>OU343160.1:221036279-221570623 GCA_910595825.1 Philhelius pedissequus | reverse complement strand
GAATCAATACATCCAGTAGTTGTTTGTTTAAAAGGATAAAAACTATTTTTTTTAAGAAAATTTACAATAATATTTATTTTTATAATTAAAATTCTTCGTTTATAATTTGATTTCGATAAGATATCGCGGTTTGATAATAGTTGTAAATATCATTTATGTTGGATTCGCAATTGAATAAGGCCATTACTTCTTCTTTTGATTTATAATTAGTTTTCAAATACTCCGTTCTTATTTCACGTAGAACAGGACATTTTCCAATAAAATGAATAACGTCCTCCCTTTCTTTGATGTTGCATAAGCTACAAAATATTGGAAGATCATCCCGATGCGGAATATAGTGAACCCTTATCAACTCTCCTCTCATTCTGAAAATAGCTGAAATGAATTCTTACTTGTTATCGGTACGAAAGTAATTTTTTTCACTGAAATTATGATTAAGTTGTCTGTAGATCGATTTATATACCGAAGACGAATTCTCATTTTGTTGAGTTTCAAATTAAAAGAATTTGCTTGATTTAACAAATGTATGAGTATATTGAATTCGGGTAAATAACAAATTAATAAAGATACAAGAAAAGATTTGGATAACCTTTAAGGCGGAAGGCAGAATTCAAAAGTATGGTTAACCATGCGGTAGGAATTCACAAGAAAGCAAACATAGATAAATGTATAAAGAGAAGAAATGTCATAATTTTATATGCAAACAAGAGTTGCCATTGTACTATCTAGTTGCTGATGCAACACATTCATACAGTCGATTCGATATTGTTCGACTACATTCGCAACGAGATCAAGAAGGGAACATTTCTTGCATTTTCCAGAACGATCCAGCAAGCTGAAGTTGATTCTGCATTAACTCCCAAATTTTTCCAACTTTTTAAACCAATCATTTTGTTTACGGATGGTTTCTATGCCAACATTTTGACATTTAACATCTGGCATTTCAAGTACTTTGGAAATGTAGTCCACATGATACTTTAAAGTTTTAATGAAGAGTGGTGTAATGCCAGCTTCAAGTGTGATCAGGTAGTTGGGGGTGGTATGGGGTAAGCGGAAGCCTCTTTTAATGTAGTATCTCAAATGTTTCAAGTATGATCATGAAGTTGGGGGTGGTAGGGGGTAAGCGGAAGCTCCTTGTAATGTAGTATCTCAGAAGTTGTCAACAGTTTCATATTTTTGGAATTCCCATACTTGAGCTCCATATAACATGATTGATTCAGCCACTGCAGTAAACACCTTATATTTCGCATTATTATTTATTAATTTGTTTGAAAAGCAATTCTTCCATGTTAGGTTTATTGCATATTTTACTTTACCTAGCTTATTTTTGAGGTGGTTTTCCATATTGAGGTAGCTTGCAATAGTTACTGCCAAATACTTGTATGACTTCACGACTTCAATAGACTCTGTTGTAGCACCATTTCTCGTTCCTCGCCGTTCTAGCAGATCCTTTTCGAAAAATCAACACTTTTGATTTACTCAGATTAACCTTTAAATTCCATAATCAACAGTACTCTTCCAGTCAGTTAATCATAAGTTGTAAAGCTTGACTAGAATTTGCAAATAGTACCTTCCATATCATCGGCAAATAACATAGCTTTGATCATAACTCTCGAAATTCCAATTCCACCGGGCAAATAATCTATAATCTTGCGTTATAAATAACTTAGACTCAGACTACATCTTTGTTTGACTCCCATGTTCGACTCAAAGAAATCCGAGATTTCTGAACCAACCCAAACAGCTGATAGATTGCCTACAAACAAACTTTCCAAAACTATCCCAAACTTAGCTGTCATTCCAGCGTTGTAGATTTTGAAGAACAAAACTCTGTGGTTAACTGTATCAAAGGCAGCTTGGAAGTCAACAAAAAAGACTTAAATCAACTTTTGATCAATGAAGTTAGTTGCAACTTTGCAAAACAAAAAGGTTATCGATAGCCGAATCACCCCTTCTGAATTTTGCTTGAAATTCCTCGAGCAACTTCCTACTGTGTACCCAGTTTGTCAAACGATCGTTCAAAAGTGTTGAAAATCTTGTAAAAGGAATTTAGAAATGGAATTCCGAGATAATTGGCTAGATCTGATATATCACCTTACTTATATATGGGAAATATAATAGATTTCTTGAATTGCTTAGGTATTTCATCAGTGTCAAAAATGTTATTCAA
Source organism: Philhelius pedissequus (assembly GCA_910595825.1). Lineage (NCBI taxonomy): Eukaryota > Metazoa > Arthropoda > Insecta > Diptera > Syrphidae > Philhelius > Philhelius pedissequus. Next base: position 221,568,453 of record OU343160.1, on the reverse strand, counting down.
TACAGAAGTTTATTTATTAATCAGCGTTCCTGTTCCATATTTTATAAATTCTGTTGGAATCCTGTCCGCTCCTGCTGCTTTTCCGTCATTAAGCTTTTCCAATAGGGTTCGCAATTCCTCCAGACCTATAGCAGAAACTAATATTTAATTTGAGTGTGCATGTTTAGCGTAGTAAATGGGAGGTTCTAAGGACTCGGCGTTCAGAATCGATTTAGAATCATCATGCAATGCTTCAATTTTGATTTTTATACTTGTTTTAGGCTTCTTGCCTTTTAATTGGTTCACTGCCTTCCAAAATTCCTTAGTATCTCTGCAATGAGTTACATTGATGGCTTCTTTTTCAAACTATATATTAAGTCTGTTTCCCCTCACATATTTTGTTTAGAAATGCAATTCGCTTTAACGAAAAGCCTGTTGAAGTAATGTTTGCTTTTCTTTAAGGCATCCAAATGATTTTTGACGGGCTTTTTCGCATTCTACATCAAACCACTTCACCTTTCGTTTGAGAAATTTTACCCGATTGATTGGGCTAGGATTAGCTGTCTTGATATCATCTTAAATGTCTACCAAAGTAACTAAGTTCTCTATTGACACATTTCGTTCTAGGTTATTTCTGTAATCTTCAGCTTTCTTTTCAATCAATTTGGTGTGGTTTAGGAATAAAAGTTGGATCGATCGTTTGTCCATCGAACGTGTAATCTGTTGCAAATTCGACGGTTATTGGTATGTGGTCGGAATATGGAACACTCAGCACTTCAAAAGCAGAAATTTTTGAATTCCAACTACCCCTCACTAGACAATAATCGACGACTGAAAATCCTTGCTGGCCAACGAACTTCACGAAATTCACATTGTTTATCCGACTCAGAAACGCCATTCATCAACCGAAATCCATGGTGTCCGTGGAATTTCTAACCTTCCTGGCGAATCTATTTTCTCGTCCTTATTCTCTTCATATTCTCACATTGAGATCACCAATTATCATATCATCCTGAAGATCGTAGTGTTCCATAAAACTGTAGAGTACATTAAAATCTTGATCCCAGTGATTACATTTTATGAAGGTTGGTATAAGAGTTAAACGCTTATTTTTTATTTTGATATTAACCAGATTAACTTCCTCTTCCACTTTGAACTCACACGTACTATTTTTAAGATCTTTTTTGTAGCCGAAAGCATCATCCGCTCGCCCTTCATCTAGTATGTTGTCTTCTTGCAGGAATCCAAATAAATTTAATAATTCTTAAAACTTTTATTATGTAAATTACAATAATTTTCTACTAAAAATGTTTCGTATAGAGAGACCAAATAATAATTATTGATTAAATTAAAAAAACTTATAAATAAATGTTTTTAAGTCGGCTACATTATCAGCTGGTAATGACGTTTTTCCCATCTCCATATAAGAGTACAGCTGTTGATTTAGGTCCGCATGGTAAATGTCATTGAGGGCGTTCACTCAATTATTCTCAGCAATCTGGAATAACTTTTCGTTGTTGCACATCTAATAAAAAACAGCTGTTCTCATGGAAGCTATCTTGTGTTAACCCTAAAATCTTGGAATAACTAGCGGACTGCAAACTTCAGTTGGTATGAGTTTTGTTCTTGTTTTTTGACGGCTTTTAGCTAACCTATCTGATTCAATCACAGATATAGTCCGATAGTTTGGTATCCCAGTTAAAATACATATCTAATAAATGAGTCGTAGCATTATTATTTAAAACTAGCAATGAAGTGCTCCCTCGGAAATCATTTTTATTGACAAACATTTTATCTTCCCTTGCCAATACCTTGATTTCCGTTTTAAATCAATTCATACTATGTTTAATATACATTAATTTATTCCTCTATTACCGAATCAGTGCGGCAAGATTTCGTGAAATTGTGATCCCAGTGTTTCGCAGAGCAGTAGAAACTCTCCGTGAACTAGCTACTTGCTGTTTTGAATCAAGTTTGACCATAATACTCTTAATTTTGGATTTCCCGATCTAATTGTTTGGTGAAGGTTGAATTATGTTTGAGATAATATTCCTAGCAAGCTCCTTTTCATCCCTCCCTTCGAGGATAGCTACTCTCAGCATTAGATTGGATTCGGTGTTCCTTTTTTGCTTTTCTTCCATTTGATTTTCTAATTCATCATTTCCAATGCTCTTATTTTGAAAGTTATTGCAGTGTTTGTTTCGATTAGAATTTGGTGGGCAGCGGTGATTGCCTCAATGTCACATTTTTTTGCCACCTCAGGCATCTTCGAATTAAGAAACATCCCAATGATATTGCATAGGTTGGTTATAGACATTTATCCAACAGACTCAGTAGACATTGCGTAAGGAGGTTGGGCCTTTTTAGATAAAGGAATTTCTGGAGATATTTTGTAGGATTTCCTTTTAATGTTAAACATATGACGTACAGTGTGGTTATATTTTCGCTTTTTTTTTTTGTATAGAATAAAGCTTAATTAATTCAAGTTGTTCATGCCATCCTCGATTGTAGTCAGATTAATTTAGCCTGTGCCACTGCACTGATTTAGTGCTAAACTGTGCTACCGCACATATGACAATTTGGCAGCACCCATCATCTACTACAATCGAGGATGGCAGCCAACGTAAAAAGGAAAAACCCCCATTGTAAGTTGGTGGGCATTTCCCGATTTGCCTCTAATTCTTCCCTTTTCGATTTGGTTGCCAAGAAGAGCACATCGTGCATCTCCAGTAAAAAAAAAAAAAAAAAACCTATAAAACAAAAGTAAATTAAAAATATAGAAACAAAATTTATTAGTAATAAGCTTAATCTATAAACAAATAAATCGCCGTTATTTAAACTAAACAAAAACATCAGTAGGTGTTTAATAAGTTAATATGTATGGAAATATTATACAATAAAAAAAATACAAAAAAAAAATATATTTCCTCTGTAAAAAAAAAAAATCTTGATTTATACCTGCAATACCGCAATTGAAAGTGCTTAAAGGGCAGAAGGAAAGCATCTTGTTTCAAACCCCAGAAAACAACCAAGAACTTGCTGACATTAATCCCAAATTCGGACAGACGCACGTCCGCCATCAAGAAACCTTCAGCTTTTGCTCGAGTGCCTGCTGGCACATTTGGGCTTACATATTTAATCAATTTAATCCTTGGCTAAGTCTGAAGCCGAGGCCATATTCGGACAGACGCACGTCCGCCAACAAGAAACCTTCAGCTTTTGCTCGAGTGCCTGCTGGCACATTTGGGCTTACATATTTAATCAATTTAATCCTTGGCTAAGTCTGAAGCCGAGGCCATATTCGGACAGACGCACGTCCGCCATCAAGAAACCTTCAGCTTTTGCTCGAGTGCCTGCTGGCACATTTGGGCTTACATATTTAGTCGATTTAGTCCTTGGCTAAGCCCGAAGCCGACGCCAAATTCGGACAGACGCACGTCCGCCATCAAGACATCTATTTTATATTCGGACAGACGCACGTCCGCCAGCAAGACAATTATCGCCAAATTCGGACAGACGCACGTCCGCCATCAAGACATCACCAGAATCGGACAGACACACGTCCGCCAGCGTAAGTACAAATCAACCCAGGCATCCACGCCAACATTTGGTCCATCGGAGCCGGATCATCAGATCGTCATTGCATTGAGTATATTCTTGAGTATATTCTTTATTATATTATTATATATTATTATATATTCTAATTATATTATTATATTACATATATATTACATTTTCAATATCAAATGTACATACATTTATTTTTTTTTTTCGTGGCAATAATTACTAGAAATTTGATAAATGCGTTCTTTGGTTATTGGTCGGTGATTTTGGTTCGCTCGGGTCGTACCCATTTTGATAGAAAGTTTTCGCTCTGTTTGCACATGTACCACGAGTCGGTCGGTTTGAAATCCGTGACATCAAATTAGTGCTTTTTCGCGCAGGTGATTTTAGGTTTTTCTTTCTTTTCATTCGGTACGGTATTTTAAGTGTTGTTGTATACACAATTTTCGTGGATTTGGCCAGACAACCGGGCTTCGGCAACATTATTGCGATTAGGTACACATTTTCCATTTTTCGTTTAGCGGTCGTGAACTCAACCAGAGTACCTTCTGTGACATTAATAAATTTGACAGGTTGATTCTTAATTTTTTTTTTGTTAAACGTAAGCTTCGTTTAATAAACCTAGTCTCCATTACCATGGCTAGCAACCATGACCTACGTGAATTCATTCACGCTGCTGATCAATTGGTCAAATATTCCGCAACAAATTTACAGTCCACTGCGCAAACCTTCAATTAATCACAATCTGTGCTTTAATTGCTTCTCTCCGGACCATCGGTCACACAAATGTACGAGTCGGTTCTCATGCATTACGTGCGGAAAACGACATCATACCCTGTTACACAGAGGTACTGACAGTACGACTATGGAGCAACAGAACAGCATAGATTCAGTAGTCCCATTCAATGGACGAGTGTCACATGCTTCCAGCATTGATACTTCCAATCAAACACCCAGTTTTACTCCGTCAAGGCCAAGTTTTTCACATGTCCCCGACATTAATTCTACAAATAATTTACATGCTACGCATATTAGGTTTTCGCCAAATTCATCTTCATCTTCGATGTTGTAACAAATTATTAGCGATGCCTGTCTCGGATAAGGCTGAGGTTGTTCAGAATCACAATCTGTGTTTTAATTGCTTTTCTCCTGACCATCGGTCACAAAAATGTACGAGTCGGTTCTCATGCATTACGTGCGGAAACCGACATCATACCCTGTTACACAGAGGTACTGACAGTACGACTATGGAGCAACAGAACAGCATAGATTCAGTAGTCCCATTCAATGGACGAGTGTCACATGCTTCCAGCATTGATACTTCCAATCAAACACCCAATTTTACTCCGTCAAGGCCAAGTTTTTCACATGTCCCCGACATTAATTCTACAAATAATTTACATGCTACGCATATTAGGTTTTCGCCAAATTCATCTTCATCTTCGATGTTGTAACAAATTATTGGCGATGCCTGTCTCGGATAAGGCTGAGGTTGTTCAGAATCACAATCTGTGTTTTAATTGCTTTTCTCCTGACCATCGGTCACAAAAATGTACGAGTCGGTTCTCATGCATTACGTGCGGAAACCGACATCATACCCTGTTACACAGAGGTACTGACAGTACGACTATGGAGCAATAGAACAACAGAGTTTCAGTAGTCCCATTCAATGGAAGAGTGTCACATGCTTCCAGCATTGATACTCCCAATCGAACAACCAGTTTTACTCCGTCAAAGCCAAGTTTTTCACATGTCCCCGACAATAATACTTCAAATAATTTCAGGCTACGCATGTTAGGTTTTCGCCAAATTCAAGTCTGCCACATGTTTCCGACATTGGTACCGCAACAAATTTACAGTCCACTGCTCAAACCTTCAATTAATCACAATCTGTGTTTTAATTGCTTCTCTCCGGACCATCGGTCACACAAATGTACGAGTCGGTTCTCATGCATTACGTGCGGAAAACGACATCATACCCTGTTACACAGAGGTACTGACAGAACGACAACGAAGCAAGATTCCCACTTGCGTCCAGAATTATATTACAAGATCTTTAAGTCGACGATTTCCTTTCGGGTGCTCATGAGATTTCCACTGCTCAACAGGCACAAGGTGAGTTAATAGAACTGCTGGGATCTGGAGGGTTTCCTCTGTGCAAATGGACCTCTAACACCCCGGAGCTTTTAAACTGCCTTCCAGGCAATTATATCTTACGAGATAATTTTTTAAAGCTCGATAAAGAGAGCACAACCAAAACTTTAGGCATTCGCTGGAATGCTAAAGAAGATAATTTTCATTTTTCGGTTCCCCTTAATTAATTGGCAACAGCCAAAAGAGGATGTCAAACCGAACGACTTAGTAGTTATAAAGCAAGAGAACCTACCGTCAACGGAATGGCGGCTAGGACGCGTAACGAAAGGTAAACCCTGGCACGGACGGGAGGATAAGAGTCGCGACACTCAAAACTCAACTCGGCGAAATCACACGACCAATAGTTAAACTTTGCGTTTTACCTTGCCCTTAACTTAGTTAATGGGGTTTCCGCCTTTCCCGTTTCGGTTGAAGTAACCTAAAACTTGGGTGCTCAAAATTTCAAAAAAAAATAAATAAATGTATCGATAATTAGTAGTAAACTATTCTTACTTAAAGTATTTGTTGGCATAGTCTGCCAAGGAGGGCCGGTATGTTCATGCCATCCTCGATTGTAGTCAGATTAATTTAGCCTGTGCCACCGCACTGATTTAGTGCTAAACTGTGCTACCGCACATATGACAATTTGGCAGCACCCATCATCTACTACAATCGAGGATGGCATCCAACGTAAAAAGGAAAAACCCCCATTGTAAGTTGGTGGGCATTTCCGGCTTTGCCTCTAATTCTTCCCTTTTCGATTTGGTTGCCAAGAAGAGCACATCGTGCATCTCCAGTAAAAAAAAAAAAAAAAACGTATAAAACAAAAGTAAATTAAAAATATAGAAACAAAATTTATTAGTAATAAGCTTAATCTATAAACAAATAAATCGCCGTTATTTAAACTAAACAAAAACATCAGTAGGTGTTTAATAAGTTAATATGTATGGAAATATTATACAATAAAAAAAAAATACAAAAAAAATATATTTCCTCTGTAAAAAAAAAAATCTTGATTTATACCTGCAATACCGCAATTGAAAGTGCTTAAAGGGCAGAAGGAAAGCATCTTGTTTCAAACCCCAGAAAACAACCAAGAACTTGCTGACATTAATCCCAAATTCGGACAGACGCACGTCCGCCATCAAGAAACCTTCAGCTTTTGCTCGAGTGCCTGCTGGCACATTTGGGCTTACATATTTAATCAATTTAATCCTTGGCTAAGTCTGAAGCCGAGGCCATATTCGGACAGACGCACGTCCGCCAACAAGAAACCTTCAGCTTTTGCTCGAGTGCCTGCTGGCACATTTGGGCTTACATATTTAATCAATTTAATCCTTGGCTAAGTCTGAAGCCGAGGCCATATTCGGACAGACGCACGTCCGCCATCAAGAAACCTTCAGCTTTTGCTCGAGTGCCTGCTGGCACATTTGGGCTTACATATTTAGTCGATTTAGTCCTTGGCTAAGCCCGAAGCCGACGCCAAATTCGGACAGACGCACGTCCGCCATCAAGACATCTATCTTATATTCGGACAGACGCACGTCCGCCAGCAAGACAATTATCGCCAAATTCGGACAGACGCACGTCCGCCATCAAGACATCACCAGAATCGGACAGACGCACGTCCGCCAGCGTAAGTACAAATCAACCCAGGCATCCACGCCAACACAAGTGAAGAATCATATTCCGCAGAGAATTGGAGTATTTATCTTCACTTTACAAGGTTTAAAATTCTTGTTTTTTTATAAAATTGGTAACAAATTTTTTATTTAAAACTGGGTTAACCTAAAGGACAAACTTTTTCATTTATTTGACAGATGTCAATCTAATACATGTATATGTACATATATATCTTTAGCAAAAAATATTATATCAGATTCAGAAATAGCAGCTTGTTGCATTGCTTTCATTGACGCAAAATATTAAGCAACCTGATGTATTAGAATATGATACTACTTAACTTTTTGCTTATATTAAATCACTACTAAAATTTTCATAATTTTAAACACCAGCACCATACTAAATCTATTTTCATGGCAAACACCAGCTGAACGCGCCTAGAACAGAGCAAAAAAAAACTAGGTTAACAATACCTTTTGGCGTTTGTAGGGCCCATTCAAATGGCGCACGAGGGGCCAGTAATTTCGATCGCGAAAATAAATCAGGACAAAAGTTCTAATTAGGTTAAGTTAAGAAAAAATATTTGCAATAGAACAATTAAAAATGCATTTAATTATTTTCCTGATAAAAATTAATTTTTCGTGATAGCTTATTGTCATTTGACACAAAGCGGAATAAATTATTCCAATGATTTGGGTCCCAATTCCTCTCGTCCTACTGACAGAATTGTCGACGAAATACTTTCAATCAGGAAAACAGTGAGGCTTGAGAACTGATATAATTTTCCTGTTTGCTATAGACGACCATCAGTAAAAAATATTCACTTTCATACTGTTTTAACTTTTCCTGATGCGTTTTCCTGATCGCTATAACTGGCCCCTCCTGAACAACCAACATCGGTGAGGTTATATATGAATGGGTTTTTGCATATGTTTTGACATTTCTCATCTGATTCAAAAGTATACCAACGTTTTTCGCATAGCTTAATAATTTTTTTGAAGTGAAAACTTCTTTAGCGGCATTGTGCACTTTTTTGGGATGGGTACAAAATGTTAAACTCGCGTCAGGAAACGTGGCCTAAACGAAAATTTGTAAGATTTGGGGTGGGTAAAAATGTTAAAGTCGCGTCAGGACACGTGAACTCATCCAAAGTTCATAGGACGAGGGTGAGTAGACCGCCGGCGCGGCGTAGGAGAGGAAATAATATCCCCCTCTCTTTCTACCGCGCGGCGAAAATGTATGCCTGCTCCTCCTGTTTCGTTGAAGCAGCGCAGGGGCTTGCTCGAGTGTGCATGTCGGTTTTGATTACAGTCTGCTACGCGCATCCATGGATGGTGACTGCTGATGGCTAGATTGTCTATATACTCGTAAAATTCGTGTATATAAAGAGTGCGTTTCTTTATTTATTCTGGATAAGGAATAGAATGGATGGAAAAGACGAAATGTTTATCCAGAATATCCAGAATGGAATGAATAAAGAAAGGAATATACTATCCGAAATAGAAAAGAAAAAGATGACATCAAAAACAGTTATCTATGAGAAGTAGTAAAAATTAAATATTATTAATTTGTTTTAATTAATTAAAATTCAAATTTATATATTGTTAATATATTTATTTCAATAATAAAATTATAACAAATGTTTGGTCATCCATTTTGTTTACTTGCTTGGTTTCCGTCTTTGGCTATTAGCTTGTTTGCCATTCACATGCGGGGTATATTCCAAGAAAATTCTTTTCATTCCGTGTTTAACGTGGAATAAAAATAATGCATTCCAAACGTTCCGGAATGAAAAAAAAACAACTAATTAGTTTATGCGGAATATTCCGTAGAATAAAGAAACGCAAAAATGGTATTCCGAATATTTTGGACATTCCAGAATTAATAAAGAAACACACTCAACGTGTTTAATATATGCAAATTAAAAAAGATGTGACTCATAATACACAAGTAGGTAAAAAATGTAAGTAGATATTTCTGTAGTTATCGGTTCTCAAGTAATATTAAAGGCAAAGCGAGACGTAGATTTGTATAGCATCGTTCATTGTGTTTAATAAATATAGGAAATCAAAACTGCAGATCTGAAGATGAAAAATACACAAGGTTAGTGTTCAAGTTTTCACTTTAGCCGGCACTCCAGGAGTGCGACCTGTTATTTTTTTTTTTTGTAGCGGCTGTTTTGTCATCAGCTGCGTTCTTATATGGGATTACAACAACACAAACCTATCCGGATAGCTATGGTTCGATTTTTGAATGAGGCCAATGTGTAAAGATTTATATTAATTTATTATGCTAAAAAAATAGCATGGGCCAATGTTCTGTAACTCAGGCGATAAGTCCCCTTTCACACAGGGAAACCAGTTGCTGGAGATTTTTTGACGTTTTCCTTTAATCGCCTTGTAGCTTTCACATGAAGATATTGATGAGGAAACTGAGTTGCTCGTTTTTTGTATTGCTTTTGATTTGACATTCGCTTTTTGTAAACAAACAATTTGCTTCGCGGCTGGAAAATTCTACACAATTTTGAGTTATAAATTAACCGCAGCTTATTTTTAGAAAAATAAATTCAAAATAAAGAAATCTGGTGCGATTATGTAGGTAAATGTTGTTTTTTTTATTGTGGTTGTTAATAATGGTTTGCTAAATTAATATATTTAAAGGTCACGGAAAAACAATGAACCAGGAGAAAATTGATTTGTTGTGCGTTTCTTTTGCCATCCAAATCTTGGACCCAACACATGATAATGGGAAGATTATATTGGACTTGTTGGAATGCACCGAAGCTTTATTGGTACAGTTGGACACATAAGCCACTGACTGGATGATATGACTGATACCTGTGGTGCTGCCTGCTGCTGCTGCTGCTCGCTAATACAGGAACATCATTATAAACCAAATGTGATGAAGCCACAAGCTGAGAGCTTAGTTGGTCCGTGCGTTTTTGTTGTCGATTTTCCATGTCTAGGCGCATAATTGTATGTATGAAAAGTGTGCCAACTCGTGATGGATTGAATTAAATGCCTTGCCTACAAGAATTAAAACTTAAAATTTTCTTTCACAATGAATTTATTTAAGTAGCTCACTTGGTTTGGTTAATGTAATAATATAATTGTAGGAAAGAATTTCTCTTTAAAAAAAATATGTTTGACATCTATCAGATACAGAAGTCAAAATGGAAACCTAAGAAAATTTCAAAGCATAACGTCAAAAAAATCTCTTCAAATCGTTGACCGGGGATATTTTTTTTCATTCCCCTTGCTTCTTGCCCTTCTCACCAACAAACTCCCAGTTGCCGGCAACTCAGTTTCCTTGTGTGAAAGGGGTCTAACTTTTCCTCACTTAATGCCTCTAAAAAATTGAGTTTTCTGTAAGTTGAGGCGATACCTTAAATTTTTAATTTGTTTGACTGTGATTTTCCAATGGACGGCGATAAATTAAAAAAGTCATTTTGGCATCTTTACAGAAAAACAATCAAATTTATTTTTGTTTCTCGACTACCTTTATCGATTCGAGAGATACAGAACATGGAGCCTGGTGATTTTAGCTTGAATAAAATGTTAAGATAGTTTGATGATTAACAAAATCCCCTTTTTAGCTTAGGTCATACTAAAACTAGTTTAACATGTACTACTTTTATGAGTTATTTAGCCTTAATATTGTTTATTTTAGTTTTTCCGAAAGGATAATCTCATATGCCCGCTGTTTCTACTAATTTCTTTTTCACAGTTATACCAAGAGATATAATATGGGTATTCATGCAACGATGGAAAACCCGGGTAACCCTCAGAAACCAGATAATTTTATCCCCGTAGAAATTAACTAAAAGTTCGTATGGGAAAAATATGCTGCAAAACAAAAAAAAAAATTTAAAAAAAAACAGATAAATTTATCTGACGAATTTGATGTAGAAAATTGATAATTAGGCTAGTTTTAAACATTTTTGTCTAGCTTTAAGATAGTTATAAGTTAAAATGAAATAAAAATGAATTTAAAAAAAAATTTAAAAAAAAGAAGAAATAAATCTAATAAAGTTAGTTTAACGAATGCCGCTGATTATTTCCCACTTTTGCGCAAGTATTTTTATGGGGGTGTTTATGCAAACATCTAGCAGAAAGTTACATCTTTCTGAAAAGTGGAAAATGATCTCGTTGTATGAGAATAACCTTAACGTAAATGTCTCTTAATACAGAACAAATATTGAATTCTACCATTTTACTACCTGTTTTTTGTGTTGCAGGTTAAGATACAATGATATTATTGTATTAAGCTTTTGGAATTGAAATCAAGCATTTCTAAATTTGTTGTGAAAAACAAACATAGGTTTTGAAGAGAATTATTTTTGCCTTCACTTATTATCGTCCCCCAACAACTCTTTAAGTTTTACTCCATTTAAAATTCTTTTTACTTGCTATTATAGGTACTATGAAGCAAGTAATGCATTCTTTAAAAAAATCCAAAAATCAAACATGACATTACGATTATAGAGCACACCAAAAAAGTGGGTCCCTCAATTCCGTCTGTCTGTCTGTCCTCGAGTCTGCAGCCTAAATGGTTCGATGGATTTGATTAAAACTTGGTAGATCATGTTTTTTTTTCGGTATTAAGCCCACACTTTTTTTTTCATTTTTTTTTAAGACGACAAATAACAGCAGCTCCCATACATTTTTTAGGCCAAAAAAATTCTATTTTTCTCAAACACGGCTCCAACGATTTTTAATAAAAAAATCAGTTCATTGATGAAGAAAAAGGGAACCTTTTGATAATTTTTTTTGTGGAAAAAAATTGGTATTTTTAGTACCTCTAGTAGCACCATTTTTTTCGTTTTCGATTTTTCGGGAAACGGTTAAATTGATTTTTTTTGAAATTTTTTACGCAGAAGCGCCTAGAAAGTTTAAAACTCAAAACTTCAAAAACGGCTAAATACATTTTTTCGAAACTTTGTATTGCACCTAAATTATGAAGTTATATGCATATAGCTACCTACTAATCAGCACCCTTCATATTCATTATTATATGTACATTTTTACATACTTAGGTTCCATCTTCATATATTTATATGTATGTAGATACATTTTACTCTCCTTACTTACTTAATTAAAATCCATAACTTAGATGTAAATACATTTGTAGGTAGGTGCCTATGTAACTATTCCTTGAATAAAATTCATTGTACTATGAACCAAGTTAATCTTACCTACATAAGCCTTGTGAATATGGTCGGTTTCATCAAACATTTAAATGAATACAAATATAATAAAATGTACGACTGGATCGCACGTAGTTGCTCTTATGTTCGATCACATTGTATGCAAAAGATTTTAATTAAAAACGGCTTCTAAATTTTTAAAGTAGTTTTTTAATTAATTTTCTATATAAAACATTTATTTTTTTATTTACTCTAACAAGTACAAAACTTTCTTAGAATATCTTTAAAAAATTAAATTAAATGTATTCTAATTATTTCCTAATTTTTTTCTAAAAAAATTGGTATGACAAATTTTATATATTTAATAACATAAACTTAAAACAAAAAAATTTCAAAAATCCAAAAAAAAATATTTTTCCAAAATGTTTGTATGCAGTATTTAGAATTTGAAGAAACTCATATAAAAAATTTGATCGAAATCCACCGAGGCGTTTATGGGTCCGACGAACTTGCTCTTGTAGCTAACAACAATGAAGCTTAGCATTGACGCTGTTTAGTAGGTAGGTAGTCCTGTTACCCTATGCAGGCTTAAAGCCGATGTAATTAAGATAACCTTAATTCTTAGTATAATGAATTGTGAAATATATGATTCAGGGAATAGTTACTAAGGTGCCTAACTACTAATGTATATTTAAATCTATTATCGATTTTAGTTATGTAAGTTAGCAGAGAAATACATACAGATACGGACATTAAAATAGAAACAGTTGTAGTTTTTGAAAGTAAATTCAAATAAAAGCAACAACATGCATGCGAATAAATTCTAACTGTTATAAACACGATCGTAAGCTCGCTTATGTAAAATAACAGTGCGGTTAGATTGTTGTTCTTTGTTTAATGAATGCACATTAACAATTTCCGTAAGAAATTGTTTATTACATAGGTCATTAAATTGAAACAGATTGAAGTGCAGACGTGTTTACTTTTCTGGTGTTAAAAATGTCAATTATTTTGTACAACTTTTATAATACAGTAAGCGTGTTTTGAAAAATTAAATGTAATTAATTAAATAGAATTGAAATTAATAATTAGGTTAGTAAGGGTCGCAGAAGACACTGCACCCCAGAAGATAAAGCTGTCATTTTAGCTTTACATGGAGAAAGCAAATCACTACGAGGAATACAAGAAACGTTGGTAGATCTCTCTACTTAATTGTAAAAGCAAATAAAGCCATAGATAGCTAAAAAACAGCTTGTACAACCAAGAAAAACGAGTAAAAGGGAAGATCGTAAGATCGTTCGTGCTTCAAGAACTGATGCTTTCAAGTCTGCAAAAGATATAAGAGCTCAACTAAAGCTGGATATTTCTGATAGAACAGTTCGCAGATGAATTTTTGAAGGTAATTTGCACGGAGGGTCGCAAGAAGAGGGCCTTTTCTAAGAAACAAAATAATCGTATCTCGGTTAAAATTTGCTACTGATCATCTTAGCTGGACTGGGCAAGAAGGACTTAACAAGTGGAGAAATGTTTGGAAGCATTATTCCAAGAACAAAGCCGAATTGTGGAGGATTGTTCGAAATGAGTGGTCCCAAATTTCAGTCGATAGATGCCGCCGATTAGCTGACTCCATGTCCAACAGGTGCGAAGAAGTTATTAAGAGTAAATGCCGATCAAAACAAAATTCACAAATTTTAAAAACATTGTTCGAAAAAAAATTTGCAACACCATTTTGAAGATATTGTTAATATACATATTAAATTGAAATTTCAAAAAAAATCAATGACTGGTTTTTGAAGAATGAATTTTCCAAAAGAAAACTTATTTATTTTTTCAAAATCGAAAAACTTTTATTTGCAAATTTGTGATGCTATTTTATTAACAATTTTAGGAAGCATTCGCATAAAAAAATTATTTTAATCGGTCCATCCAATGTTGAGAAAGTCGAAAATATGAAAAGTGGTACTGTGGGAAGTACCGTTAATAAGTACGCAAAAAAATTATTTTTAAACTTGAAAGTGGACTGTACTAATTTAAGAACACACATTTTTTTTATAAAAAATTCTTGGAGCCGTTTTCGATAAATACATTTTCTCTTAACGGTTTTTTAACATTTGTATGGGAGGTACTTGGTAATGGAAAACAAAACAAGCAATACAACATTATGTAAATAAATTAATAAAAAAAATAATTGCTTAATAATGCATATCATTCGTTTCACCATAAAGTAAGCCATAATGAAAAAAAGCACGACTGGATCGCAAGTACTTGCTCTTATGCTTGATCACATCGAAAGCACAAGATTCGTAGTAGAAACGGCTAAATATATTTTAAGGTCATTTTTTACTTAATTTCGTTTATACTAAATTTCTTTAATTTTTTCTAACAAAAATTTGGTATGGCAATTTTAGGTACCTATTTAATAATTTAATCTTAAAAACATTATTGCAAAAAAAATCATCCACTTGATTTCGAAATATTGAATTTTCAAAAATAAAAAAAACTCATTTTTCAAAAAATCCCAAAATATATTTTTCAAAAAGTTTGGTATGCAGTATTATTTAGAATTTGAAGAACCTCCTGTATAAAAATTTTGATCGAAATCTGTTGAAAGTCGAAAATCAAAAAAAGGTCCTGTGTCCTGTGGACAGGATCCTGTTTATGTAAAGATTTTTTATTCGTTAGAGCCTTTTTTGAGGTAATTTAAATTTACCATTTTTGTTGAATGTCAGGTACCTTTATTTTTGGGCCTTAAATAAAAATTTAAGACAGACCGACGGAATTACAAAACAATTTACTCCTTTATGGGGCATAAACTTCGAACTTTTGAAACTTTTTCTTCGAGTCGGCATTATAGAACATGTCCGAAAATACCCAGAGTAAGCAGTGCTCCCAACGTATGTTGGCTCATAGCTTATGTAAGTTGCAAACATTGAATACTAGAAAGATTTTTTTAAGTTTAAATTTTATATTGTTCTATACAAATTTTTCTTTTCTTACATTATATTATATATACATAATCACTAAAACATGGCATTGCTTGAGTGACAACAACTAATACATACATATAAATGAAAAGTACATCTATTTTTATTAAGATACTTTAAAGTAAGCTTATCAGATAAAAAAGACATTCCGAACATTTTCATGATGTATTGTGTGTTAAAAATGTATCCTTGGCTGATTATTTATCCCAATTGGTGCCTGATTTAAGATTATTCACAAACTAAATTAACTACATTATTCGAATCTCTGAAAATAAATTTTTATTTCTTTGTTCATTTCTTGTGTACAATATAACTCCATATATTTTATTATCTAAAAATACCAATTCAAAATTACGTATTAATTAGTTATTTTAAATCAATATGTTAGCATCGATTCTCCTAGACCAAATTTCATTTTCCAATTTGTTAAAAAAATATTCATTGAATACTTACAGCTTGTTTTACCTTACCATCACTTGAATTTGGTTGGTTTGACAACATAATTTACACTGATTTAAAAGACGATGAAGCCGTGGATGAAGTGAAACGCTACAACGAAAAAGGTAGCAAAGATATTGAGGCTTCGCGTGTCAAACGATCACGTCGTGATAATCGCCAACGTGATGATAGACGGCGATACGAGGATCACCGTCGCGACGATTGCAGAGGCTCCCGCTGGAAGGACATCAACAACGATCACCGTGGAGGCTCTGAAAACCGTTGGGGTACACAATCGCGTGGATCGTCTGCTCCTTGGCGCGACGATCGTCGAGGCTATGGGGGAGGCGGTGGTGGCCGATCACATTACAATCGCAATAATCGATACAGCAGTGGTGGTGGTGTAGGATCTCAAAATTGGCTTAGCAATAATCGCAATCGGTTTGATCGTTTTGGTAGACGTTCTGGAGGAAATAGTAGCGGGGGTGGCAGAATCTATGACTCATACGGTGGTGGATCCAGAGATTACAGAGACCGTGGCCGTAGTCGTAACGGAGACGAAGAGGACAATGGAAGCCGTCGAGATGGTGGCTATCGTTCAGGAAATTATCAGCGGGATTTTCGGTCTGGCCACCGCGACAATCGTACCGAAGATAGTTGCGGTGGCTTTGAGCGATCGAAGTATTTTTCGAACGATGATGGACACACCTATCTTAATCCCAGTGGACATGTAAAATTGAATTATTATAACACAAGTGTGTATTATTATTTTTTTTTATCAGAAAAATAGTTCACCACAGGGCAAATGGGTGCAAATGCATGTAGAAAATTGGGGTGGTCAACAACAACAAGAATATTGGAAATACGATCAATCACTAGGTAATTAAGTTACTAATTAAATCAAGGTTATATGAATGATAAATTTTTTGGATAAATGATTTACAGGCTATGAAAACCAACAACAGACACAATGGTCAATAAAAACTGCCGATCCCAGACAACAGCAATGGGTTAATTGGTATCAGGTAAATTACTGAGCATATTTATGTACCCAAACCATATATGAATTATGCATAAAAGTCAAACTAGAATTAGAAATAATTTTATTCATTCAGAAATGTTGTTACTTAAAGCTTGTTAAGCGGTCCATAGACGGTCAATATTTTTGCGCAATATATGATATTGCACAATATTATTGTTCGTCTGTAGATAATATTGCAAGTTTGTGCAATATCTGTTACGGATCCGATTGACAATTTTATCTTTCAAATATTGTACATACGTTAATTAGCACAATTTAGTTTATCTTTTCAAAAGAAAAAAAAAATGAAATAAAAGAATCACGATCAAACCAATCGCGAAGTAAATGCATGCCGGCGATTATAAAATATTGGAAATGAAACTACATATGGCTTGGCGACATTTAATTTCGATTCGAGCTTTCGCTGCCAAAGCTCATCAGCAGGCGAATTCAGAAGATCAAAATGTTGTCCGTTGATTTCAAAATTCAAATCAGAATCAAACCGAGTAATGGTTTTATTAATCTGTTTTATGTTATAGTTATATGTATGTATATCATTATTGTTATTATTATATTTGTATTTATATGTACGATTAGTGTTTTATCGTAGGTAAATGAATTATTTCCCATTTAAGTGCAATAATAGGTTTAGGGTGTTAAACAGGTTTGTATGTATATAAGAACTCAGTGAGGTAGGTCAAGGCAAAAGCTCAGAAATAATATGTTTGGAAATGTGGAAAACATACACGGCATAAGTTTGTGGATGAGGGTAGTACAATAGCTGAAGGGGGCCTAAATGGAACGCTCGTGGAAAGTAGGATAGGGGAAGTGTTGGGTATAATTTTGAAGCGAAACAGTAAATGTAATAATATGGGAATGTTGCATGAAAAGAATAAGTGAATATAGGCCGACGGTCCGCGGTGTGTTGATTTGAATCTTTTTTTTTGTTCAAATGTTGATAGCAGTGATACTGCTAATTTAAGTTTACATACCGCAAAGTAAAAGGTAGAGGTTTTATTTCGTTGTGCATAAATTGCAAATTAGAATTTAAAAAAAAAAAAATTTTAATTATTAAAAAAAAAAAAAAGTTTTTAAGCAAATAAAGAATTAATTTAAATACACAAAAGGGTAAATAAAGATAAGGTGAAATAAAAATTATTCTTGTGAAAATATAAGAAAAAAAAAATCTGAACACAAACTTTAAAATTCTAGAAATCTAAGGATTCTTGAAAAGTGACACGAACAAACCGGGAAACACAAAGGAGTGTATTGCCCATAGTCAAAAGGACACTGGAGACTTCGTTATTTGTAAAGCAGAGGTTTGGGTCAAACTAGACAAGTCCTGTGGCAGTAGTCGTGGGCATTCATGTATGGATATATATAGCTAAGTCTTTTATATAGAAGCATATGTTTGGTGGTCGAGCCTACTATTGACCCAGGCCTCTGCCCATTTTAATTCTTGCCAAGGGTGGCTATAATGAACGAGAGCGCTAAGTGAGATACAAAACAAGCAGGTTGTAAATATTTAGTAAGCTGGTGTCTTGTTTGAAGCTGCAACTGCGATCCTCAAAAGGGGTCTTTAAAGGTGCCGATACAGGTCGTGGCATAGTGCTCCTGATTGTTTTTTTTCTTCGGGTCAACAAGTGAAATCAATATAAAAAAAAAACTGTCTAGATTTTTTTACTTGAATTGCCTAAAATTTTCTTGATTTCTTTTTGATAATTTCCTTTTACCGTAAAAAACAATAAGCTGTACAAGAAAAGAAAAAAAAATAATTTGAAAAATAAGGAGCAAAATCGGTATACAGATAAAGATATAAGTGCCCTATAACTCATAGGTATATATATATATATATATATATATAAAAAAAATTCCTCAACTCCAATATATGGATACAAATTGAATTTACATTTTACCAGAAGGGAACTGCCGGCAGAACAACGATGGAAAAAAAAGTGTGAGTTTATCTAATTAAAAATATATTATATTGTGATTACTGCTCATACATATTCATATATATATATATAAACATACCGGAATTGGTGTATGAATAAAATAGGGAAGTATCACACTCCGGTACTGCGAATCTTAGATTCCCCTTATATTTTATGTAATTTTTTTATAAGATTTTTTTTACCCTTATTTCATTTTTTTTTCTTTTTTTCTGTTTTGAATATTACAAGAGCCTTAAGATTTAGATAATTATTGAATTTAAAATTCTTGAATTCTAATTTTTTAATAAAAGCATAAATTATAATGTTTAATCATTGGGTTTTAACTATTTAAAAAGTATTACCATTTATGATGGAGTACTAAACTAATACTTAAGGTGTGTGAGGGATCAGCTGGGCCAGCGATTGAGAGAATGATGAGGACAATACAGACAGAACGATACAGACAAAACTGATAACGTAATTACTCGACAAGAAAAGAATAAATAAACTTACATTCGAAGGACTTGACATGCATTGATATGACAATCGAACGTACTGACGTTCATACATATTTACGAACATATCGACTTACATACTTACCTATATACTTACCTACCTAATTACCTATTTACCTATTTAACTACCTACATACTTACCTACTGATTTACCGACGTACTGGAATACCTACTAGCTGACAAACAAACTTTAACACTGACTTAAATACTAACATACTGTTACGATACACTTCGATACTATCCATGATACTATCTGAACAAACTCACTTACAATGTAAGCTGTGACCGGAAGTTACTTTAGGGGTTGTCTTCTCTACATCTGGCCATGAAGACAACAAATGGTTGTATCTTTCTTTGATACATAGGAGAGGGTCGGCCTAACTTTTGTCAGCAACATCGGGCAATGTCGACTGAGATCTCGGCGAACCACTGTGTTGTGGAGACGGTGGGACGTTTTTTTGGGATTTTGGTGGAGGAAAGCTTTTATTTGGTATTAGTTTTAGGGTTTAGATTTAGGATTAGAATTAGTTTTTTTATATACATATATGTGTAATTGAATTATACATATATGTATGTATATTTAGGCATATGTATAAATATGGGTACATATAGTATTTAGATCTTTAGGGATTAGTGTATAGGTTAGCTTAAGTAATACAAATAAAATAAATATGATTTTTTTTCCCACTGAGAGCTTTGGGGATAATCCCACCCTTTCTTCAATACGGTGGCATAGGTATCTAGGTTTGTACAATCCATCTCATTTCGGTCCCAGTTCCTTATCTTCCCATCCTCGCCATCTTCCTTTCCCATATCCCTTATAATGGGTTTTCCAATAAGAGGTGTTATTTTGAATAGCCCGCTATTTCGGTAGCTGTCACTTTTGAAGCTGTCATTTTTTGACATTTGACAAGTAGAAACTACGCTATTAATAAAAATGGAACGATACACGCTTCAAAAATGCATTTCTTTTTTTTGAATATCAAAATAACACCTCTTATTGGAAAACCCAAGGGTTTTCCAGGGTTTTCTAATAAGAGGTGTTATTTTGAATAGCCCGCTATTTCGGTAGCTGTCACTTTTGAAGCTGTCATTTTTTGACATTTGACAAGTAAAACTACGCTATTAATAAAAATGGAACGATACACGCTTCAACAACGCATTTCTTTTTTTTGAATATCAAAATAATACCTCTTATTGGAAAACCCTAGGCACGAATTTTTGTTTGCTGAGTATGAGGTGTGACGGTAAAGAGTAAGAACCACCCCAATCCTTCGAGCTTAGCCGTGCAATAAGCAAGCGTGGCACTGCTCTTTACCAACACCGAAGACGCCCCCGTGGTATAATCAAACTCGCAACAATGGCGCCCAACGATCGAACGGCTTTAGAGATCCAATGGGATCCAAAGTGATGTTTTTTATTTTAAGGTCATTCCCTTGGACTCGCAATAATCTCAACCAATTTTATCCCAATTTCAATAATTACATTCCAAACCCAATTAGTACAAGCATAGGGACCGTAGAAGCTATTTACTGAGTGAAGAATGAAGTTCAGCTGTCCGATCTAACAAGTCTAGTACCAGTGGATTAAGTGAGGTAGAACGGATCTTTTCACTAAGTAAAGAGCGGAATAGAATGTTGATGCAGATCACTTGCTGCTAACCATATTAATCAGGTTGAGCCAGATGTCTATCTAGAGTGGCGCAAGTGGGATGGGTCGAAATTCTATTCGTGTTGAGGGTTGTCTCCAATTCCTAGCCAGCCTTCTTTCAGGCTACGTATCAGAAAGTGAGATGTGGCAGGAAAACAAGAGATAATCCGAAATACTCGTCGAGTCACAGAGGCACCAGTCACAGCTAAGACGGACTTTTACACAATGAACGTGGACCTTAAACGCTGACTTAACAAGACAATAGTACAGGACTTTCGACATTAGAAAACAGTTTTCTCCAACATCGTTAGGATAGTCAGCTCAAACCTCACACACCTTAAATGAATACATTACAACTAAATACTTAAGACTTAACACACAATTTGTTTTAATTTATGATTTCCTTTTTATTTTTTTGAGTTTAATCCTTTTTACGATTTTTTTTATTTTTTTTATTTCTGAGTTTAATCCTTTTTACGATTTTTTTTAATTTTTTTTACATTTTTATTTTCATTTTGTTAAAGTGATTTTTTTATTCTACATATATGAAACTTTGCTTTCATACTTATTAATTGGAGGACAATATAGTCTACCTGGAATTTTTTTTTTGAAGTTTTAACTTTGATTACCATTTCTTTTCCTTTCCTTTTTTTTAAATACTTTTTTTAACTTTTTATTGAATTTAATTCCATTTTTTTTTACTATTTTATTTTGGTTTTTTTACTTTAAATTTTTTTATTGAATTTTTATTGAAGTTACTTTTTACGATTTTATTTCTTTTTGGTTTACTTTTTTTAATTTTTTTTTAATTGAATTTATTTAGAATTTTGTTTACAAATTTTACTCTGATAATCTGTTTTAAAATTCTTATTATTCATCTTGTTATAATAAGAAATTAACAATGGATAAGCGTTCCAAGGGTGCTATTAAAAGGAGCACTATGGCTAGACGGGGTAGAGGTAAGGGCAGAAGCACTCGACAGATCACCAGGTATAGTCAGAGTCCGACTCCTTCAGAGGAAGAAGTGAACCAGAGCATATTACCAAACCCTTTTGATGATCTAGTCAGGACTGAAAGTGAGTTAGATGTAGGAGGGGCGGCAGCACTCCCACTAGTGTCTCAAATATCTGAAGTGGGTTTTGATTCCGATGTGAGATGAAGAAGAGACTAGAGACTCAGTAAACAGGATAACAAACGGGGTAGAAAGAGAACGCTTGCTTTTAACTCAAGCAGAAAAAGAAAGGCAGGATAAGGTAGATTTTGAGGAGGGGGGAAGTCTTAAAAAGGCTATAGATTGCGCAGTCTCCCATTCAATATACGAGACTCATAGTAAAACCATTACGCTCCTTGCAGAACAGGCTAAAAATATGAAGATCATGCAAAAGATGGTAGAAACGGTAGCCGGAAACATGACAACTTTAAGTGACCGACTCCGTATCGTAGAAAAGTCTGCCATCTCAATGTATGCTCGGCAGGAGCGGCGTGAGGATAACCTTCTGACTGATCCTGAAATAAGTCCTTCCAGGATTCCTTCCCCGATAAGGGCTCAGTCTAATAGTGATACAAGTAGGGCATGCAATACCCATGGGAAGCATATCGATATCCATAAGTAGGCAATTAAATTTGATGGGACTTCAAGAAACATGACTGTGGAGAGTCTTATCTTCAGGATAGAGACTCTGCAAAAAAAGAACGGAGTCACCAATGAACAGATTTTCGCCAATTTTCACCACCTGGTCACTGGTTCAGCCGAACGGTCGAACGGTGGTACTGGCAGTTTTTGGAAGAGAACCAAGGAGATGAATTCCTTAATTTCTATGATCTAAAGGCGGAATTGTTAAGACAATTCAGAAATAGAAAGAATGATCATGAGATCCTAAGAGCGATTATGGATAGACGTCAACAGCCTAATGAGTCGTTTGACGAGTTTTATGAAGAAGTTAGGGGTCTGGTACTTCAAATGAAGAACAAACCAAATGATAGGGATCTTGTTTCTATGGTTAGACACAACATTAAGGATAAAGTTGCAACATTGATTTTTGGGTGTCATGTAAAGGATATTAGAGATCTCAGGGAGGAGTGTAGGCGTGCTGAAAAGCACTTAGAAATGAGAGACTGGAAGTCAAAAAAACAGATAAGTGAGATAGGTAACTTCGAGGGTCGCAGAAGTAGGATTCCATCAGCAGAGTCAGAGTGTGAAGTGGAGGCATATGTTGCTGCTGTTCAACACGAACGAACTAACAAACCACACAAGAGTACTAAATCAGAAATACGAAATCTTACCTACAAAACTAACGAACAAGACAAAAGGACTGAAAATATGAAAGACAACAACTTGACATCAGCAGCATGTCCGTCGACATATCATGCCCTGACTTGTTTCAGCTGTGGACAAGGAAATCTTTCTTTCAAATGCGCCTCTTGCCAGGGAAACCTGAAGGTCGGCAGTGCTGCCGGGTCAACTCTGCCGCCGACAATGCTAAACCCGGAAAAACAATTCCTGGAGAAATAAAAGTCTTACAAAGAGGTAGCGAAGTTATAGAAGTAGATCGAAAACCAGTCAAGCAATATAAAACTCTTCACCAAAGAAAGAAAGAATATGAAGAAGCTAGGAGAAGGATCTTCAATGAAGAGGTATCCGTTACTAAGGTAAAGAAGAGTAATAGGAGTTTTAGAAAGATAAGTAGATTAAGGGAAAAATGTGCAGTATTTAGAAAGACCAAGATCAAGATAGAAGCCACAA
Organism: Philhelius pedissequus; assembly: GCA_910595825.1. Classification (NCBI taxonomy): domain Eukaryota; kingdom Metazoa; phylum Arthropoda; class Insecta; order Diptera; family Syrphidae; genus Philhelius; species Philhelius pedissequus. The sequence continues at coordinate 221,544,723 of OU343160.1, read as the reverse complement.
TATTGGCAATTACAGACAATAATAGGCCCTATGCGAGAGTAGTAATAGCAGGTGAAGAGAAGGTAGGCTTGTTAGATAGTGGAGCTTCGGTAAGCTGTATGGGAAAAGGTGCAATAGATTTTGTGAAAAAACATAATATACCTATGACTAAGATGACAGTTAACATAAAAACAGCAGACGGAAAAAATCAACATATTCAAGGGAGATTTAAGACTGATATCTCATTGGGAGGTAACACCCACGAGCTATAGTTGTTTGTCGTTCCAACCCTGCAACAACAGCTTTATCTAGGGGTAAATTTTTGGAGCACATTCAAGGTTGCTCCAAACATTATAAGTGCTCTTGACATTCCATCGCCGACGGAGGGGCGGGAATTTGATCCCTTGCGAAATCTTACGCCAACACAAGCTGAAGAACTGGAGCGAGTCAAGCTTACATTTCCCTCTTTCGCAGTATTGGGATTGGGTAAGACAACAGTCGAAGAGCATGTCATTGAGATGGAAGACGACACTATTCCCATCAAACAAAGACATTACACGATCTCACTTGTCGTACAGAGGTTAATGTATGCGGAGCTCGACCGAATGCTTGAGCTAGGAGTAATAGAGGAGAGCAATAGTGCTTACAGTTCTCCAGTTGTGTTGGTACGTAAGCCGGGCAAACACAGACTCTGCTTGGATTCCAGGAAGATAAACGCTGCAACAAAAAAATTTGCATATCCGCTGCCCCATATAGAGGGAATTTTAAGTCGACTTCACGACACGCACTTCATTTCGTCAATCGATTTGAAGGACGCTTTCTGGCAGATTCCTCTGGAGCTCAAATCAAGAGAGAAGACGGCATTCACAGTCCCTGGACATCCGTTATACCAGTTCACGGTGATGCCGTTTGGATTGTGCAACGCCGCACAGAGAATGTGTAAGCTCATGGACAAAGTCATCCCCACTCGTTTGAGAGAGAATGTCTTTGTCTACCTCGATGACCTTCTGATTTGCTCTCCAAATTTTGAAAGCCACATGAGCGTTCTCAAAGAGGTAGCGAGATACTTGCGTGAAGCGGGGTTAACAATTAATGTGGAGAAAAGCAAGTTTTGTTTCAAGAAGATCAAATACTTAGGCTATATCGTCGGTGATGGATGTTTAAGAACGGATCCAGAAAAAGTTTCCGCAGTAAAAGATTTTCCTGTACCGAAAACTCCTAAACAACTTCGTCGTTTCCTAGGGATGACGGGTTGGTATAGGCGCTTTATCCCGAATTTTGCGTCTATATCAGCCCCAATGACTGACTGCCTGAAAAAAAGGAAAGACTTTGTAATGACAGACGAAGCCTTGACAGCATTCGAGAACTTGAAGACGACCTTGGTCACGGCACCAATACTAACGAACCCTGACTTTACGAAACACTTTTACATACAATGCGACGCTTCATCTTCTGGTGTAGGTAGTGTTCTTTCCAGATGGACGATGAAAACAACGAACGACCCATAGCATTCATGTCCCAGAAGCTTAATTCCGCTCAAAGGAATTATAGTGTGACGGAACTTGAATGCTATGCGGCCGTTTTGTCGGTAAAAAAGTTTCGGGCATATGTTGAAGGCTTACCTTTCACCATAATAACGGACCACGCAAGCCTTAAGTGGCTGATGACTCAGAAGGACTTGAGTGGTCGACTAGCTAGGTGGAGTTTCAAGCTGCAAAGCTTCGACTTCACCATAGAATAGAGCATAGAAAGGGAATCCTCAATGTAGTCCCAGATACTCTATCAAGAATTCATATGGACGAGATCAATACTGAAATGCAAGAAGTTGACTTTAACTCACCATACTTTGCGTCAGAAGAGTATGTTGAGTTGAAGAAGACTATCAACGAAACCCAAAACCGACTTCCTGACATCTGTACATCGGACGGCTTCGTATATAAACGGACGGATAGACGAACTGGAGACCCTATTCAGGAAGACAGAGCTTGGAAACTTTGGGTACCGAGGGAGTTGTGTAGGAGTCTTTTGGTAACAGCCCACGATTCTTTTACTGCTGGCCATGGCGGAATACATAAAACTTTGGCAAAACTTCGTCAAAGATATTTCTGGCCAAATATGGCAACCGATGTTAAAGATTATATTTCCAACTGTGATATTTGTAAGTGCAATAAGCCCATTAATTCGATTTCTAGGCCACCCATGGGACAACAGACTATAACAGAACGACCTTTCCAAAGACTATACATTGATTTGCTAGGACCTTATCCCCGTACCAAAACTGGACATACCCATATTTTTATAGCGTTAGACCATTTCAGCAAATATGTATTTTTGAAACCTATTCGAAAGGCAACAGCAGCTGAGGTAGTTAAGTATCTCGAGGAAAGTGTATTTCACATGTTCGGCGTACCGGAATTCATCCATTCTGACAACGGAAAGCAATTCATCTCAGAATTGTTCTCCAGCCTTCTAAAAAAATACGGGGTTAGACATGTTCGCACGGCCTTTTACTCACCGCAGGCTAACGCTTCTGAGCGAGTTAATCGGTCTGTACTAGCGAAGATTCGGTCCTACATCGGTAGTGACCAACGCAATTGGGACCTTCATGTGAGTAATACAGCCTTCTCATTACGTAGTGTGTTACACGATGTTATAAAGTTTGAGCCATATTATGCCGTTTTCGGATCTCAAATGATCCAAAACGGTGAGACATATGAGCTACTTCGAAAACTTGATTTGATCAAGGATAACGATGTCGAAGTTTTAACCAAAAAAGATAAACAAGCCATTATAAGAAAACAAATATTTGAAAACCTCAATCTAGCCCACCAAAGATCTACTAAGGTATATAATACAAGATGTAAGGATATATCGTATAAAGTAGGACAAGTACTTTACAGGAAAAATTTTAAGCAAAGTAACAAGCTTGATAAATATAATGCAAAATTAAGTTCAAAATATCTTAAGTCAGTAGTTTTAAGAACAGTGGGTAATTCTCTGTATGAATTAGGGAATCTGAGAGGAGAGGTAGTAGGCATATATCACGCGAAAGATATACACTCTTAACGACGCACTCAGCTGCTGTTACTTTCCCAACAATCTGTGATATTCATGTTTTAAAGTGCTTATTATAGAGATTTATTTATTTATGATAGAGATTTATTGATTTATTTATAGAGATTTATTTATTTATTTACTTATGCCTTATAGAGATTTATTTATTTATTATAGAGATTTATTATTTATTTTTTTATTTATAGAGATCTATTTATTTATTTACTTATTTATTATAGAGATAAAGACTGAACATATGTACCTAATAGATAGCCACAAATCAACCTAAATAACTTCTCATTACTTATATTAAACAGAGCAAACAAATCCTAAAGTATGCCCAGCAATACAAAAGGCAACTCAGGGAGTGAGACGAGCCACACATTTGAACGGCTTTTTGTAAACAATAGGCCTCCTTTTTTTACGAAACAGTCTTGTCACGACCACTCCGCAACTGTCGCCGAGCCTGTTACGGATCCGATTGACAATTTTATCTTTCAAATATTGTACATACGTTAATTAGCACAATTTAGTTTATCTTTTCAAAAGAAAAAAATGAAATAAAAGAATCACGATCAAACCAATCGCGAAGTAAATGCATGCCGGCGATTATAAAATATTGGAAATGAAACTACATATGGCTTGGCGACATTTAATTTCGATTCGAGCTTTCGCTGCCAAAGCTCATCAGCAGGCGAATTCAGAAGATCAAAATGTTGTCCGTTGAATTCAAGATTCAAATCAGAATCAAACCGAGTAATGGTTTTATTAATCTGTTTTATGTTATAGTTATATGTATGTATATCATTATTGTTATTATTATATTTGTATTTATATGTACGATTAGTGTTTTATCGTAGGTAAATGAATTATTTCCCATTTAAGTGCAATAATAGGTTTAGGATGTTAAACAGGTTTGTATGTATATAAGAACTCAGTGAGGTAGGTCAAGGCAAAAGCTCCCAAATAATATGTTTGGAAATGTGGAAAACATACACGGCATAAGTTTGTGGATGAGGGTAGTACAATAGCTGAAGGGGGCCTAAATGGAACGCTCGTGGAAAGTAGGATAGGGGAAGTGTTGGGTATAATTTTGAAGCGAAACAGTAAATGTAATAATATGGGAATGTTGCATGAAAAGAATAAGTGAATATAGGCCGACGGTCCGCGGTGTGTTGATTTGAATCTTTTTTTTTGTTCAAATGTTGATAGCAGTGATACTGCTAATTTAAGTTTACATACCGCAAAGTAAAAGGTAGAGGTTTTATTTCGTTGTGCATAAATTGCAAATTAGAATTGAAAAAAAAAAAAAATTTGAATTATTAAAAAAAAAAAAAAAGTTTTTAAGCAAATAAAGAATTAATTTAAATACACAAAAGGGTAAATAAAGATAAGGTGAAATAAAAATTATTCTTGTGAAAATATAAGAAAAAAAAAATCTGAACACAAACTTTAAAATTCTAGAAATCTAAGGATTCTTGAAAAGTGACACGAACAAACCGGGAAACACAAAGGAGTGTATTGCCCATAGTCAAAAGGACACTGGAGACTTCGTTATTTGTAAAGCAGAGGTTTGGGTCAAACTAGACAAGTCCTGTGGCAGTAGTCGTGGGCATTCATGTATGGATATATATAGCTAAGTCTTTTATATAGAAGCATATGTTTGGTGGTCGAGCCTACTATTGACCCAGGCCTCTGCCCATTTTAATTCTTGCCAAGGGTGGCTATAATGAACGAGAGCGCTAAGTGAGATACAAAACAAGCAGGTTGTAAATATTTAGTAAGCTGGTGTCTTGTTTGAAGCTGCAACTGCGATCCTCAAAAGGGGTCTTTAAAGGTGCCGATACAGGTCGTGGCATAGTGCTCCTGATTGTTTTTTTTTCTTCGGGTCAACAAGTGAAATCAATATAAAAAAAAAACTGTCTAGATTTTTTTACTTGAATTGCCTAAAATTTTCTTGATTTCTTTTTGATAATTTCCTTTTACCGTAAAAAACAATAAGCTGTACAAGAAAAGAAAAAAAAATAATTTGAAAAATAAGGAGCAAAATCGGTATACAGATAAAGATATAAGTGCCCTATAACTCATAGGTATATATATATATATATATATATATATAAAAAAAATTCCTCAACTCCAATATATGGATACAAATTGAATTTACATTTTACCAGAAGGGAACTGCCGGCAGAACAACGATGGAAAAAAAAGTGTGAGTTTATCTAATTAAAAATATATTATATTGTGATTACTGCTCATACATATTCATATATATATATATAAACATACCCGAATTGGTGTATGAATAAAATAGGGAAGTATCACACTCCGGTACTGCGAATCTTAGATTCCCCTTATATTTTATGTAATTTTTTTATAAGATTTTTTTTACCCTTATTTCATTTTTTTTTCTTTTTTTCTGTTTTGAATTTTACAAGAGCCTTAAGATTTAGATAATTATTGAATTTAAAATTCTTGAATTCTAATTTTTTAATAAAAGCATAAATTATAATGTTTAATCATTGGGTTTTAACTATTTAAAAAGTATTACCATTTATGATGGAGTACTAAACTAATACTTAAGGTGTGTGAGGGATCAGCTGGGCCAGCGATTGAGAGAATGATGAGGACAATACAGACAGAACGATACAGACAAAACTGATAACGTAATTACTCGACAAGAAAAGAATAAATAAACTTACATTCGAAGGACTTGACATGCATTGATATGACAATCGAACGTACTGACGTTCATACATATTTACGAACATATCGACTTACATACTTACCTATGTACTTACCTACCTAATTACCTATTTACCTATTTAACTACCTACATACTTACCTACTGATTTACCGACGTACTGGAATACCTACTAGCTGACAAACAAACTTTAACACTGACTTAAATACTAACATACTGTTACGATACACTTCGATACTATCCATGATACTATCTGAACAAACTCACTTACAATGTAAGCTGTGACCGGAAGTTACTTTAGGGGTTGTCTTCTCTACATCTGGCCATGAAAACAACAAATGGTTGTATCTTTCTTTGATACATAGGGGAGGGTCGGCCTAACTTTTGTCAGCAACATCGGGCAATGTCGACTGAGATCTCGGCGAACCACTGTGTTGTGGAGACGGTGGGACGTTTTTTTGGGATTTTGGTGGAGGAAAGCTTTTATTTGTTATTAGTTTTAGGGTTTAGATTTAGGATTAGAATTAGTTTTTTTATATACATATATGTGTAATTGAATTATACATATATGTATGTATATTTAGGCATATGTATAAATATGGGTACATATAGTATTTAGATCTTTAGGGATTAGTGTATAGGTTAGCTTAAGTAATACAAATAAAATAAATATGATTTTTTTTCCCACTGAGAGCTTTGGGGATAATCCCACCCTTTCTTCAATACGGTGGCATAGGTATCTATGTTTGTACAATCCATCTCATTTCGCTCCCAGTTCCTTATCTTCCCATCCTCGCCATCTTCCTTTCCCATATCCCTTATAAGGGGTTTTCCAATAAGAGGTGTTATTTTGAATAGCCCGCTATTTCGGTAGCTGTCACTTTTGAAGCTGTCATTTTTTGACATTTGACAAGTAGAAACTACGCTATTAATAAAAATGGAACGATACACGCTTAAAAATGCATTTCTTTTTTTTGAATATCAAAATAACACCTCTTATTGGAAAACCCAAGGGTTTTCCAGGGTTTTCTAATAAGAGGTGTTATTTTGAATAGCCCGCTATTTCGGTAGCTGTCACTTTTGAAGCTGTCATTTTTTGACATTTGACAAGTAAAACTACGCTATTAATAAAAATGGAACGATACACGCTTCAACAACGCATTTCTTTTTTTTGAATATCAAAATAATACCTCTTATTGGAAAACCCTAGGAACGAATTTTTGTTTGCTGAGTATGAGGTGTGACGGTAAAGAGTAAGAACCACCCCAATCCTTCGAGCTTAGCCGTGCAATAAGCAAGCGTGCCACTGCTCTTTACCAACACCGAAGACGCTCCCGTGGTATAATCAAACTCGCAACAATGGCGCCCAACGATCGAACGGCTTTAGAGATCCATTGGGATCCAAAGTGATGTTTTTTATTTTAAGGTCATTCCCTTGGACTCGCAATAATCTCAACCAATTTTATCCCAATTTCAATAATTACATTCCAAACCCAATTAGTACAAGCATAGGGACCGTAGAAGCTATTTACTGAGTGAAGAATGAAGTTCAGCTGTCCGATCTAACAAGTCTAGTACCAGTGGATTAAGTGAGGTAGAACGGATCTTTTCACTAAGTAAAGAGCGGAATAGAATGTTGATGCAGATCACTTGCTGCTAACCATATTAATCAGGTTGAGCCAGATGTCTATCTAGAGTGGCGCAAGTGGGATGGGTCGAAATTCTATTCGTGTTGAGGGTTGTCTCCAATTCCTAGCCAGCCTTCTTTCAGGCTACGTATCAGAAAGTGAGATGTGGCAGGAAAACAAGAGATAATCCGAAATACTCGTCGAGTCACAGAGGCACCAGTCACAGCTAAGACGGACTTTTACACAATGAACGTGGACCTTAAACGCTGACTTAACAAGACAATAGTACAGGACTTTCGACATTAGAAAACAGTTTTCTCCAACATCGTTTGGATAGTCAGCTCAAACCTCACACACCTTAAATGAATACATTACAACTAAATACTTAAGACTTAACACACAATTTGTTTTAATTTATGATTTCCTTTTTATTTTTTTGAGTTTAATCCTTTTTACGATTTTTTTTATTTTTTTTATTTCTGAGTTTAATCCTTTTTACGATTTTTTTTAATTTTTTTTACATTTTTATTTTCATTTTGTTAAAGTGATTTTTTTATTCTACATATATGAAACTTTGCTTTCATACTTATTAATTGGAGGACAATATAGTCTACCTGGAATTTTTTTTTTGAAGTTTTAACTTTGATTACCATTTCTTTTCCTTTCCTTTTTTTTAAATACTTTTTTTAACTTTTTATTGAATTTAATTCCATTTTTTTTTACTATTTTATTTTGGTTTTTTTACTTTAAATTTTTTTATTGAATTTTTATTGAAGTTACTTTTTACGATTTTATTTCTTTTTGGTTTACTTTTTTTAATTTTTTTTTGAATTGAATTTATTTAGAATTTTGTTTACAAATTTTACTCTGATAATCTGTTTTAAAATTCTTATTATTCATCTTGTTATAATAAGAAATTAACAATGGATAAGCGTTCCAAGGGTGCTATTAAAAGGAGCACTATGGCTAGACGGGGTAGAGGTAAGGGCAGAAGCACTCGACAGATCACCAGGTATAGTCAGAGTCCGACTCCTTCAGAGGAAGAAGTGAACCAGAGCATATTACCAAACCCTTTTGATGATCTAGTCAGGACTGAAAGTGAGTTAGATGTAGGAGGGGCGGCAGCACTCCCACTAGTGTCTCAAATATCTGAAGTGGGTTTTGATTCCGATGTGAGATGAAGAAGAGACTAGAGACTCAGTAAACAGGATAACAAACGGGGTAGAAAGAGAACGCTTGCTTTTAACTCAAGCAGAAAAGGAAAGGCAGGATAAGGTAGATTTTGAGGAGGGGGGAAGTCTTAAAAAGGCTATAGATTGTGCAGTCTCCCGTTCAATATACGAGACTCATAGTAAAACCATTACGCTCCTTGCAGAACAGGCTAAAAATATGAAGATCATGCAAAAGATGGTAGAAACGGTAGCCGGAAACATGACAACTTTAAGTGACCGACTCCGTATCGTAGAAAAGTCTGCCATCTCAATGTATGCTCGACAGGAGCGGCGTGAGGATAACCTTCTGACTGATCCTGAAATAAGTCCTTCCAGGATTTCTTCCCCGATAAGGGCTCAGTCTAATAGTGATACAAGTAGGGCATGCAATACCCATGGGAAGCATATCGATATCCATAAGTAGGCAATTAAATTTGATGGGACTTCAAGAAACATGACTGTGGAGAGTTTTATCTTCAGGATAGAGACTCTGCAAAAAAAGAACGGAGTCACCAATGAACAGATTTTCTCCAATTTTCACCACCTGGTCACTGGTTCAGCCGAACGGTCGAACGGTGGTACTGGCAGTTTTTGGAAGAGAACCAAGGAGATGAATTCCTTAATTTCTATGATCTAAATGCGGAATTGTTAAGACAATTCAGAAATAGAAAGAATGATCATGAGATCCTAAGAGCGATTATGGATAGACGTCAACAGCCTAATGAGTCGTTTGACGAGTTTTATGAAGAAGTTAGGGGTCTGGTACTTCAAATGAAGAACAAACCAAATGATAGGGATCTTGTTTCTATGGTTAGACACAACATTAAGGATAAAGTTGCAACATTGATTTTTGGGTGTCATGTAAAGGATATTAGAGATCTCAGGGAGGAGTGTAGGCGTGCTGAAAAGCACTTAGAAATGAGAGACTGGAAGTCAAAAAAACAGATAAGTGAGATAGGTAACTTCGAGGGTCGCAGAAGTAGGATTCCATCAGCAGAGTCAGAGTGTGAAGTGGAGGCATATGTTGCTGCTGTTCAACACGAATGAACTAACAAACCACACAAGAGTACTAAATCAGAAATACGAAATCTTACCTACAAAACTAACGAACAAGACAAAAGGACTGAAAATATGAAAGACAACAACTTGACATCAGCAGCATGTCCGTCGACATATCATGCCCTGACTTGTTTCAGCTGTGGACAAGGAAATCTTTCCTTCAAATGCGCCTCTTGCCAGGGAAACCTGAAGGTCGGCAGTGCTGCCGGGTCAACTCTGCCGCCGACAATGCTAAACCCGGAAAAACAATTCCTGGAGAAATAAAAGTCTTACAAAGAGGTAGCGAAGTTATAGAAGTAGATCGAAAACCAGTCAAGCAATATAAAACTCTTCACCAAAGAAAGAAAGAATATGAAGAAGCTAGGAGAAGGATCTTCAATGAAGAGGTATCCGTTACTAAGGTAAAGAAGAGTAATAGGAGTTTTAGAAAGATAAGTAGATTAAGGGAAAAATGTGCAGTATTTAGAAAGACCAAGATCAAGATAGAAGCCACAATATTGGCAATTACAGACAATAATAGGCCCTATGCGAGAGTAGTAATAGCAGGTGAAGAGAAGGTAGGCTTGTTAGATAGTGGAGCTTCGGTAAGCTGTATGGGAAAAGGTGCAATAGATTTTGTGAAAAAACATAATATACCTATGACTAAGATGACAGTTAACATAAAAACAGCAGACGGAAAAAATCAACATATTCAAGGGAGATTTAAGACTGATATCTCATTGGGAGGTAACACCCACGAGCTATAGTTGTTTGTCGTTCCAACCCTGCAACAACAGCTTTATCTAGGGGTAAATTTTTGGAGCACATTCAAGGTTGCTCCAAACATTATAAGTGCTCTTGACATTCCATCGCCGACGGAGGGGCGGGAATTTGATCCCTTGCGAAATCTTACGCCAACACAAGCTGAAGAACTGGAGCGAGTCAAGCTTACATTTCCCTCTTTCGCAGTATTGGGATTGGGTAAGACAACAGTCGAAGAGCATGTCATTGAGATGGAAGACGACACTATTCCCATCAAACAAAGACATTACACGATCTCACTTGTCGTACAGAGGTTAATGTATGCGGAGCTCGACCGAATGCTTGAGCTAGGAGTAATAGAGGAGAGCAATAGTGCTTACAGTTCTCCAGTTGTGTTGGTACGTAAGCCGGGCAAACACAGACTCTGCTTGGATTCCAGGAAGATAAACGCTGCAACAAAAAAATTTGCATATCCGCTGCCCCATATAGAGGGAATTTTAAGTCGACTTCACGACACGCACTTCATTTCGTCAATCGATTTGAAGGACGCTTTCTGGCAGATTCCTCTGGAGCTCAAATCAAGAGAGAAGACGGCATTCACAGTCCCTGGACATCCGTTATACCAGTTCACGGTGATGCCGTTTGGATTGTGCAACGCCGCACAGAGAATGTGTAAGCTCATGGACAAAGTCATCCCCACTCGTTTGAGAGAGAATGTCTTTGTCTACCTCGATGACCTTCTGATTTGCTCTCCAAATTTTGAAAGCCACATGAGCGTTCTCAAAGAGGTAGCGAGATACTTGCGTGAAGCGGGGTTAACAATTAATGTGGAGAAAAGCAAGTTTTGTTTCAAGAAGATCAAATACTTAGGCTATATCGTCGGTGATGGATGTTTAAGAACGGATCCAGAAAAAGTTTCCGCAGTAAAAGATTTTCCTGTACCGAAAACTCCTAAACAACTTCGTCGTTTCCTAGGGATGACGGGTTGGTATAGGCGCTTTATCCCGAATTTTGCGTCTATATCAGCCCCAATGACTGACTGCCTGAAAAAAAGGAAAGACTTTGTAATGACAGACGAAGCCTTGACAGCATTCGAGAACTTGAAGACGACCTTGGTCACGGCACCAATACTAACGAACCCTGACTTTACGAAACACTTTTACATACAATGCGACGCTTCATCTTCTGGTGTAGGTAGTGTTCTTTCCAGATGGACGATGAAAACAACGAACGACCCATAGCATTCATGTCCCAGAAGCTTAATTCCGCTCAAAGGAATTATAGTGTGACGGAACTTGAATGCTATGCGGCCGTTTTGTCGGTAAAAAAGTTTCGGGCATATGTTGAAGGCTTACCTTTCACCATAATAACGGACCACGCAAGCCTTAAGTGGCTGATGACTCAGAAGGACTTGAGTGGTCGACTAGCTAGGTGGAGTTTCAAGCTGCAAAGCTTCGACTTCACCATAGAATAGAGCATAGAAAGGGAATCCTCAATGTAGTCCCAGATACTCTATCAAGAATTCATATGGACGAGATCAATACTGAAATGCAAGAAGTTGACTTTAACTCACCATACTTTGCGTCAGAAGAGTATGTTGAGTTGAAGAAGACAATCAACGAAACCCAAAACCGACTTCCTGACATCTGTATATCGGACGGCTTCGTATATAAACGGACGGATAGACGAACTGGAGACCCTATTCAGGAAGACAGAGCTTGGAAACTTTGGGTACCGAGGGAGTTGTGTAGGAGTCTTTTGGTAACAGCCCACGATTCTTTTACTGCTGGCCATGGCGGAATACATAAAACTTTGGCAAAACTTCGTCAAAGATATTTCTGGCCAAATATGGCAACCGATGTTAAAGATTATATTTCCAACTGTGATATTTGTAAGTGCAATAAGCCCATTAATTCGATTTCTAGGCCACCCATGGGACAACAGACTATAACAGAACGACCTTTCCAAAGACTATACATTGATTTGCTAGGACCTTATCCCCGTACCAAAACTGGACATACCCATATTTTTATAGCGTTAGACCATTTCAGCAAATATGTATTTTTGAAACCTATTCGAAAGGCAACAGCAGCTGAGGTAGTTAAGTATCTCGAGGAAAGTGTATTTCACATGTTCGGCGTACCGGAATTCATCCATTCTGACAACGGAAAGCAATTCATCTCAGAATTGTTCTCCAGCCTTCTAAAAAAATACGGGGTTAGACATGTTCGCACGGCCTTTTACTCACCGCAGGCTAACGCTTCTGAGCGAGTTAATCGGTCTGTACTAGCGAAGATTCGGTCCTACATCGGTAGTGACCAACGCAATTGGGACCTTCATGTGAGTAATACAGCCTTCTCATTACGTAGTGTGGTACACGATGTTATAAAGTTTGAGCCATATTATGCCGTTTTCGGATCTCAAATGATCCAAAACGGTGAGACATATGAGCTACTTCGAAAACTTGATTTGATCAAGGATAACGATGTCGAAGTTTTAACCAAAAAAGATAAACAAGCCATTATAAGAAAACAAATATTTGAAAACCTCAATCTAGCCCACCAAAGATCTACTAAGGTATATAATACAAGATGTAAGGATATATCGTATAAAGTAGGACAAGTAGTTTACAGGAAAAATTTTAAGCAAAGTAACAAGCTTGATAAATATAATGCAAAATTAAGTTCAAAATATCTTAAGTCAGTAGTTTTAAGAACAGTGGGTAATTCTCTGTATGAATTAGGGAATCTGAGAGGAGAGGTAGTAGGCATATATCACGCGAAAGATATACACTCTTAACGACGCACTCAGCTGCTGTTACTTTCCCAACAATCTGTGATATTCATGTTTTAAAGTGCTTATTATAGAGATTTATTTATTTATGATAGAGATTTATTGATTTATTTATAGAGATTTATTTATTTATTTACATATGCCTTATAGAGATTTATTTATTTATTATAGAGATTTATTATTTATTTTTTTATTTATAGAGATCTATTTATTTATTTACTTATTTATTATAGAGATAAAGACTGAACATATGTACCTAATAGATAGCCACAAATCAACCTAAATAACTTCTCATTACTTATATTAAACAGAGCAAACAAATCCTAAAGTATGCCCAGCAATACAAAAGGCAACTCAGGGAGTGAGACGAGCCACACATTTGAACGGCTTTTTGTAAACAATAGGCCTCCTTTTTTTACGACACAGTCTTGTCACGACCACTCCGCAACTGTCGCCGAGCCTGTTACGGATCCGATTGACAATTTTATCTTTCAAATATTGTACATACGTTAATTAGCACAATTTAGTTTATCTTTTCAAAAGAAAAAAAAATGAAATAAAAGAATCACGATCAAACCAATCGCGAAGTAAATGCATGCCGGCGATTATAAAATATTGGAAATGAAACTACATATGGCTTGGCGACATTTAATTTCGATTCGAGCTTTCGCTGCCAAAGCTCATCAGCAGGCGAATTCAGAAGATCAAAATGTTGTCCGTTGAATTCAAGATTCAAATCAGAATCAAACCGAGTAATGGTTTTATTAATCTGTTTTATGTTATAGTTATGTGTATGTATATCATTATTGTTATTATTATATTTGTATTTATATGTACGATTAGTGTTTTATCGTAGGTAAATGAATTATTTCCCATTTAAGTGCAATAATAGGTTTAGGGTGTTAAACAGGTTTGTATGTATATAAGAACTCAGTGAGGTAGGTCAAGGCAAAAGCTCCCAAATAATATGTTTGGAAATGTGGAAAACATACACGGCATAAGTTTGTGGATGAGGGTAGTACAATAGCTGAAGGGGGCCTAAATGGAACGCTCGTGGAAAGTAGGATAGGGGAAGTGTATGTAATAATATGGGAATGTAATAATATGGGAATGTTGCATGAAAAGAATAAGTGAATATAGGCCGACGGTCCGCGGTGTGTTGATTTGAATCTTTTTTTTTGTTCAAATGTTGATAGCAGTGATACTGCTAATTTAAGTTTACATACCGCAAAGTAAAAGGTAGAGGTTTTATTTCGTTGTGCATAAATTGCAAATTAGAATTAAAAAAAAAAAAATTTGAATTATTAAAAAAAAAAAAAGTTTTTAAGCAAATAAAGAATTAATTTAAATACACAAAAGGGTAAATAAAGATAAGGTGAAATAAAAATTATTCTTGTGAAAATATAAGAAAAAAAAATCTGAACACAAACTTTAAAATTCTAGAAATCTAAGGATTCTTGAAAAGTGACACGAACAAACCGGGAAACACAAAGGAGTGTATTGCCCATAGTCAAAAGGACACTGGAGACTTCGTTATTTGTAAAGCAGAGGTTTGGGTCAAACTAGACAAGTCCTGTGGCAGTAGTCGTGGGCATTCATGTATGGATATATATAGCTAAGTCTTTTATATAGAAGCATATGTTTGGCGGTCGAGCCTACTATTGACCCAGGCCTCTGCCCATTTTAATTCTTGCCAAGGGTGGCTATAATGAACGAGAGCGCTAAGTGAGATACAAAACAAGCAGGTTGTAAATATTTAGTAAGCTGGTGTCTTTTTTGAAGCTGCAACTGCGATCCTCAAAAGGGGTCTTTAAAGGTGCCGATACAGGTCGTGGCATAGTGCTCCTGATTGTTTTTTTTTCTTCGGGTCAACAAGTGAAATCAATATAAAAAAAAAACTGTCTAGATTTTTTTACTTGAATTGCCTAAAATTTTCTTGATTTCTTTTTGATAATTTCCTTTTACCGTAAAAAACAATAAGCTGTACAAGAAAAGAAAAAAAATAATTTGAAAAATAAGGAGCAAAATCGCTATACAGATAAAGATATAAGTGCCCTATAACTCATAGGTATACATATATATATATATATATAAAAAAAAATTCCTCAACTCCAATATATGGATACAAATTGAATTTACATTTTACCAGAAGGGAACTGCCGGCAGAACAACGATGGAAAAAAAGAGTGAGTTTATCTAATTAAAAATATATTATATTGTGATTACTGCTCATAAATATACATATATATATATATAAACATACCCGAATTGGTGTATGAATAAAATAGGGAAGTATCACACTCCGGTACTGCGAATCTTAGATTCCCCTTATATTTTATGGAATTTTTTTATAAGATTTTTTTTATCCTTATTTCATTTTTTTTTCTTTTTTTTCTGTTTTGAATTTTACAAGAGCCTTAAGATTTAGATAATTATTGAATTTAAAATTCTTGAGTTCTAATTTTTTAATAAAAGCATAAATTATAATGTTTAGTCATTGGGTTTTAACTATTTAAAAAGTATTACAATTTATGATGGAGTACTAAACTAATACTTAAGGTGTGTGAGGGATCAGCTGGGCCAGCGATTGAGAGAATGATGACGACAATACAGACAGAACGATACAGACAAAACTGATAACGTAATTACTCGACAAGAAAAGAACAAATAAACTTACATTCGAAGGACTTGACATGCATTGATATGACAATCGAACGTACTGACGTTCATACATATTTACGAACATATCGACTTACATACTTACCTATATACTTACCTACCTAATTACCTATTTACCTATTTAACTACCTACATACTTACCTACTGATTTACCGACGTACTGGAATACCTACTAGCTGACAAACAAACTTTAACACTGACTTAAATACTAACATACTGTTACGATACACTTCGATTCTATCCATGATACTATCTGAACAAACTCACTTACAATGTAAGCTGTGACCGGAAGTTACCTTAGGGGTTGTCTTCTCTACATCTGGCCATGAAGACAACAAATGGTTGTATCTTTCTTTGATACATAGGGGAGGGTCGGCCTAACTTTTGTCAGCAACATCGGGCAATGTCGACTGAGATCTCGGCGAACCATTGTGTTGTGGAGACGGTGGGACGTTTTTTTGGGATTTTGGTGGAGGAAAGCTTTTATTTGTTATTAGTTTTAGGGTTTAGATTTAGGATTAGAATTAGTTTTTTTATATACATATATGTGTAATTGAATTATACATATATGTATGTATATTTAGGCATATGTATAAATATGCGTACATATAGTATTTAGATCTTTAGGGCTTAGTGTATAGGTTAGCTTAAGTAATACAAATAAAATAAATATGATTTTTTTTCCCACTGAGAGCTTCGGGGATAATCCCACCCTTTCTTCAATACGGTGGCATAGGTATCTAGGTTTGTACAATCCATCTCATTTCGCTCCCAGTTCCTTATCTTCCCATCCTCGCCATCTTCCTTTCCCATATCCCTTATACAAAGGCACGAATTTTTGTTTGCTGAGTATGAGGTGTGACGGTAAAGAGTAAGAACCACCCCAATCCTTCGAGCTTAGCCGTGCAATAAGCAAGCGTGCCGCTGCTCTTTACCAACACCGAAGACGCCCCCGTGGTATAATCAAACTCGCAACATATCTTGTCTAAAATGAAAACGCTTTTGATATTTATTGCGCAACCTAAAAATATTGTATCGTCGTGGTTACTATTGCACAATATTTTGCTTCGTTATTTTTCTATTGTCGAGAAGTGAACACCTCCGCGAATGATATAAATTATAATTATTGGAAGAAACATTGCAATGTCTGGGGCCTCTAGCCAATAATATTATGCAATATTTTCCACAATTATATAGACCGTATTATTCCAATTTTATTCATATAAGTAAAAATAGACATAATGTTCGTATCAGAGCCACTGATCGACATACTTTGGCATGCTTGAAAGACTTAGATCGTTGATGGGGAGGATTCTTGGAAGTCAGGAAAACTAAACAACAAATCAAAAATATCATGCCAGGACTGAACATTCACAGATGTTCTGATAAATCAGATGTTTTCGGGGAAGGACATTGTTTAACATTGGGCATAGGTAAATAGATATTCAATATTCTGACTACATTGATACCACCTTGCTTTATACCTTGGTATAGCTTGAACCAAATCACTTGGCCATTCTACTGCGCAGCTCTCTTCAAATCCATGGATGGACTTTATTTATATGAGGTATGATCGTGGTTTACTGGGCACTTTTCAAAAAGAATATATCACTGGCGTTGTACTCATTAAGTCTCATGCGCACCATTTTTTTATCTTGAATCCTAGTTTTTTTTTAATTTCATTTCGTTAAATTTTTATAAATAAATACTGAAAACTACTTAACAACTAATTTTCCAAACTATTATAAAACAATGTTTTGAATCATTAAAATTGTTATTTGGTAAAACCACTAGAAATAAAATTTATTAAATATTTTAACTAATTGATTGAGAAGGCTATGAGCACCATAGTTCGATCTACTAAAAATTTGGAAAAAAAAACTTGAATCCTCTCTCTGCGCAACCGACAGTTGACCAAGTGATTTGGTTCAAGCTATTACACACTTTATCAGACATCGTCCGAATTATGATCGGACGTCATCGGCCGAACTCATCCGATCGAACCAAATGTATGTACAACAAAAAGAGCACGTACCCCACATCGTTGTCGTCCGACTACAACCGACCAATCCGCACTTGCTTGGATTTCTCGTACGTTGAACGTCAGTTCGCCGGTATCTTTGTATGAAATGCTTGCATTATCATGGATGGGTAATGGATAGTGAAAAAATTATAAGTTGTGTTTTTAATAGGCCTACACTCTGGGATAAACATTCAAAAGTGTATCATAATATTGACATTATCAAAAAACAATGACAAGAAGTGTCATTTGAAATGATCCAGCATATTAAAGGTGTGAAACAAAGTGGAATAATTTGAGAGGCCAGTTTCGCAAGGAATTAAATCGTATTTGTCGTAGCCGAGAAGCTCAACAGTTTCCCAACCAGAAACTGCCTCCTTACAACAAAATACAAAACAAGCTAAAAAATATGTGCCCATAGCACGAGGTTATCGTTTTACATCTGGAAGGCCTACGAAAGAACGACATCATGACGTCGACCAAGAATATATGGATATTGAAAAAACAAAACTGCATTTAAATGAGTCTAGGATCTCAGATAAATCTTCAGAAGACCCAGATCCTAATTTTTTGTTGAGTCTACTCCCTTATCTTAAAGAGGTGCCAGGAAATAGAAAAATTGCTGTTTAACGAGAGCTGTTAGATCTTATATGAGTTTTTTAAAGAGGAAAATCCTGGTCCTCATTATTTTCCAATAAGCTGCTATTATATGGAAGAAACACATTCAATTACTCCACTTCCCGAATATGTTGTGAATATTGAACAGGCCAAGACAAACAAAATGAATGATTCACATACATCAGTATATCTCCAAGAGGATGAGTTGCAGACATACAATTAAAAATATTTGAACACAAACAATCATTTTGTTAATTAGTAATTTCATTTCATAATAAAACGCAGCGCTAACTTATGGCCTTTTCGATTGGTCGCCCGGAAAGCTTCCGAATGCTCCTGAAACTGTTCGATTGGTATCAAATGACAGTTCTTCTCCTGGATAGAAGCGAAATTTCCTTCTGGATTTGATGTCAGAATCAAAACCAGAAGCGCGCACACATTCACACCCACTAAATGTCAAATTCAAATTAATTTATGCACGTCATTGTTTTGTTTTTGATTGTCAGAAATTTTGAAGTTTCAATTTCTTCTCTTTAGAGAATTGAAATTATGGATATCTGTTCCGAAGACAAATTTTCCCTTCAATAACTGTAATTCAGCATTTTCGTCAGGAATAACTTGGAAATCTTCTACATTTGTGTCACCCATGTTAACAAAAAAAAAAATGATCACAAATGTGCGTTTGGCATTTCCCGTCTTACACATACACTCAAATAAATTTTCAGAATCTAGAATTTAGTGCTTACTTGTTCGATTGGAATCCCGGAACGGAGAGTTCTTCCGGATTTTCAATCGAAAAGGACATTAAGAAATGTTTATATTTTATTTTTAGATCCTATTTTCAACACAGAAAAATGTTTGAAAGCTTCACGGACATTATAGGCTTCGTTTGTACTTCTGTATTGCCCTCTCGAAGCAAAGTTGATCCCTTGTTCAGAACTACTTCTTTCAGCTGTGGATTAATTCTGCTTTGGTGGTCCTTCTTTGTCTATAACAATGTTATGTGGTAGACATGTACATTTTATAATATACATTTTCTTTAGTAGTTTCAATACTTTTAGTCAAAATTCTCCACTTTTGTGTTATTATACCGAAAGCGCATTCTATTACTCCCCGCGCGGTTGACAAACGTTACATTTAAGAGGATAGCCTTCATCAGCTAGAGCAACAACTGCAAGATAGTATTTGTATTTCGTAAATATTTTGAGATATTAAAATGTCCATTTTCAAAGTGACGAAGCAATGATGAAGAGGCAAACGTATAACACTTGTTATATAAGTACTTTACTTTATGTTTATAAAATCTAGTATTCGATTTATAGGATAATTTTCTTTGTCAATAATTTTATTAAGAAAACTTACTTCTCATAAAACTGCGGAACAAACTGTATCATAATTATATTCTTTTATAATTAAATAAACTTTTATTTATTTTTCCACAACTGGGATTGCTTTAAATTAAATACAAAAGTCAACAGGTTATGGGCCCAGGAATAGAAGATATAAATATAAAGTTCATTTGTTTCACGGTACAAATTTCAGTAATTCGAAATTTTGGTTGGTTGCGGTTCTGGAGGAGCATGGTCTTGAGGAATTCATATTAAAGCACCTGGCTGATCTGTTAGCCGTTGAAAATAAGGAACCAAGAAGAATAGAATTATGGAAAAAGGAAAAGAAATGCAAGTCTATCATAATTCATCGCATAGCAGACAGTCACCTGGAGTAAGTTAAGGACCAACAAACGGCAAAAGAAATTTTTGAGAGCCTGGTAGGTACTTTTGAAAGGAAAAGTATTGCTTCAAAACTTTTCTGCGAAAAAGCATACTTACTCTTAAGTGCCCGGAAGGGGGAGACGTGGAACAACATCTTCTAAGGTTCAACAAACTGATTCGTGATTTAAGATCTACAGTAGCAGTCTTGGAAAAAGTTGATGTTATTTGTCACCTATTGTTAACAATGCCATATTCGTTTGAAACTCTGGTAACAGTTTTGGAAACTATGGATGTGGAAAATTTTACCATAGAGTTTGTGAAGAGTCGGATTCTGTATGAAGCCAAAAAGAGAAGAAATTCAGAAGTCCAGTACAATGATTGCATAGCAATGTATTCAAAACGCAAGATAAAATGTTATAAGTGTGGAAAGCTGGGACACAAGGGTTCGGATTACAAGAGTGGAAGAAGACAAAATGAAAATAGTTTTGTTAAGGCAAAAGTAAGTACCACTAACGCTGAAAAATTTCATATTTGTTGCGAATACAAAGATGGGTCTTAACGCTGAAGTAACGAATTTAAATTTTATCTTGATTCTGGTGCTTCTGATCACATGGTCAATGACGAAAAATGTATGTTCGATTGTAAAATTTTGCACAGCCCGGTCAAGATATCCGTTGCAAAGATTGGAGTCTATTTAATGGCAGCGAAGATTGGAACAATCAAAGGAAATCTATCAGTGAAAGGAAATAAAACTGCTGATGTGATTGAAGATGTCTTATTCGTGTAGGATTTATCCTGTAATTTGTTTTCCATTCGTAAATTGGAGTCATGGGGAATAAAAGCTGTTTTTGAAAACGGAAAAGCCCAAATATGGAAAGACAAACATCTTGTCACTAAAGCTGTAAGCAGTGGAAAACCTTATGAGCTGTGTATGGAAGTAGATGAATCCAGGTTTGCTGGCATAACTGCTAGAAAAAGTCTTGAGTTATGGCATAAGCGGATGGGTCATCTGAATATAACTGATATTTTGGAAATGAAGCGATCTGGAATGGTAAATGGATTAGATTTCTCGGAAGCTGGATATCAGGACTATTTCTGTGAGTAGCGGGTAAGCTAAATCAAAAGCCACACAAAAGTATTATGGAAAAGAGATCATCAAGACGATTGGAAGTTATACACAGTGATGTTTTTGGATCAATAATACCGGTCACTTACGATAACAAGAGGTATGTTGTTATTTTTATGGATGATTTTACACATTTTGCTGTAGCTTATTTGATGGAAGGCAAACATGACGTTCTGAACAAATTCATGGAGTATACAGCATGGCCAACTGCTCACTTCGAAAGAAAAATATCTCGTTTGAGAGTCGACAATGGTGGTGAATATTCTTCAAAATACTTCAAGAAATTCTGTACTCAGCAAGGAAGTCAAATAGAATATACAGTCACATACACACCAGAGCAAAACGGTGTTTCGGAAAGATTTAATCGTGTCATAATGGAAAAGGCCAGATCAATCATTATTGATTCAAAAGTCGATATATAGTTATTGGAAGAAGCTGTTTTTATGTCTGTTTTCTTAGCAAACAGAAGCTACACCCGTGCATTTGAAAAGCGGAAGGAAAAAGATGTTACGCCAGCAGAGCAATGGTGTGGTCGATGACCAAATTTAAAAAATCTTCGAATTTTTGGAAATGCAGCTTTTGTCCATATTCCTGGACAGCTTCGAACAAAACTTGACTCGAAATCAGTCAAATGCATTATGGTTGGATATGCACCAAATGGCTATCGATTATGGAACCCTGTTTTGAAGAAAATTGTGATAGCAAGAGATGTTCATTTTAATGAAGAATCAGGAAATGCTTCGAAATCAGAACAAATCAAACCAAATGTTTGGGAACAAATTAACATAACTGATGAAAATAATGACGAAGTCGAATATATGTCCGTAGCAGGGGGGGGGGAATAGAGGAATATGAAGAGCTGATTAATGTACACCTTAATTCTACAGATACAAGCCCAAGTAATTCATATAAAGATACAGTGGAACAAGAAATGGAAGAAGTTTCAAATTAACGTAGTAAGCGGTTTGTCAAACCGCCAAGTAAATTTAATGAATATGATATGACGACTAATTGCTTATGCTTTAAATGCTGACAGTTTCGTGGATGATGTACCAACTTGTTTGGAAGACGTCAGGAAGAGCACCGATTGCACTAAATGAATGGAAATTTGCAATTGAGGAGGAGTTAAAATATTTGAAACAAGCTAACACCTGGACTTTAATCAAACTCCCCGAATCAATGAAACCTATTGGCAATAAATGGGTTTCCAAAATCAAGAAGGATCAAAACGGTTAGGTGAGTCAATATAAAGCGCGCCTGGTTGCAAAAGGCTTTTCACAGCGAAAAGGATTTGACTACATGGAAACATATGAACCAGTGGCAAAGTTAACTACAGTTCGAGTTTTACTGGCAGTGGCAAATAAAAATAACATGCATATTCACCAGATGTATGTGAAATCAGCATTTTTAAATGGAAGTCTTAAGGCAGAAATTTACATGCGCCAGCCAGAAGGTTTTGAAATTGGAGATCTGGTATATGGTCTCAAACAGGCTTCACGAATGAGGAACGAGCGTTTTCATACATTTATTTTATCTCTGGGATTCAAAAGGGTGAATTCGGATTAATGCCTTTATATGAGAACAAGAAAAGAAAAGCAACTGTTTATTCTCATTTATGTGGACGACTGCTTAGTGTTGGAAAAGACTTGGAAGAAATAAATCAAACGAAGACTGATCTATCAAAGGAATTTAAAATGAAAGATCTGAAAGAAATGCGTCACTTTCCAGGAATACACATCGAACGAGAGACAACAGGAATGATATTAAGCAAGAAGGGGTATTTGAGAAATTTGCTAAAACGATTTGAAATGCAAGACGATAAGGAAATTGCTACTCCAATGGAAAGTAATTTACAGCTGCCTATCGGTAAAGGACTAATGAATAATATCCATATTGCGAACAAATTGGATGCCTGATGTACGTATTTATGTCATGCCGTCCTGACTTGAGTGCGTCAATTAACTTCTTCAGTCGATATCAAAGCTGTTATACAGAATATCATTGAAATCATCTGAAACGTATCTTAAGATATATCAGAGACTATTGATTTTGAACTAGTATATCCGAAGACAAATAGTGATACGCCATTACAAGGTTATGCTGATGCAGATTGGGGAAATTATATCAACAACAGAAAATCTATATCTGGGTATGTTTTTAAAGTTTTATACTGTGCAGTTTCTTGGTGTTCTAGAAAGCAGCAGTCAGTCAGTCTTTCTTCCATGGAAGCTGAATATGTAGCCTTATGTAATGCAGCATGTGAAGGTTTTTGGCTAAAAGGATTACTATTGGAACTTGATATAACAGCGCAGACAGTACAAATATTTGAAGACAATCAAGTTTGCATCAAAATAGCTGAAGGACCTAGAGAACCCAAACGTATGAAGCCTATTGATATAAAATATAATTTTATTAGAGATGCTATTCAGCTCGGAAAAGTAAAAGTAATGTTTTTACCTTCAGATAGCTGACATCATGACAGAAGCTTTACCAAAATCCCAATTTATCGAGCTTCGGAAACAACTGGGCTTATATCATCAAGCTGAGGAGGAGTGTTGAAATACAGCACTTGTTAAGTACTTTACTTTATGTTTATAAAATCTAGTATTCGATTTATAGAATAATTTTCTTTATCAATAATTTTATTAAGAAAACTTACTTCTCATAAAACTGCGGAACAAACTGGATCATAATTTTATTCTTTTATAATTAAATAAACTTTTGTTTATTTTTCCACAACTGGGATTGCTTTAAATTAAATACAAAAGTCATACGAATGTCCAATATTGCCTTGCATTTTTCCCTGACAATTCTTCCAACCGCACTGTCTGAAACCCTGAACGACAATGCTAAAGATCGAAAAGGTTCTCCAGTGGCAAGGTACATATTGCACAACTAATTCACAATTAAACAATAAAATGATATCTATATTACCGAAAGGTTATGACAAGTCTTTCTGTTGGTGATATACATTCCCGAAAGTTTGTAGTCTGCCTTGTTATTGAAGGTTCGATTTTGTTTAAAATATATTCAAATGTACTAAAAGACATTCGAAAATATTCGACAAATTTGATGGGTTGTCCTTTTAAATCCTCAAAAAGGTGATGGTATTCGCCCAGTTGTTTTCTTTGCAAGAAAATTTTATTAACCCATACACAGCGAAGTCGTCGGCGTCGACGAACTAGATGTCGGTTTGATCTTTCCAACAAGTAAATTTCTTCAAAGTCTTTCATTTTAAAAACAAAAACACATTCCGCAGTCGAAAGACGTCGAAAGGTAAATTCAATAAATTAACGTCAATCAAGGCCGACATCGCCCGAGAACGGTATGAAGTGTATTCGGACGAACGTCCGAATTAGTCGTCCGAACAGCTCCGATCCGAAATCGGCCGATAATTTGGATTAAGTGTACGCGAGCCGTTACGCCTAGAAGTACTTTCTTCATCTCACTACTCTTGACCTATCGACACCGTCAATCCCTCTCCAAAAAAAATTATTTAGTTTTCATATCACATAATAATTTATTTAATAAACTCGGGATATTTTTGTTTTGTGAAAATAATCCCTATGCTAAAAACGAAAAAATACACGTTATCAATATTAAACACTTGCAACAAGTTTAAAAGAATCATACATTTTATATCAAAGAAAACCCCTATTGGTTATAGTTAGAATTGGTTATATAGAAAAGTAATTATTAAAATGAAATAACCGAAAATTTAGTAAATTATGTGCTAATAAATTATAACCAATATAAGGAATTAAAGTTGTGAGTTTTCATTATATAATAATTAAACAGTCATTACACACTTACATGAATCCTTTACGATGTGTGTACATATTCGTGGTCCTGTTGGGTCTGATTCAAATTAAATGTATGTAAATTCACTCACAACAAATAAGTAACAAACTTATCATTTACGATTACGATTAATTTATTAAATTAAAATGAAATTAAACAAATTATTTTAAATTAATCAATTATTAGAAAAAAAGGAACGTTTAATATTAAAAAAAATATCCTAAATTGTCCAGGGACGCAACTGCTGACAAACTCACCGACACTATTAGGGTTAAAATCATTGTTCTTGAAGTTATCGATGTAATTAATCCTTTAATGAATCTTCTTTTGGAGGTATTGATTCAATTAAATTCTGGTTTTATAATTCACTCTTGATATCGAAATAATCGAGGGTATGGTTAAGGTTATATCTTATTCGATGTTTTTACCGAGGCTTCGCAAATTATTTAAAGAATCCGAGGTTTACCTCAATTTCGATATCAGGAAATTATAATTGTTGCGAGTGTGGGACTCGTGCTATTTACATCGTCAAGTCCAGAGAGATTTAATAACAATAACAAAGATTCTAATTAAAAAAACAAAAATACTTTTGGTTTCTCTTCGCATGATAAAAAACAAAAATGTAGAGATTAAGCTGCTTATTTCATCATAACTTACATCAGCACTAGCCATATAATATACATAACATCAGTTCACAATAAGAAAAGAGAACTTTATTGAATTCGTGGATCGCATTTAATTTCAAACTATTCAAATTATAGTGAATACCTGAACCCTTTTCTCAATTGATGTATATTGGTTTAAGAATAAGATAACAAGTACACTTAAATACGAAATTTTGTTTTCGACTTATAAACTAAAACTTAAACAAACATATAGTCCGTCAAAACATGTCGGACAAATGTGGAAAACCTGATTGCAATAGTAGAATTTTAGGTGACAAATTCATATTATGTTCGGGTATTTGTGGAAAATAGTTTCACAAAAGATGTAGTTTACTAAGTGAAATGTCAACAAAAGCATTGACTGCGGACCCTCATTTGTTGTGGAGATGTGAAACCTGTATTGCCGCAGGTGATTCCTTTTTCTCAAAGATATCTGACATACGGAAGGATATTGCTGATATAAAATTGCAATTATTCATGAATACCATTCCAGTAGACCTTAACAAGAAGCTAAATAAAAATAAAGGCAACGATAAAATAGAGAGAACAAAAAACCGAACATTTTCCGATACACCCGAAACTGAACCATCGATATTTTTATCCGAACTAGTAACAAAAATAGCCCAATCATCACAAGCGACAATTGAAATTACCGAACCTTCCGAAAAGAATACAGATACATGCCTTATTTTGCCATTAATTTCTCCTCAAGTGCAAGCTAACGCCAATGGTGTGGCAGAGACGGAGAAAGATAATGACAATGCGAATGAGCGAAATAAGAAGCAAAGAATTCATCCATCTTCAAGGATAACGTTTGGCACCGATGTTTCATCGGTACTACCATCACTACCCCGTCTTCGTTATTCACACCTATCTCACAAGAGTTTAGTTTCTCAAAATATAATCGCTTATGCTACGTATAAGTTGAACTTACCACAGAACTATTTTCAATGTTCTCGCTTAATAAAAAAGGAGTTGATGAATCAACTTTTCGCTATGTCAACTTCAAACTGGGAATTCCTTCAATTTCATTTAGTGCTGCTCTTGAACCATCCTTGTGGCCTGTTGGTGTTCAAATTTAAAAAAATTCCAAAAAACGTAGTGAGACGCCCAGAGGAAATAAAGACGTCATAAATATTCCAATTCCATCGGCTAAGTTATCACAATTACGTGTTTATTTTCACAATGTTTGTGGTCTACGAACCAAAAAAATCAATTTTATTCATCTTCTACCTTACATGAGTACGACATTATCGTTCTAGTTAGAAAATTGGCTCAACTGAAACATCTCGCCATGCGAACTTTTGGACTCTTCTTTCACTGTTTATCGAAAAGATAGATCTTTTTTATCTGGCATGAATTTGGGAGGAGTGCATTGTTATCATGAACGACTATATGAGTCGATTTCACGAACTTATATAGTCGGCCATCTTCTACCCTCCTTGCTGAATAACATAAAGTATTCGACCTAACCGCCGAATTATTTTTTTACCCACGGGTCTTAGTCCTCATCCGAAATTCCAGCCACCACTGGAACTCCGCGAGATAAAATGTCGCGAACGACATGATCTTTTCCCTTGCGATGAATTATCTGAAAGTCAAATTGCTAAAGCCTAACGGCCCAGTGCGCAAGCCTCTGGTGCGCATCCTTAAGGTTGATCAACTAAATAAGCGCGTAATGATCGGTTATGACCGTAAAATGAACACCTTCGAGATACGGCCTTAACTTTTCAATTGCCCACAAATCTCCTAAACATTCTTTTCCGGTTGTAATTTCGTCGCTGCGATTTAGCGACCTACTTAGATAGCATATGACTTTTTCGCACTCTTCAAATTTTCCCCAATACCGTAATCTGAAGAATCTGTTTTGACCAAGAATGGAAGTGAAAAGTCGGGACAGGTCAATATGGGAGCCGTGATTAAAAATTCTTTAGATTTCCTAAACGCTTCTTCGCATTCCTGTGTCCAAAGAAACTTTTTGCTCTTTGTAAGCAAATCCGTTAACGGCCTTACTACTGTGGAGAAATTTGGTACGAAACGCCTGTGCCATGAGGCTGTTCCTACAAAGCTCCTAATTTCTTTAACATTTTTCGGTGCAGGTATCATAACCATACTTTCGAACTTTTCCGGATCGACGTGTAATCCGTTTCAGTCTAGAACATAAACTAAAAATTTAAGGAATGGTCTACAGAAATTACATTTGTCCCTTCCTACTTTTAACCTACTAGCTATTGCAATCTGCTAAAAACTTCCTTTAAGATTACAGGATGTTTCTCAAAAGTATCTGTGACGATGGTAATGCCATCCAGATAATCGAAAACAAAAGCCTCCAACTCAGGTCATAACACGCTATCAATGCACCTCTGCCAAGCGGCCGGGTAATTGTGAAGCGCAAAAGGAAACCTTTTAAAATGGAAAGTCCCCTTCCCGGTACCCGGCAGTTATTTTGCGAGATTCCTTTGCCAATAAGCTGAATTAATATCCAGTGATGTTAAACACTTTGCATTCCTAAGCTTATCCAGTATTGCGGAAATTATTGTATCTGTAACCAGATTCAAAGTTATCATAATTTTTCATAATTAAATTTATCGAAGATGCCCAATGGCTATTTGATTTCTCAATCACTTCCTCATCTAACATTTCTTGAAGAGTCTTATCTATATGTGCCTGCATCGCAGCGAATCAGGATAATATCGTTGCTTGATTGGTTCTGCTGTCTTCCTAGTAACATGCTCTACCAACGTTGTCCGACTTAACCCTTCTGGCATATCTTTGAACAAATGTTCAATTAAAACTCCTACGTTTTCCTTTTGAGCTTCATCCAACTCAGAGTCCTCTGTGATGAACGAAGTGCCTATCGAAGCCGCCATATCCTGGCTTGAAAAATTCCAAATGCGAGATCGAAAATCCGGGACAATGCTCGAGAGTGCCCAAAAATCCGCACCAAGGATCATGGCATGTAGTAAACTAGGAATAACAAGACATTCCATTAAAACTGTTTTGTGCTCGACAACAATCGGTAGATTTATAACTCCTAACACTCCGACACCTGCACCATCTGATAACTGTACCTGCGTAATATTGGTACTACCTAACTCTAAACCTAAATCTTTTCAAATTTCCCAAACGTCCCTACAGATAATTTTCCTAGAAGCTTCTGAATCTAAAAGTCCTAAAAACCTAAGCCCGTAAATGCTTACTCGCAAGTAGGGACGGCTGTCGACCCCACTGATTTTACTGGATCTACCAGCTGGTCGTCAGTAGGCGACCTATTTAATTGTGAAGGCGCTCTTGCCCCGCTGGCCCAAGAGACCGCTTCCCATTTCCCGATTTCCAACAACGTCTACAATTTCGTTTGGTTGTACCATTAGCCCCACAACCGAAACATCGCCTAGGAGTGGAACAAGAATCCGAATAATGATCTTCCCTGTTGCAGTTAAAACAACGAACGGGCCTACGAGGTGGGGGGTAATTAACTGCAACTATTGCCGTTGCTTCTTGAACGGCAGCAACATAAGCTACATCCGGCTCTAAAGCCAGCCTAAACCGATTGCTCGGTGGTGGCACAAAAGCCTCAACGTTTGTCCTAAGCGACTCTAACTTTCTACCCAACGCAACGAGTTCATTGACTGATTTAATATTAGCCAATCCCAATTGCGTTTTGTAGAATGGATCAATATTCCTTCTGAAAATGCATAACTTCCGATTCTCACTCAAAAACTACAAAAACCGATTAGAAAGTTTTTTTTTTTTTTTTTTTTTTCTGATTCATTTTTATTTCATATTAACCTATAACTATCTTAAAGCTAGACAAAAATGTTTAAAACTCACCTAATTATCAATAACTTACAACTAGTTTACTGGCCCTTTACGGGCGCTCTTAATTAAACAATAACTCTTAGAACTAATGTCTTTCGACCTAAAAACTATTTTAATTAAATTAATTAAATTTTTGTTCGTTTATTTTTTATATGCATGCAGACACACAGCAACATGCTACCCACCCATACATGTACATACGCACATACATATACGTACGCACATACATGTACAGACATGCAGATACATGCACGTATGCCCCCGCATACATACATATTTTTAATTTTTTTTTTTGGTGCCACCCCGACCGTTACCTATACCTAATTGCCCTAAATCTATGTAAGTCGGCCAAGATATACCATCTTCATCGACTTTAAATATTATGATGCTGTTCAGAGAGCCACCAGAACTGGATCTCCTGTTTCGCCCTATCCCTCCGATCCCGATCGGACACAGTCCTACTGAACCGAAGGCGCTCTTCTCCACCTTGAGCGATGACGTCTCGACAATACAGGAGTCGCCTATCCACAGTTTTCCGGCTGACGTGGTAGATGAGCGGAACCGCCCCCCTATCCTGTATCAGCCCTCGACTGTCTAAATGGAGGAATGCCTCGGGAGGGATGTAACCCCTTAACCGCGCACTCTCAAAATATTCGTTATTGGGGTAATAAGCCCCAAATATTAGGCTGTTATTTGAGGACATCGCTCTTGCAACGTGACCCCGAATCAGCTTGAACAAAAAATTATCTATTCTGTTTATGTTGGCTCCGTTGTATAGAACCTGGTTGTAATAATATCTTGTGTACTCCGACTCTGGTGTTCTGTGTAATCCAAGGCAACGTCTAAGACATTGCCTCTCAAACACCCGAATCTTTTCCATTTGAGATGGGGCAACGTTGAACCACACCGGGCATCCGTAGGCAATCATCGGCCTGATGAGGGCCATGTAGCAAATCACCTTCATCCCGCAGTCAAGACGGCTGCTATAAAACAGTCGTTTTGTTAAGGCAAAGGCTCCCCTAGCCCTGGCCAAAGCAGCACCTATATGTCTGTCGAAATACAGGTACTGATCCAACCAGATGCCAAGGTACTTTACTACACTTTTATTCGCCAGTGGATGTCCATGTGGCCCTACGATCACCAGCTTGCGCCAGTTCTTTCTCGTATCCCTTGAGGCGCCAGACAACGGAGTCCTAAACAAAATAGTTTCTGATTTCTGGAAGTTGATTTTTAACTTCAAGTCATCACAATATCGCTGAATCTTGTCGAAGTCACTCTGCAAGAGACTTTTGATGACCTCAACTGTATTAGCTGTTCTGTACGCAATTAGATCGTCGGCGTACGCTATTGCCTGAGTTAGACTACCTATCAGATCGCTGGTGTAAGTGCTGAATAGAATCGGCAAGTTAACCGCTTCCTGCTGAAGACCATTATTAATATTAAAAATTGCGGTAGAAGTTACATTGCCACTCTTGACAACAAACTTTCTACCATTTAGCAGGTCATAAAGCATATACAAAAGAGGTTTACTTATACCTTGTCTGGTTAGCTTTAGATAGAGACCTTCTAACCATACGGTGTCGAAGGCCTTCTCCAAATCAACCAGACAGGCACCCGTACACTGCTTTTTAGTTTTGTTCCATTGGATATCAGAAACTAGTTTAGACGCGGCATGAATTGTGTCATGTCCCGCCTTAAAACCGAACTGATTATCCGGGATGATATTTTTGTCCTCCGCCCACTTGAGCAGAGCTCTATTAATAACCTTTTCAAATACTTTGCTGATACTCGGAAGAAGACTTATCGACCGGAGATTCGCCGGATTGGAGTTGTCCTTTCCCTTTTTTGGGAGAGGGTGCACCACAGCTGTCTTCCACCGCACTGGATAATATGCATTATTCAGCGCGTTGTTAAAGAGTGTGGTATAAATGTCAACTGCTTCTTGAGGCAAATGTCGTAGTACAACGTTGGATATACCATCGACTCCTGCAGACTTCTTTTTTTTTAATGAATCGAAGATGAGCTGGAGCTCATTCTTCGAAATTAACAGGGGACTGGGCCCATTTCGGTCGGCGATTATGGCGTTTGCCAAATCTTCATCATTAAACCCGGTAAAACCAAGGTTCTCAGATCGCCATTCGCTTATATCGTTTCGGAGCCATAAGTGAAGAAGCAGAGCTCTGTTCTCCAGGTCATGATTCGGGCGAATGCTAGCATTCACCTTGTACACTTGCTGGAAAGCAGCCCCCACAGCCTCCACCTTCTCCTGCGGATCTTCGATTATGAAGAGGTCATCGTCCAAGACGGCGTCATCTGGGTCTATGCCTGCTGTCAGAAGTACGTCTCTGTTTTGTGTCGTCCTCTGGAGCTTAAGACACGGAAGGTCGTTTTGATCTTTTCTTCTGAATATCTTATTAATTTGTGGGAACATACTCGGGTCGGTAGCGTTCACGGCCCGAATTTTGTTGTCCCAAAACAAATTAATGGACAACCTATAATTTTCTTTGATCAATTGGTTGATGTTTTTTATGGACGACTTCAGTGTCCTTATCTCCAGATCTCGTGTGTCAGTAAACCGTCTGTACAAGCGTTTTAGTCTTGTCAGTAAGCCACTTTTTTGTCTGTGTAGTGCATCAATTGTCGCGTTACGGTACATGTCAGTTGCGTTACGTTCTTTGTATTTCGGTATTGTCCTGTTCATTGTTCGTTCATTGTTTCGTCCATTTGTTCTAAGTATCTGTCAATTTCAGTATTTGTCATGTTCCTGTCATTTGGTGGGGATATACCATTTGATCGTAATTCGCTTAATAAGACGTTCGAGAAGCGTGGCCAGCGCACCTTACTGTAATTGTAAGTATGCACCGGTACATACTCCTCCAACTCCATAAGCGCGTTCGGAAGTTGTATTACGGCGGCGAGTCCGCAGTGGTCACTGTCGTACTCGATCATTCTTAAACAATTTTTAGGCCGATGGCCCACAGTATCAGTAATTGTTAGTCTTGCGTCTTTCAACAATAGATCCAGATAGGCACCGCTTCTTGGAAACGATGGCCTGTCTGTAGCGAGAAGTTCAATGCGATACTCCAGGTTGTATCGACCCATCCAATTATACAGATGATTACCACGAGGATTTTGTATTTGATTTCCCCAATCTATATGTTTGGCATTCAAATCACCAGCCAATATGTAGTAGTTTTCTTCCGAGCTCAATCTTAAGCATTCAAAAAGCTTTTCAAGCTCTGTTATAAACTGTGTGGGCTGAGGTGTTTCCGGTGCATGGGCAGCGATTGCTGCTGCTGAGAATGACTTTTCTGCTGCTGTTGATTCTGCTGCTTTTGAATCTGCTGCTGCTGTTTTTCTTGCGGTTGTTTCTGGGCTTGTTTCTGCTGCTGTTGCTGTTGTTTTTGTTTTTGCCTTTGTTGTTTTGGGTGCTGCTGTGGCTGTTGTTTTTGTAATTGTTCCTTTTTCTGTTGTTGTTCTTGTTCGTCGAGTTCTTTTAGTTGTTTCGCTCGGCGCGCTTCTTGGCTGGCCTTAACTTTACTTTTCAACTTTTCGAGTTCTGCATCCATTGTTTCAATTTGAGCGATCATTCTTTGTTCCTCGTCCTCCTCAAATGACGGCTCTGATGTGGAGAGGTTCACGAAGGCAGTACTATCGCCCGTCGTGAAGTGCCCTTCTCCTTCCTCAGACCTATATGCAATACCCTCTTCGGGTGAAGTGTCTAGCTGGGTAGGCAGCAAGACGCCTCTGACGTCTCGTCTATATCGGACGTATTCACCCCAGCTGGCAGCTTTGCTGAGGTGGCCGTGGATCTCCTCTTTACCAAATTTGGTGAGCACTTGATCCTCTTTCTGCGCTTTTGGTAAGCATCGGATGATGTTGCCGTTGTTGTTATTGCTGTTGATGTTGTTGCTGCAGAGTCACTGCTTGTAATTGGAACATCTTTCGATGTTCCCTCAGCTGATGCCATCGCTGGCCTCATTGGCCCTAGGACACCTTTCGATGCCCCGGTGCTTAAACTCCTCCTCCTTTGATTGTTTTCCCAAGCAATAAAGTTTTCCACTTCACGGTTGTGAAAAAAGCTGCTAAGTTCTGATGCCCGGCTGGGAATCGAACTGGCGACCCTCGGATTCTCGGTCGGCCACTCTACCACTGTGCTAGTGCACCACTTATGAAATCTTGATTTAATGTAAAACTTAAGCTCACACACGAAATTTAATTTGGAAAAACTGGGAAGCCGAACACGTGTTAACACCTCCACAGAAGGTCATCATAGTTGGAAGGTAAAAACTCCAAATTTATTTCCCTAACCAATTCCTTCTATATCGAAATCGAGTCCCTAATCGTCCTAAACCATAAGAGTGCTTTCTTAACAGCTGATTGGAAAAGTCTCGCCACTGAAACACCTAGATTCCCTACGTTTCTGTACTCTCTCTAAGAATTCATTCACTGAAGATCCACACCGCTCCCCAGAAAATTTTAAATCCCATTTGTATATTCCCTCTGAGCTTCGGGCACAGGATCTATCATCCTGTCGTTGAAACTCACAAGTGCTCGTACGTTGGCCGACCGTTGCAGTTGGTAACGCACCCAAATCTGCTGTCGACATTGTTGTTGTTTGTTTCAAATTGTGTTCATTACCAGTGCCAGTGGGATCTTCATTTTCCTGAACTACAATCAACTTAGCCATGAGTAACAAAATTTCCCCTTCAAATCCGCTACTTCATTCACTTCATCCGCCGATTCAGCCCTATCCCTATCAATTCTTGCCAAAGCCCACTCTATTTTAGTTAGCCGTTTAAGATATTCCGATTCTTCTTTCGGATTCTTCGGAGGTATTTGTAACAATTCCCTAATTTCTAAAATGTTCGACCTAACTGCTTTTGAATCCACAGCGAATGAAAACGGATAATGTGGACTATCTGAACTAATCGACCCTAAACGCCCTATATTTTGGAAGCTCGAAGTGTCATCCTCATTTCATTCACTTTCGAGCCCTCCTTCAACCCGCGTGCTCTTAACTCACAACTGAGTTCCTTCCTTCGAAAACTTATTAACATCCATTATCACAACCAAAAACCAATTGATTTGTAATTTCAATTATTCACGAAAAAAAATAATTTGTATATCTTCGCTATTGTAATTCAAATATTTTCAGAAAAAAGACATGATATTTTGCATTGACTATGTAAGTATTCCGAAAATGATTTAAACCACTTAACAAGAAAATATCGCAAAACCAATTCTTAAAACCAAACAACAAAACTAATAATTGTATTTAATGGCAACCCTAAATATAGAACTGATTACCTTCTACCATCAATTTTATTTAAAAAAAAACGACTAAAATAAAAAAAATTATTCGGAAACACTCAATCGGTAAGAAAATTGAAGAACAAACAGTTTTTAACCGCCCTAATCCACTTACACTATCAATTTTATTTCCAAAAAAAAAAAGATTTAAAAATAAATTCCAAACCGCTCAAACAATAAAAAAAATCAAACAAAATTTTTTGCACAGCACTATGATCGAGACGAGAATATGTATGTATGTTAAAATATGTATCGCTAATTAAAAAATACAATAAGTATCTACTATTAAACCGTAATTACTGTTTTCAAAGAAAAGTTAAAATGTTAAAAGCCCACTACGAAAATTAATTTGAAATGATATATACAAAGAAATGTATGTATGTATGTAAAATTATTGAAGGTAATCAATCAAAAAAAAAGAAAATAAAGAAAAGGGAACAAAAAAGACTCACATAAATACATATACACTAAAACCTGTCAAATGCGACCACCCTAGGGACCGAAGAAAAGTGTCCGATTGTATAGGTTCCTTTTTAATCGGACCGGTACACTGCATGCATGTCCATAAAAATAGGGCTGCGAGTGCATATACCACCTATAAATTTCCACAAAATGTGCAATAAATTAGATTTGTTAGTATATAGCCAGTGTTTTTGCTTGAAGAATTGTGGGTACCAGAAATTGGCGCATTCTTTTGCCTAGCTAAGCAAAACCATTTGTTTGTCAAGAAAGACATCAATTTCGGCAAATGATACGAATGCTTTCATACGTTTTGTTTTCAATTTAACGAATTTTTCCAATCACAGTTTGATGTCCTCATTCGCGCTCAAAATTCTTTGGATTTTCTTTGCAAGATCTCTCTGTGATAAATGTGCATCTTCGAAACACTTAATAACTTCAACCTTATTTTCTAGATCAAGATCGCTGAAATTTCGTTTACTCATTGTTTTTTACTTTTTTTTAAACTTAGTAGCTTTATTGAAAACCAAAAACAAACAGCTTTAACAAATGAATTGCTAATTGCACTGACTTACCTGAAACCTCTGCCAATACGCAATATAAAAAATTCGAATTGTTTCATTCGCCGACTAACGAAAACTAACATTACAAACTTATTGGGAAATTACCAAATAAGTCTAAAGTAACCCGCGGTGGCGGTACTAAAAATTAACAAAAAAACATGCGGTGCTTACATATTTCGTATTTCCTAGCAACCTTATATATATGTATATTTATAGGAATGTGACGATTTCCCAAATCCAATTTTCACTAATTAACACTGCACTGCACCTGGTATGGACGAAAAAGATAGTTACGGAAGTCTGCCAAGCGTCTAGTGGTGGATGTCGCGGCCACGGACCCCAAAAGGGGTAACAAGAATTGGTGAAGTTACGTCATTTGATAACGGGAGATTTTTTCCTAGGTCGTAGCCAGTGATGACACGGACGGTTTTTTGAAAATAGCAGACATTTTGGGTGGTGGAAACGGCCCGGCAGACGCCTCCCAATGGGCTGAAAAATCGAGCCTACTTACATGATTTGATAACGATTCTGATAAAAACCATTGTTTATGTTAGCACTTGAGTAGCCTATATACGCATTCCCTGACGAAAATCTTGGTGGAAAGTTCCCGGCAGACGATGTCAAAGATTCGATTATTTTACGGTAATATGATAAATACCGGGTGTTAAGAACTTAATTTTGGTTATTTTTTTGTTTCTAAGCTGTTTCTTATTAGTAAACTCAAAATAGGTATAAATTAGTTAACATAAAATTAATTGTATATGTATCTCCAAAAATAAAAATACATTAACTATTTACATAAAATAAAAATAAATAAATTAATAGTTTTAATCTCCATCTGTAGTTGTAATCATGAAAACTGCCCTGAAATTTGAACTCTCAGCAATTGAACCCATTCGCTGCCAACCACAATTTATTAAAAAAAAGGTCATTTTATTTTCATCAAAAAAAGGTCATTCGTATCGTATAAGGGAAGTGGTAAACAAAACTGTTACCCCGGTTATTTGAGTGGATTGGGCAATCGAATCGAATCCGAATTGAGATTTCGATTCAGATACATATATGGCCTGGCGTGATTGAAAGATGAAATTAAAATGGAATCGAAGTGATAATCTTACACATATAAAATACAATGAAAACCGAAACCCTATTAACACAAAAAAAACACTATTGTTGCACACACACACACACCAAGAATTATATGTGAAAGATTACAATAAAACTTTTTATTTCCGTAATCAAATAACGTAAGTATTTTTGTCGCTAGCTCCCAGAATATTAATGGAATTTATGCAATATAAACTTATGAGCAACTATCCAATTTAATTTTATTAAACAAAACGAAGTAAAAAATGAGACGTCGCGGCACCACGTTTATTCGATTAGATGACAATTGCCGATTGACAATTCGAAAATGTCATGGCAAAGCTGCGAATTAAAAAAAGTGTAACAAGCAACAAAATCAGTGTTGCCACCCCGGCTAGCTCGGTGAGGGGGGGTTCGCAATTAAGAATTATTGATCGATTAATAATTTTTTTTTGGATCAATTAATTCTTCAATTAATCAAACTAATTTTGACAAGTTTTTAAGGAGCGTACCTGTTAAATAAAAAAGGGCGCCAGCAATTTTTTTTTGTGAAATTAAAGGAAATTGGAAACCTTATGAAGCGGAATCCCACCATGAAAAAAAAAACAGCCAATGAATTTGGCAACGAAAAGATAAGCGAATTATGTTTTTAAATTTTTATTGCTTGGGAGACCTTTAAAATAGGATTAAAACCCAGGGTCTTTTCGAAACGAAATTACAATGAAAAGTAATATTTTGGCAAGGAAAGACAAGATATGGACCGTAAGGTCTGGTTGCTGAATAAGGCACAATTTCGCGAATAATTGATAATGAATATTTTAATTTTTTTGTATATGCAAAACAACCCTACAGGCAAACACGATTTTATAAAACAATAATGTGAAAAATAATTATATATAAGTTATATACGCTCCAAAATGCACTCCAGCAACAGAGACAAATCTTCAGCATAATAAGAATGACATCATGTTCAACAAACCAAAATTAGATAATGCACCGCAACAAAGTAACAAGATATCCAATCCTCATAAATATTGTAATAAAAAGATAACATAGCACATGCAACAAAGTAACAAGATAAGCAATCCTCATAAATATTGTAATAGAAGATAACATAGCACATACAACAAAACAACAAGATAGCTAATCCTCATATATACTGAAATAAAAGATAACATAGCACATGTAGCTGTAACAAAAAAGATAACAGAACTGTAGAAATAAATGGCACCTAAATAAAATTAGGCCTATTCAGCGAGATCTTTTATTCTGTTATTCTGCTATTCTGTTATGAATTTCCATACAAAAGTTTGAGCTGTCACAAAATCTTTTATGAATAATAATTTTGGTATTCGGCATGCCAAAACTGTTATGAAATCTGTTAATTATCTGTTATGGACTGTCAAAAATTCGAACTCAGAAGGAAATCTTTTACGATTCGCATTTTTGGTATTCAGCATGCCACAATCTGTTATGGAATCTTTTATGAATCATAAAAGAATAAAAGACACATTTTTGTTACTTTTATCATAAAAGATTTCAAATATATGAAGTAAAAACTTTTATTTCGTTAATCAATTGTTCTTAAAAGGACAGATATAAACATATGTTATTAAAATACATAATAACAAACACAAATATGAAAGTAATTTCAAACTATTTATTTCAATACACGAAAGCACAGAACACATTTTGATGGATGAAACGTAGAAGAATGCCGCAGTTCGTTTTTATACAACTTTTTATATTGTATATATTAAATTAAAGAACTGTTATTGACAAATTATAAAGATTGATTATTATTTTTCTACGCGACACAAAACACGATAATTCGACAGGTTAATTTTATATTGCCATTCGTCAGTGCCGGCTGCCGAGAGTTTTTATTTACCTACTACAGCTGATAATTTGAAAGCAGATTTTAGGTCTGTTTGTATAAATGTTTCTTTTTCGAAGTTATATAACAGACTTTTATAAAAGATCGAACTCCTGAATACCAATTATAAAATATCTTTTATGGTGAATATCTGTTATGCATCATAACAGAAAATTCATAGCAGAATAACAGATGTGGCAGAATAGGCCTAAATATTGTTTGTTAGA
Source organism: Philhelius pedissequus (assembly GCA_910595825.1). Taxonomy (NCBI): domain Eukaryota; kingdom Metazoa; phylum Arthropoda; class Insecta; order Diptera; family Syrphidae; genus Philhelius; species Philhelius pedissequus. The sequence continues at coordinate 221,505,590 of OU343160.1, read as the reverse complement.
ATTAAGTAAGTTTGCAGTCTTCGTGGTACTCTTACCCTTGGTTACAAGACTAAACAAATTAATTTTTAAAAAGAAAAAAACTCAGTTTTTATTAAAACAAAACTGGCGCAGTCGGTAGGATAGAGTTAAATTGATTCTATCCTGTAAAAATCTACAATGCGTTCCAGTAGAGTGAATTTAATTTTCAAACAAAAGTTTTCCTGCGAAAAAGTTTAAACGAATATTTGAATTAATAACTAAATCGGAACCGCGGCATCCTCAATTATTTCAGTGAAAAACCGTACGAACATTGACGGAAAACATTTAAATAATTTAAATCAATTGAGTGAACTAGAGACAGAATCCTTAGCGAAAATAAAGATTTTAAATATGTTCAGTGAATCCTGATTAGTCCATGACCCAACCAACGCATGTGGTGTATGTCAGAAAGTCCATAAAGTAAAACTAGTCAAAACAAACAGTAGATTAAGTGAAAATAAAAATTGCAAATAAGGAGGAAAATAAAAACAAAAATAAATCGTCATCCGAGCCCCGACTTAAGAAGAATAGATGTTCAGAAAATTTTAAAATAAGGAGTGGATTAAAACTAAAAACAGACATACTGACGAAGAATCATCATCAGGAGAAGAAGCAGATCAACATTTAATCAACATTAGAAACCAGAAAATACCTGAACACATAAGCAAAAATAATTGTAAGCTCGAAAATAATAAATTTGAAAATTTTGAAAACAATAAATTAAAAATTAATATTGAAAATAATTTTGGCGGTGAAAAAACTATAGCAGAAAATAAAAATAAAAGTGAGTTGAAATTAGAAATCAATTACCAGAATACTAACAAAATGTCCTTAGAAAATAATGATCAAGGTACAGCCAAGAAGAGCTTAACGCTCGACCCTCTGAAATATATAGAGATGTTAAGTCCTTTCGATGGAAGGACAGAAGATTTATACACATTTCTTGCAAATGTAGGAGGATTTATTCCAATCTTGAATGAATATGATAATTAGAGCCAAATCATGTGCATTAATATCCTTAAATCGAAATTCATAGGAAAAGCTAAACGCTGCATTGAGATACACCCTCACACACAGAAATGGCCCGACATCAAAGCGATGTTGATCTCTTATTTTGGCGGCTTTAAAAATAGCATTCAGGTGTATGAAGAACTTAGACAGATATGTTTTTGAGGCAATATCCTTAGATTTTATAATGACATTCAAAAAACACTTTGTGATCTTAATCAAAAAAGTGTACAAGAAGATAAAACACATGAAGTAGATAGTAATAATTTAACGGCTTTAAATATTTTTAAAGAAAAACTACCAGTACATATGCGTTCCATCCTTTTTGCTCTTAAGCCTACCAGCTTACAAGATGCTTTACATCAGCTAACTGAAGCCGGTTTTGTTAATTCAAATCCTTTTGAAAAAAGACAACAAAAGCGTCAGATGAATAATAGAAACTTCCAACCTAAGCTTTACATCCCACAACAATATAATAATAATTCTTTTAGACCTCAGTGTAATTTTCAGAATAACTCTCAGAATAATTCTCAGAATAATTCCGAACAATTTAGAAATAATTTTAATAACACCTTTAGACAGAACAATTTTACACAACCCTACAATCACTTCAATAATCAAAATAACTTTAGACTCCCATTCTAAAATAATCGTAACCCTAATAGAAACTATAATAATCAAGGGATTGAGCCCATGGAAGTCGATCCAGGCTCGAGCCAATTCAGGAGGAATCCTAATCTAGGCAATACGCAGGTAAACTACAACAGAAATGTAAGCCCCAAAATTGACCCTGCGGGATACGTAGAAAAAAATACTAATATTAATAATAACCCTGCGGGATATCCAAAAACAAATAATGAAACAGAAAATATTCAAGTACCAGCCTCGGATTGCCTTTTGTTCGGATAGAAAAAGCAGGCAGGATATTAAGAATGCTAATCGACACAGGAGCGACGAATATTATATTAAACGAGAAAGACGCTCCTCAAAATCTAATTAAAATACGAGCAGAACCATTAAAAAATAATACCGTAGGAAACCCAATCTAAGTTGAAAAAGAAGTACTCCTACCAAAAGAAAAATTCATTTGGAAAGTTAATGAAGACGGTTTATTTCAGTTAATGACTTTCAGTCAAAGCTTTAACGGCATCATTGGCAACAACATTCTTATACCAAACAATGGAAAAATTGACTAGCAACTAAAATATTAGAACTAAACGGAACTAAAATACCAATCTTTTTTGATGAAATAGATGAACGTGATTATTCCATGGGGATAAATCACTTAAATGGCTTAAAGCCTCACGACACTATTTTCGACGAATTTTAAAAGAAAAATATAGACCACATGAATTCAGAAGAAAAAAAAATTCTATTTCAAACCTTAAACGAATATTCAGACGTATTCTTCCACAAAGGCAATGATCTCTCTCTTACATCACACGTTAAACATAGGTTACCAATTCAGGATAATTCTCCTATTTTCACTAGAATCTATAGATATCCTGAAATACACAAAAATGAAGTAAACAACCAGATTCAAGAACTATTGGATCAAGGTATCATTAAACATTCAACTTCCCCCTATAATGCTCCGATTTGGGTTGTACCTAAGAAAACAGATAGGATAGGCAATAAAGAATGGAGAATAGTAATAGACTGTAGAAAACTAAACAAGATTACAAAAGAAGATAAATTCCCGATCCCACTCATAGACTATATTTTAGATAAAATGGGACGTGCAAACTATTTTTCCACACTAGACCTAACGAAAGGTTTTTACCAAATTGAAATTGATCCGGAAGACCGAGAAAAAACAGCTTTCAGTACTCTTTCACGCCATTGATGCGTATGCGTATGCCATTCGGTTTAAAAAATGCACTTGCAACATTTCAGCGGATGATGAATGAAGTTTTAGGCGATTACATTGGCAAAATATGCTACGTATACCTAGACGACATTATTATTTTCTCAGCTTCCCTTGAAGAGCATATGTACCACTTAAAATTAATATTTGAAAGATTACGAAAAGTTAATCTTAAAGTTTCACTAAACAAATGCGATTTTCTTAAAAAATAAGGTGAATTTTTAGGTCATATAATCACGCCAGAAGGCACAAAACCAAGCAGCAACTTCGCTATCGGTGCAGTCCTAAGTCATTCCCACGGACCATTATCTTTTGCTTCACGCACTTTGAATAAACATGAGTGTATTTACTCAACCATAGAGAAGGAACTTTTAGCAATCGTTTGGGCCACCAAACAGTTTAGACATTACCTTTACGAAAGAAAATCAAAATATTAATAGACCATAGGCCTCTAGTTTGGCTCCAAAACTTAAAAGAACCTAATTCAAAATTACAACGATGGAAGATTAATCTCGAAGAATACGACTTCGATATCGAATACATCTAAGGCAAAGAAAATAAAGTCGTTAAAGCTTTGTCAAGAATTAAAGCTGAACAGATAAATGCATTTGAAGAAGATCTCGTGAGTACCCAGCATAGCAATGAATCAGACAGTTCAGATCTTATCCCAATAACAGATAAACCCCTCAATATGTTTGAACACCTAATAATTGTTAAAACAACAAGGGTAGATTCCCGAGAAATAACATTCCCGTACGTAGGAAAAAAACAAATAGTAATTACAAGAAAGAATTTTACCTCTAAAGACATTGAACAAATAATATTTCAGAATGCGACATAGGAAAAACTAACACAATATTTTTTGATAATGATGACTTACCACTAAATAGATACGAAACAAACGATGAACTATTTCTCAAATTCCAGGAATACTGGAAGCAACACCATAACAAACAAAAACTATACAGAACCATGTCCAACTTAATGAACTTACATTCCCCAGAAACTGAAGAAATAATTAATTAGACTCACAAAAAACAATTACATCGGTATAGAAAAGACGTACTTAGAAATCATTAGAACCTATTATACACCAAATCTTAGAGAAAAAATAAATAAAATAATCAATAATTGCGAAACTTGCAATCTCAAAATAGAAACAATCTCAAACTAAAACTCCCATATGAAAAAACTCCAATACCAACAGGTCCCCACATACATTATCACATGGACATTTGGCCCATTCCTAGAAATGGAAACTTCCTAACATGCCTTGATAAATTCTCTAAATGTATCGCATTAGAAAGACTAGAAACAAAAACCCAAGCTGACGTATTAACAGCAATGACAAAGATATTCATTTGCTTAGGTTATCCAAAAGTCTTAACGACGATAACGATAGATCTTTTCTTTCATATACAATACAACAATATCTCAAAGATAACGATATAATGAATCATATAACCACGCCTTATCGCCACACAGGCAACTCAGACATAGAACGTCTACATTCCACTCTAAACGAGGTCATTTGACTTTTTGAGAAACAAAAACCGTATTTAGTCGATAACGTAACGCGCACCATAGAGGTTTATAATAACACTATTCATTTGACTACACGGGAAAAACTAAGTGATATACAGTTTGGTAGAACAGACAATAAAATTATATTTGAAAGAATTGAAAGTACTTAAGAAAAAGTTTTAAATAAAATTAATAAAAACAGAATCGATAGATCCTAGTTTTGCAAAAATAAATAATTCAGAACGATACGACAAGTTGAAGACAAAACACAAAAAAGTGAAAGTGTTAGAAACTAATAAAAACAAAATAACAATAAGACCAAATAAAGAGCCTCGAAAATTACACAAAGATCAATTTAGAAAAAGAAAGAAACAGTGTAAAAATGATTCCATTAAAATTGGTAATACTCGTAGCAATATTTCTATGGCTGTCAACGTTGACCTATAGTCAAGAGATACAAATGTATGAAATTACACGGGAATTTGCGATAATAAAAAGTGAATCAATTAATTTGATAGATGATTTCAAGACAATAGTGCACGTTATAAATTTAACCAAATATGAACAAGTAATAGCTAAACTTAAAGAACAGTATAGGTTGATTCCAAACAAATGATATAAACAAATTAGTGAAATCACAAAATTAGAAACTAAAATTCAAACATTAATACCCCATAAAATAGTTAAAAGAGGAGTTATAAATCTAATTGGATCAGGCATGAAGTTTCTTTTTGGAACCATGGATGATGAAGATCGCCAGAATATAGAAAATAGACTGAAAGCCTATGAGGGAAACAATGAAGAAATAATAAAAAATAACAACCAACAGATAAAGATTAACGACCATTTCAATGAACAATTTGATAGACTAATAGATATAGTAAACAGAGGGACAACTTTAATCAACGAACTAAAGAGCCAAAAAAGCGATATAAATGACCTTAGAACGGAAATAGAATCTTTGAATCAGATTAATGAAGCAAAATATGCTTTAGAAAAAATAGATTATATTATTTTAACAAGTAGAACAGGTATGCTAACTCAGGACATTTTAACTTTTGAAGAAATTCAAGAAAATAACATTTGATAAATTACAATATCTAAAGGTAAAATTAGCAGTTTACAAAGTAAATATCTTAATAATAATTTCTATTCCCCAATTCACAATTGAACGCTATAACAAATATTATATCCAAAATTTTCCTGTCAATAATAAGACTTTGGACTTAACCACAAACATAATTTTAGAGAAAAATAATAAAACATATTTCCCAGAAAATTAAGTAAAAAAAATTAAAATTAATAAAATACGAATGTATTAACGATTTAATATTTCAAAAACCACTTTAAGATTGTAAAAGATTTCATTATAACCACACATAAATAAATGAAGAAGGAGGATTTATTGTAATAGAGAATATTGAACCAACTCATATTAATCAAAACTGTAATGATTTAAACTACACTATTAAAGGAAATTATCTGATTGAATTAAGAAATTGTAAACTCCAAGTAAAGAATAAAAAATTTAACCGAAAAGCATATCTTGGAGACTTACTTACTTACTTAGGTGGCGCTACAGTTCGGGACGAACCTGGGCCTCAACCAACATACCTCTCCAGCTAGCTCGGTCTTTGGCTAGCTGCCTCCAGTTACGCACTCCAAGTTGGTTGAGGTCATCTTCCACTTGAGCGCGCCACCTTAGGCGAGGTCTTCCTTGACTGCGTCTTCCCTCTGGGTTGGAATCGAAGATCCTGCGAGCCGGGGCATTGTTGTCCATACGCTCTATATGACCTAGCCATCTTAAACGTGATATACGTATTTTTTGTACCAGGTCAATGTCGCTGTACAGCTCGTATAGTTCGTGGTTGAACCTTCTCCTCCAAAGTCCGTCAACGCAGATAGGGCCGAAAATCTTGCGAAGAACCTTACGCTCGAAACGACTAAGGATATCTTTATCCGCTTTTGATAGAGTCCATACCTCCGCGCCGGAGAGCAGGACTGGGATGACCTGAGTCCTATAAAGAGTCTCCTTTGTTTTTCGAGAGAGGGCCTTACTACTCAATTGCCTCCCTAGCCCATAGGAACAGCGATTGGCAAGAGTTATTCTACGCTTTATTTCTAACGAGATGTTATTGTTAGATGTTATAGCGGATCCGAGGTAGGCAAAGTCCCTAACTACCTCAAAGTTGTACCTGTCTACTGTGGCGTTTTGTCCAATCCGCCGGTGTTGTGTGTCCCTTTTTGTGGACAACAGGTACTTCGTTTTGGCCTCATTGACTGCTAGTCCCATCTTAGCCGCTTCAGCTTCAATGTTAGCAAACGCTCCAGTGACAGCTCGCTGGGTTCTGCCAATGATGTCTATGACATCAGCGTATGCTAACAATTGCACAGACTTGAAAAAAATTGTGCCAGAAGAGTTAACTTGGGATGTTCTTACAATTTTTTCAAGTATTAAGTTGATGAAATCGCACGATAGCGCATCACCTTGTCGGAATCCTTTCTTGACATCAAAAGCTTCTGTGAGGTCAGTACCAACCTTGACGGAGCAGCGAGTGTTCTCCATCATCATCCTACACAGGCGGATGAGTTTTGTGGGGATGCCAAAACCAGACATGGCTCTGTATAGCTCATCTCTATAAATACAATCGTACGCGGCCATAAAATCGATAAAGAGATGGTGGGTATCGATTTGGAGTTCTTGGGTAGTTTCCAGGATCTGCCGTGGCGTGAACATTTGATCGATTGTGGACTTTCCTGGCCTGAAACCGCACTGATAGGGTCCAATCAGGTTGCTGACAAATGGTTTCAGACGTTCACATAATACAGCAGAAAGGATCTTGTACGCTATATTCAGGAGACTTATTCCTCTATAGTTGGCGCAGCTTAGAGGGTCTCCTTTTTTGTGGATCGGGCAAACGATGTTGAGGGTCCATTCATCAGGCATACTTTCTTCTGACCAGACTTTAGAGATGAGTTGGTGTATGCACTGTACCAGAACATCTCCGGCTGCTTTAAAGAGTTCGGCGGGTAGTCCTTCGGGGCCAGCAGCTTTGCTGTTCTTTAGTTTGGACATTGCTATCCTCACTTCATTTTGTGCAGGTGGATGGAAGTTTTGTGTATCATCGTCCATGTTGAATATTTCATTCTGCCTGACAGCGGGATTTTGGTCTTCATCGCCGTTTAATAGTCTGCAGAAATGGTCCTTCCATATACTCAGCACCGACTGTGACTCTACTACGAGGTTTCCATTCCTATCTCTACAGGCTTCTGTGCGGGTTTTTTTGCCTTGACACGATCTTTTTACCTGTTGGTAAAACTTCCGCCCATTGTTCCTGGAGTAGCATCTCTCAATATCTTCGATCGCGAGCTTCTCATGCTCTCTCTATTTCTTCTGGAGAAGCCTGTGTTCGGTGTTCCCGTCTTTTCTGCTCGTAGAGCTCGCGAGGAGCTCTCGCCCTTCTTTGCAGCGCCCCATTATATGCCATTTGTTTAGCTGCATGTGCCTGCCTGCATTCTTTATCGAACCAGCTGTTTCGTGGTGGAGGCTTGTTGACAGCGTTGCCACTAGTCTTCAGCACTTGATGCTGGCGGCAACGGATTTCGTGAGAGGTTACGGGATATTCGATCGGCATATGTTCTGGCGGTCTCTTGCGATTGCAGTTCTCCGACGTCATACTTCCTCACAGTATTACTCCGTTGTTGGGAGGTTCGGGTTATTCGCATTCTTACCTGGCTGCAACAAGGTAGTGATCCGAGTCGATGTTAGCTGCTCGGAAGGTGCGAACATCCAAAATACTGGAGGCGTGCCTTGCATCGATCGCAACATGATCAATCTGATTGACGGTTATTTGATCTGGATACCGCCAAGTCCCTTTGTGTATGTCGAGATGAGGAAACCTTGCAATGGTGACGTTACGTGCCGCCGTGTCGTGTAGGCTATGTTTTCCCACAGTCCTACCAAATATTTCCTCTTTACCTATTTTGGCGTTAAAATCGCCTAGTACGATCTTAACGTCATATTTAGGACACTGCTCATAGGTTTTGTCGAGGAACTCGTAGAAGTCATCCTTGGTCGCGTCATCCTTGTCTTCTGTGGGGGCGTGAGCGCATATTAGACTAATGTTGGCGAACTTAGCCTTGATACGGATTGTCACAAGTCGCTCACTCACGTATCGAAAGCCCAAGACTTCTTGCCTAAGTCTGCCACTTATGACGAATCCGTACCAAATAGACGCTGTGGTCTTCTTTCACAATCACCGTAGTATACGTCATAGTTTTTCATCTTCCTTTTGCACGGGCCATCCCATCGCACTTCCTGGATGGCAGTTATTCCTACTCTGTAGCAGTCTAGGGCCTCCGCTAGTTGTTCGGCTGCACGTGGTCTGTTAAGAGTTCTAACATTCCACGTGGAGATCCGAAGGTCGTTGTCCTTAATGCATTTTCCCGGGTCATCAACCGTTAATCCGGCCTTTTCCGAGGCTATTGGTCGCTTCGCAAGTTATCTTTTTTTACATGGCGGGGTTGTTAACCCCATGCACAACCCCCAACCTGGAGGGCCAGGTCCTTTGTTGGACTCCTTGGATGAAAGGAGCCGGAAAGTCCGGAGCCAGTTACCCGCTTCAAGGATATGAGCGCTGCCGTTAGCCCATTATGGGCTCATCCGCCACCATCTCTATTTCAATGCCCTGACTTGCATTGAATTGTCCCAATGACCTTTTCTCCAAATACGTCTAAGTAGCTCATTAGGGCATCTGCTTTGTTGACTGTTGAAGCCGCCGTTGGTCCAATTATTTGGGCTCATCCGCCGTACTTCCTCTTTCTGAGGGGCTCATGCAAGAATTCTGCGAGTCGATCAGAACAGTCATTAAAACAGAGCGTTATAGTGTTGCTTTCTTTTCTGTGTTCAACACTTATAAGTTTAGCAGGAATGTCCGGATGGATAAGCCAGTACCCGGTGGTTACCGCAAGGAGGTAAAAAAAAGCACAATTGATGCGACGAGATAGTTACAATACTGTTCATCGCCTGGTTGACGCCGATCAGGGCCTGCCCTATTCATACACACCCAACCACTTAATAGTCCCAATATTAGATTACAAATTTGCAACAGACAATAAAGATATTGATTTAATTGAATATAAATTTGTACAAAATATAAAAGAGCTAAGCAACATAGAATTAAGGCATAAAACAATAAGGTATAGTTTAGCATTGGTATCAATAGTTGTAATCTTAGTAATAGTAATATTCAGCAAATCTTCAGCATGATAAGAATAACATCATGTTCAACAAACTAAAATTAGATAACGCATCCGCAACAAAGTAACAAGATAGCCAATCCTCATAAATATTGTAATAAGAGATAGCATAGCATATGTAAGAAAGTAACAAGATAGCCAATCCTCATAAACATTGTAATAAAAGATAACATACGAGGGCGGGTCAATTGGTCCGTGACTTTTTGAATTTCTGACCTCTTAACTGAAACAGCAACACTGCTCCTGTCAACAGGCATCTGTCAGTTGACTCCTGTCAAAATTGAAACTTGCTGCGTCAGTTAGTTTGCGTTTGACAGCTATTTTTATCAGACTACTCACTAATTTGAGGAGAAAATGGAAAAAAGTGAATTTCGTGTGCTTATTAAGCATTATTTCTTGCGAAAAAAAACCATTACCGAGACCAAGGCTAAGCTTGATAAATACTATGGGGATTCTGCACCATCGATTTCAATGGTAAAAAAGTGGTTTGCTGAATTTTGTTGTGGCCGTACAAGCACTGAAGATGCCGAACGTCCTGGACGCCCAGTTGAGGTCTCTACACCTGAAACAATCGAAAAAATTCACGATATGGTGTTGGCCGACCGAAGATTGAAAGTGCGAGAGATTGTGGAAGCCGTAGGGATCTCGCATGGCTCAGTGGTTTCAATTTGGAATGATCACTTGGGCATGAGAAAGCTTTCCGCAAGATGGGTGCCGCGTTTGCTCACAGTCGACCACAAACGCAATCGTGTAACAACTTCACAGGAAGGTTTGGCGTTGTTTAATCGCAATATGGAGGAGTTTTTGCGCCGTTTTGTAACCGTGGACGAAACATGGATCCATCACAACACACCAGAGACCAAACAACAGTCAAACCAGTGGGTTTCTAAGGGTGAATCGGCGCCAAAGAAGGCCAAGGTGGGTTTGTCAGCCAATAAAGTTATGGCGACTGTTTTTTTGGATGCACGCGGGATAATCCACATTGACTACCTTCAAAAGGGAAGAACAACCAATGGGGAATATTATGCCAACTTATTGGACCGATTCAATGACGATTTGAAAAAAAACCGACCTCATTTGGCCAAGAAAAATGTTCTTTTCCACCAAGACAGTGCAAGGGTGCACACATGTGCAGTTGCCATGGCAAAAATCCATGAATTGGGCTATGAATTGCTCCACCCTATTCTCCAGATTTGGCTCCGAGCGACTACTTCTTGTTCCCAAACCTGAAGAAATGGCTTAGTGGAAAAAGATTTGACTCCAATGATGAAGTCATCTCGCAAACAAAGGCCTATTTTGAGGACCTCGACAAATCATTTTTTTTGGAAGGGATAAAAAATTGGAGAAGCGTTGGACAAATTGTATAGAGCTCAAGGGAGACTACGTTGAAAAATTAAATTGTTTTTTTATCAAAAAATCTGTGTTTTATTCCAAAAGTCACGGACTTATTGACACACCCTCGTAGCACATGCAGCTGTAACAATAAAGATAACAGAACTGTAGATATAAATGGCACCTATATAAAATATTGTTTGTTAGAATTAAGTAGGTTTGAAGTCTTCGAGGTACTCTCGCCCTGGGTAACAAGACTAAATCAATAATTTTTTTAAAAAGAAAAAACTCGATAGTTTTTATTAAAACAAAACTTATATATATCTAACAACCCGATATATATATAATTATTTCCTGTTAAAATTTGTGTACTTAGCTTTTTTTGTACTCCCGCCAAATTTTCCTCCTCTGACTCAAATTTCCCCTTTCCTCTCCTTTTCCTTCTATTTTGTCTTTCCCTTGACTATACAAACTTCCTCGATACGAATACTTTTTAAATTTTGCTGATTTATCCTTGTATTTTAAAATTTTGCTTTGCTCGGCTTATTTTCTCTAATACGGTTTCCCCAGAAGTCAGTTCACTAGCATCATTTTCCTGTGCGAACACTTCTTCCAGCTGCAGTCTTTGTTGTTTACGGCCAATCTGGAGAAGCGGCCTTCCAATCGCGTCACCACTGGCCACTCAGCGCAAAGTTGCAGAAGAGTAACGACGTGTGGAAATCTCACCGTCCTGCTTACTCACAACCTTTCTTCCCTAGTAAATGCAAGTCATCTTGGAACTCGCCGCACTGGATTCCATTTTCATTTTATTTTCCCAACGTTTAGACGGTGGTTGCCGTCTTCTTGAGGGGTGTCTTTATTTACAAAATTAAAAAAAAATATAATGTTGTACATATTGATACAAATAAACGAACAAAATATGACTTACATAACGTTAAATTTTAAGATTTTTAATATACAAAACAATAATTGGTTTGAAACATATAAAAAACAGATTAGAAACAGATTTTGAACACTTCTCTTTCCAAGATTAGTCTACGTTTTATGATATTCAGAAACTAATGAACAGTAAACGGCAGATATGTATATTTTGTGTGTCTTGTTTACGGTTCTTATTTTTTTTTGTTGTTAATGCCGTGTCTCTAGTGCTTCATTCGTCCATCTTATTTTATTCCACAGTACTGAAAGGAAGAACTGATGGCTGATGGAAGATGGTCGTCCGACTTCCTTTCAGTAAAGTGGAAAAAAAATACTAGTACAAAGTGAACACGAGGGTCAACTTGTCGCGGCAAATTATTGCCGCGTGTGTTGTGTGTTAATATGTGTGTTAATAGTTGAGTGTTAATATGTGTTAATAGTTGAGCACAATATTGCTTTTAATTTCATGAAGCATCTTCTACTGCTGATTAAAAACACTTTTACAGCCTCTGAAATTACCAAAAATATTCATCGTAGTCGTACTAAGGCCACATTATCAAAAACTGTGATAGGAGCACATCAATTCGAAAATGTATGAGGAAGAACACGTTTTCTGTGATCATCGACGGATATAAGTGTCAACAAAAATATCTGTGTTGTAATACGTATGTCTAATATTTTAAGGTAAAAGATTCTTTAACAACTTATTTGTATTACAAAAAGCAGACGCTAAGATCATCTAAGATGTTGTTGTAAATAGTTTTCAAGAAAATGATATTGATTATAAGACTAATTTAATTGGTTTTGGTGCAGACAGTACTGCAGTCATGATGGGAGTTCATTCATCTGTTAGACCGCATTTACAAGGAGTTGTTAAAAATTTATTTGTCATCAAGTGCATTTGTCACTCTTTTCATTTTGTGGCTTCATATGCGGTTACAAAATTACCGAAATATCTCTGTCGTGATATATTACAATGATGTATGTTACAATTATATTCAGTTCTTGTATGATTCTTGCTTTTAAAGCACTTCTTCATATCATTTAATGACTTTGAATGCCCAACAACAACTTGAGTGTGCTACCATCAAGATTTTTATCAATTATTTTTGACTGGAATTATAGTCATTTAATGACTTTGAATGCCCAACAAAACAGTAAAAAACTTAGCGGTAGCACACTCAAGTTGTTGTTGGACACTCAAAGTCATTAAATGATACAAAGAAGTGCTTTAAAAGCAAGTATGTAATCATACAAAACTAAATATAATACAAATAAAAAATGACCAGTATCAAAATCTTTCACTTAAAAAATCTCCCACCTTATATGAACAAAAAAATGTTGGCTTATAAACGAGTAAGGAGAAAATAAGAAAGAACCCGAATAAACTACTACAAACTTGTGTTGCCAATAAAAGCGCTAGTCGTTTCAATGCAATTGATAAACAAAAAAACATGCATTAGGTTGGATGTGATCACGTGGTGGCGTGATGCGAACTGCGTTGGCTACTAAGCGGCCTGTCATGGTTCAATACCCCATGAAGGCACAAGAAGTTTTTCACTTAAAATGAAAAAGTAGACCAGCCCAACTAGAGCAAAAGAATCTGATGATCGACCTTGGCAAGTCGTGAAATAGCTATAATTCCAGCCAAAAATAGTTGAGAAAAAACTTGGTGGTAGCACACTCAAGTTGTTGTTGGGCATTCAAAGTCATTAAATGTTACAATTATATACAACATAGTCCAAACGGAATTTCGATTTATAAATCTTTTCAAAATATTTTAAACATAAAGCCAATGAAACTTCTTCGTATTTGTCAAACGCGTTGGTTTTCACGGCTAGAGGTTTTAAACTCTATTCTTACGCAATATGTTGTTCTTAAAGCATTTTTTGGGGAAGAAACAGCAAAACCTGATTTTCCTATCGTACTATTTTGAATAATATATTGAACGATCCAAGGCATTATATGCATTTGAGCTTTCTTAGTTTTTTTTCACAAAACTCAATGCATGGTTTTTTTTTATTAATTAATTTTTATTTATTATTAACTTAAAGCTAGACAAAAATTAAAAACTATTTAATTTTATTCTAAATATTTTACTTTTTATTTCACCAAGAAAACTTTTTGAAAAAACTTGGTATCATATCGTTTTTTAAATTTTTACTTCGAAACTACCTTCAGCTAGATTAACTCTATATATACTCGTAACTAACTTATACTAATTAAAATACCTTAAACTACTTAAGATACCTAAAAATATCTAGAACTACTTAAATCTACTTAAAAACTAGAACAACCACAGCAGCATTTTTGTTGTTTTATTATTATTTTGTTATTTTATTAATATATAATACACACATACAGACATATGTCCATACATGTACGTAAATATATATATATATATGCACGTACTACTACATAGATCCGCACACAGACATATTTTTTATTTTTTTTGGTGCCACCTTGACTGTTCTTCTTACTAATAACCTGAAATCTATGTAAGTCGGCCAAGACAAAATCTTATTCGACCTTATATATCATTTATATGTTGGTCAGAAAGCCACCAGAACTGGTTATCCTGCTTCACGCTATCCTTTCGGTCCCAATCGTACTACTGAACGAAGGCGCTCCTCTCCACCTTGGGCGATGATGTCTCGACCATACAGTAGTCGCCTATCTACAGTTTTTCGGCTGACGTGGTAGATTAGCGGAACCGCCATTCCATCCTGTATCAGCCCTCGACTGTCTAAATAGAGGAATGCCTCGGGAGGTGCGTAGCCACTTAACCGCGCACTCTCGCAGTATTCGTTATTGGGGTAATAAGCCCCAAAAATTAAGCTGTGGGTTGAGGACATCGCTCTTGCAATGTGACCATGAATCAGCATAAACAAAAAATTATCTAGTCTGTTTATGTTGGCTGCGTTAATTAGAACCTGGTTGAAATAATATCGTTTGTACTCAGACTCCGGTATTATGTGTAATCCAAGGCAACGTCTAGAACATTGCCTCTCAAACACCCGAATCTTTTCCATTTGAGATGGTGCAACGTTGAATCACACCGGGCATCCATAGGCAATAATCGGCCTGATGAGGGCCATGTAGCAAATCACCTTTATCCTGCTCTCAAAACGGCTGCTATAAAACAGTCGTTTTGTCAGGACAAAGGCTCCCCTAGCCTTGGCCAGAGCAGCACTTATATGTCTGTCGAAATACAGGTAGTGATCCAACCAGATGCCAAGGTACTTTACTACACTTTTACTCGCCAGTGGATGTCCATTTGGCCGTACGATCACCAGCTTGCGCCAGTTGTTTCTCGTATCCATTGAGGCGCTAGACAACGGAGCCCTAAACAGAATAGTTTCTGATTTCTGGAAGTTGATTTTCAACTTCCAGTTATCGCAATATCGCCGAATCTTGTCGAAGTCACTGCAAAAGATTTTTGATGACCTCAACTGTATGAGCTCTTCTGTACGCAATTAGATCGTCGGCGTACGCAATCGCTGGTGTAAATACTGAATAGAATCGGCGAGTTAACCGCTCCCTGCTGAAGGCAATTTTTAATATTAAAAATGCGGTTAACGTTACCTTGCCACTCTTGACAATAAACTTTCTGCCATTTATCATGTCATAAAGCATATACAATAGAGATTTACTTATACCTAGTCTGGTTAGCTTTAGATAGAAACCCTCTAACCATACGGTACACATCTTTCCTATTCTTCTTTCTCTTCTTCCACCGGATGCCCGCGCTGTGTTAAGAAAAACATATAGAGGGTATTCATAATCGCTTTAGCGAAGGCCTTCTCCAAATCCACCAGACATGCAACCGTACACTGCTTTTTAGCTTTGTGCCATTGGATGTCAGAAACCAGGTTAGACGCGGCATGAATTGTATCATGTCCCGCCTTAAAACCGAACTGATTATCCGGTATGATATTTTTTTCCTCCGGCCACTTGAACAGAGCCCTATTAATAACCTTTTCAAATACCTTGCTGATACTCGGAAAAAACTTATAGACCTGAGATTCACCGGATTGGAGTTGTCCTTTCCCTTTTTGGGGAGAGGATGCACCACTGCTGTCTTATACCGCACTGGATAATATGCAGTATTCAGCGCGTTATTAAACAGTGTGGTATAAATGTCATCTGCTTCCTGAGGTAAATGTCGTAGTACAACGTTGGATATACCTTCGACTCCTGCTGATTTCTTTTTCTTTAATTAATCGAAGATGAGCTGAAGCTCATTCTTCGAAATTAACCGAGGACAAGGCCCA
Source organism: Philhelius pedissequus (assembly GCA_910595825.1). Lineage (NCBI taxonomy): Eukaryota > Metazoa > Arthropoda > Insecta > Diptera > Syrphidae > Philhelius > Philhelius pedissequus. The sequence continues at coordinate 221,489,390 of OU343160.1, read as the reverse complement.
TTTCGCTCACCGATTATGGCGTTTGCCAAATCTTCATCATTAAACGCGGTAAAACCAAGGTTCTCAAATCGCCATTCGGTTATATCGTTGCGCAGCCAGGTGTGATGAAGCAAAGCTCTGTTCTCCAGGTCATGATTGGGCGAATGCTAACATTCACGTTGTACTCTTGCTGGAAAGCAGCCCCCACAGCCTCCACCATCTCCTGCGGATCTTCGACTATATAAAGATCATCGTCCAAGACGGTGTCCTCTGGGTCTATGCCTGCTGTCAAAAGTACGTTTCTATTTTCTGTCGTCCTCTGGAGCTTAAGACACGGAAGATCGTTTTGATACTTTCTGCTAAAGATCTTATTATATATCTTTTTATATTATATAGACACCTTCGAAATTCCATGCATAGACCCAACACCATGATATTGGCATCCATTGCTAAGCCCAATGAAGTAGTAGCAATATTTGTTGCAATGGGGTTAAAGCGTCATTGCAATTCGTTGGATGAGCAATTAAAAGTCCAAAACTCTCTGAAACTAACACATGTCGTAGGCATACGGAATTTGTCAACGAAGTATGGGTCTTCCAAAATGAAATTATTCTTTCCAATAACTCCTTGGCCGTCTTCTTGGATGTTGAATTATCGCCATCATTATTCATTATTTTTATTGTTTTAGAAATGTTTGTTTTTCTTGACGAAATCAACATTTATCGAAAGATATAAACTCACAATTTATTTAAGTCAAAGTCAAAATAAATACATCACATACAACAAAATAGATTTTATACATTACTATCAGTCAAATCTATGAAACAGGAAATTATATGTGATGTATGAAAATAATTTTAATATATGTTGTATGTAATGTATGTAACGTATTTTCTATGAAACAGGCCCCTGGTTTATTCTCTCCGCCTGATGATGATAATGGGGAGTAAACCTTATCGTTAACGACTATTCGTTGCAAAGTGTTTTTAATTCACTACTTCTAAACTGTGGACCGTTATCACAAATAAGAAATTTAGGCACACCAAACAGAAGAAAGACATTGTCTTCAAGCTCCCTACATACTGCCGTTGCCGTGGCAGACCTATGTGCAAAAAGCATTGTGGAAATTTTGTAAGATAGTCCACCACAGTCAAAATATATGTCAAGCCCCTATTGGACTTGGGTAAAGGCCCTACTAAATCGACACTTATCATCTCCCAGGGAGAGCGAAATCCTATTCTTAGTCATAAGACCGGCTGGTTTCTCTTTAACTGGGTTCACCTGTTGGCATATCGCACAATTCCTCACATATGTTACAATGTCTTGCCTCAACTTCAGCTAATAATATTTAGCTACTACCCTAGCAAAAGTTTTCCTAATTCCCATTTGCCCTGCTAAAGGATAATTGCGACGCTGTTTTCGAATGTTTACCATACTCTTTCCCTATCACTAATTTCAACTCCTCATTGTTATCATGAACGACTATATGAGTCGATTTCACGAACTTATATAGTCGGCCATCTTCTACTATCCTTGCTGGATAACCTAAAGTATTCGACTTAACTGCCGAAATCATTTTTTACCCACAGGTCTAAATCCTCATCCGAAATTGCAGCCACCACTGGAACTCCGCGAGATAAAATGTCGCGAACGACATGATCTTTTCCCTTGTGATGAATTATCTAAAAGTCAAATTGCTGAAGCTTAACGGCCCAGCGCGCAAGCTTCCCCTGCGCATCCTTAAGGTTGATAAACTAAATAAGTGTGTAATGATCGGTTATGAGCGTAAAACGAACACCTTCGAGATACGGCCTTAACTTTTCTATTGCCCACAAATCTCCTAAACATTCTTTTCCGGTAGTAATTTCTTCGCTGCGATTTAGCGACCTACTTAGATAGCATATAACTTTAAAAAATATACAACCAATGAATTTGACAACGAAAAGATAGGCGAATTATGTTTTTGAATTCTTATTACTTGGGAGACCTTTTAAATAGGATTAAAACCCAGGATCTTTTCGAAACGAAATTACAATGAAAAGTAATATTTTAGCAAGAAAAGACAAGATATGGACCGTAGGCTCTGGTTGCTGAATAAGGCACAATTTTGGGAATAATTAATAATGAATATTTTAATTTTTTTGTATAAGCAAAACAACCCTACAGGCAAACACGATTTTATAAAACAATAATGTGAAAAATAATTATATATATATATCTATCAACCCGATATATATACAATTATTTCCTGTTAAAATTTGTGTACTTAGCTTTTTTTTGTACTCCCTCCAAATTCTCCTCCTCTGACTCAAATTTTCCCTTTCCTCTCCTTTTCCTTCTATTTTGTTTTTCCTTTGACTATCAAAACTTCCTCGATACGAATCCTTTTTAAATTTTGCTGATTTTTCCTTGTATTTTAAATTTTGCTTTGCTCGACTAGTTTTCTCAAATAAGATTTTCCTAGAAGTCAGTTCACTAGGATCATTTTCCTGTGCGAACACTTCTTCCCACTCCAGTCTTTGTTGTTTTCGGTCAATCTGGAGAAGCGGCCTTCCAATCGCGTCACCACTGGCCACTCAACGCAAAGTTGCAGAAGAGTAACGACGTGTGGATATCTCGCCGTCCTGCTTGCTCACAACCTTTTTTCTTTAAATGCAAGTCATCTTGGAACTCGCCGCACTGGATTCACTTCCAGGTTACGTCAGTTCCAAGACTGCATTCAGCCTAGTACATCCTGTTCCTTGAAAACAAAATTCTAAATGCAAGAAAAATCAATGAAACTTATTTTCTAACACTAAAAAAATTAAAACGCGAAACCCGTCGGAAAAGGAAAAGAAAACGAAAACTCCAGTCAGAGTTAAACTACAAATATAAGCCAGCTTCCTTAGTGTAAAAGAGCCTAAAATTTATCAATTCTGCCCATCGAGCTTGACTGCCTAAAAAGGTGGGAACCAACCTTAAAAGTCCATCTGTACACCAAAAGTTAATCAATTTACGTTAATAATTTATAGTAAAATGAAACAGAAAAAAATCAAAAATATTATGTAGAGCCGTTGGCCATTCTCCACCCGGAGTGACAACTAGTTTTCAATAAAACCACCAATATTCGTTCTCGAATCTCATATTACAGGTTGGTATCACTTTGATGTGGCTAACTTATCCACAATATTTTAGAAGTTTTTGACCAAGTTGGTTTTTATTTGGACTTTGGGGAATTTTTAAAATTGATTCTCATCGGCTTTATTGGTCGTAATGATGATTAAATGAAAGCATTATTTTCCCAACGTTTAGACGGTGGTTGCCGTCTTCTTGAGGGGTGTCTTTATTTACAAAATTAAAAAGAGATATAATGTTGTACATATTTATACAAGTAAACGCACAAAATATGACTTACATAACGTTAAATTTTAATATTTTTAATATACAAAACAATAATTTGCTTGAAACATATAAAAAAACAGATTACAAACAGTTTTGAACACTTCTCATTCCAAGATTAGTCTACGTTTTATGATATTTACTGTCAGAAACTAATGAACAGTAACCGGCATATATATTTTGTGTGTCTTGTTTGAGGTTCATATTATTTTTGATGTTAATTATATGCAGTGTCTCTAGTGCCACATTCCTCCATCTTATTTTATTCCACAGGTACTGAAAGGAAGAACTGATGGCTGATGGACCATGGTCGTCCCACTTCCTTTCAGTAAAGTGGAAAAAAATATTAGTAAAAAGTAAACACGAGGGTCAACTTGTCGCGACAAGTTTTTGCCGTGAAAACCAAAGCATTGAAAATATGGAATGGATAAACGTGCCCCTACAAAAAAAAGTAGTAGAGGCAGAAATAAAACTATGTGTGTTAATAGTTGAGCACAATATTGCTTTTAATTTTATGAAGCATCTTCTATTGCTGATTAAAAACACTTTTACAGACTCTGAAATTGCCAAAAATATTCATCGTAGTCGTACTAAGGCCACATTATCAAAAAATGTGATAGGAGCACATCAATTCGAAAATGTATGAGGAAGAACACGTTTTCTGTGATCATCGACGGATATAAGTGTCAACAAAAATCTCTGTGTTGTAATACGTATGTCTAATAATTTTAAGGTAAAAGATTCTTTAACAACTTATTTGTATTACAAAAAGCAGACGCTAAGATCATCTATGATGTTGTTGTAAATAGTTTTCAAGAAAATGATATTGATTATAAGACTAATTTAATTGGTTTTGGTGCAGGCAATACTGCAGTCATGATGGGAGTTAATTCATCTGTTAGAATGCATTTACAAGGAGTTGCTCCAAATTTATTTGTCATGAAGTGCATTTGTCACTCTTTTCATCTTGTGGCTTCATATGCGTTTACAAAATTACCGAAATATCTCTGTCGTGATGTATTACAATGATGTATGTTACAATTATATTCAGTTTTTGTATGATTCTTGCTTTTAAAGCACTTCTTCGTATCATTTAATGACTTTGAATGCCCAACAACAACTTGAGTGTGCTACCACCAAGTTTTTTCTCAATTATTTTTGGCTGGAATTATAGTCATTTAATGACTTTGAATGCCCAACAAAACAGAAAAGTATTAGCGGTAGCACACTCAAGTTGTTGTTGGGCATTCAAAGTCATTAAATGATACAAAGAAGTGCTTTAAAAGCAAGTATGTAATCATACAAAACTGAATATAATACAAATAAAAAATGACCAGTGTCAAAATCTTTCACATAAAAAATCTCCCACCTTATATGAAAAAAAAAATGTTGGCTTATAAACGAGTAAGGAGAAAATAAGAAAGAACCCGAATAAACTACTACAAACTTGTGTTGCCAATAAAAGCGCTAGTCGTTTCAATGCAATTGATAAACAAAAAAACATGCATTAGGTTGGATGTGATCACGTGGGCTCGGTGGCGTGATGCGAAGTGCGTTGGCTACTAATCGGCCTGTCCTGGTTCAATACACCATGAAGGCACAAGAAGTTTTTCAATTAAAATGAAAAAGTAGACCAGCACCACTAGAGCAAATAGCTATAATTCCAGCCAAAAATAATTGAGAAAAAACTTGGTGGTAGCACACTCAAGTTGTTGTTGGGCATTCAAAGTCATTAAATGTTACAATTATATACAACATAGTCCAAACGGAATTTCGATATATAAATCTTTTCAAAATATTTTAAACATAAAGCCAATGAAACTTCTTCGTCTTTGTCAAACGCGTTGGTTTTCACGGCTAGAAGTTTTAAACTCTATTCTTACGCAATATGTTGTTCTTAAAGCATTTTTTGGGGAAGAAATAGCAAAACCTGATTTTCCTATCGTACTATTTTGAATAATATATTGAACGATCCAAGGCATTATATGCATTTGAGCTTTCTTAGTTTTGTGTTACCTTTTTTCACAAAACTCAATGCATGTTTTTTTTTATTAATGAATTTTTATTTATTATTAACTTATAAATATCTTAAAGCTAGATAAAAATTCATAAAACTAGCCTAATTATCAATAGCTTACAACTAATTTACTGGCCCTTTACGGGCGCTCTAAACTAAACTATATCCCCTTAAAACTAATGTCTCGACCTGTAAAACTATTTAATTTTATTCTAAATATTTTACTTTTTATTTCACCAAGAAAACTTTTTGAAAAAACTTGGTATCATATCATTTTATTAAATTTTTACTTCGAAACTACCTTAAGCTAGACTAAAAATAATTAAAACTATACATATATATTCGTAACTTACTTATACTAATTAAAATACCTTAAACTACTTAAGATACCTAAAAATAACTAGAACTACTTAAATCTACTTAAAAACTAGAACAGCCATAGCAGCATTTTTGTTGTTTTATTTATTAATATATAATACACACATACAAACATATGCCCATACATATACATAAATATATATATATACGCACGTACTACTACATAGATCCGCACACAGACATATTTTTTATTTTTGTTGGTGCCACCTTGACTGTTCAATTCAATTTTGAATTTATTTATTTCATTGGCTAATACAGTAACACTTAGTCTTTTATAGTATTTTACAAAGGAGGTTAAATTATATTTAAGGCTTAAAAATTAAAATTAAAAATACAATACACTTTCCAACTAAATTTATAATTTATAAATATAATAGCTATCCACATTTTTTCATTTTCCATTCTTTCCTTCTACTTATATTTAGTTTGAGTTAAAAAGATTAATATTTAATAACGCACATTAGAGAAATGTTTAAATGCTTCACTCTTGAATTTTGCAGTCTCCGCTATTTGCTTAGTTCTCACAGGCAAGGAATTCCAAAGGCGAATGCTATTTACAAAAAACAATCGTGATGAGTTTAGAAAGTAAAACGAGGGCATTGATATATTTCTTGTTCTGGATGATTGGCAGATACTTATTTTTTCAAAAAGATAATGGGGTGTTTTAGTGTTAATCAATTTATGCAAGAAAATACAATTTCGATAATTAGTATATGCTTGTAGTGTACAGCCCAGAATATTGCTTTTATATGGAGATATATGGTCGTATCTTCTTAGGCTATACACATACCTTGTCATGTCGTTAAAAGCGACATTTAGCTTGTGTTCGGACATAGAATCAAGATGAGGATAAACTATTTCAGAATACGATATAATTGGCATAAGAAGCGTTTTAACTAATCGAAGTCGTGTTTCGGTAGGGGTAAAGTTCCTTGAGATCCAGAGTTTCCTTAGGGTTCCATAAATCCGTCTCACAACAGTATTTACATGATCCCTACTGGATAAATTACTCATTAGTTTAAAGCCAAGACTGGTAACTGATTTCACATAAGGAATGTTTGATTCATTTAGCATGATGGTGGGAAGTTGTGTTACATTGTGCTCCGTTTTAGATATAAGCAGAGCCTGAGTTTTCTTAGGGTTCAGTGTCAAACCGTTCTCCTTTGTCCATTTGTAGATGGATATGATGTCTTCATTAACACGAAAAACAAGGTCCTCTATCAGACCAAATCTCCTTGAAAGATATATCTGGATATCATCCGCATAGAGATGAAAGGAGACATTTTTACAGACAGAAGGAAGATCATTTATAAAAATAGAGAAGAGGATAGGGCCAAGGATAGAACCCTGTGGAACTCCCGTTTTCAAGAAACTCGAATGTGACCAATCGTCTTCGATCACCACCCGCTGAGTTCTGTTATATAAGTAGCTTTCTATTAGGGACACCGCTAAATCCGAAAACCCGAAATAGTGTTTAAGTTTTTGGCATAGAGCATTATGGTTGACTTTGTCGAAGGCCTTTGAGAAGTCCAACAAACATAAAACTGTTAAATTATTTTGATCATATTGGATTCTGATATCATCCAGTATTTTAACCATAGCTGAAGAGCAGGAATGGTTAGCTCTGAAACCAGATTGATAGGGAGATAGTAGCCTCTTAGTGTTAAGATGTTCAATTATTTGTTTCTTAAGAATCTTCTCCAAGACCTTTGACATGCAAGGCAGAATGCTTATGGGCCGATAATCAGACGGTTCAACAGGTACCGAAATTTTAGGAACAGGAGTGATCCGAGCGGATTTCCACAGAGTTGGAAACCTTGAGGATGCTATGCAGTGATTGTATATATGCGTAAAGGAGTTTGCTACATAGGGCAAAATGAGTTTAATAAAACGAAGTTTAATTCCGTCTTCTCCAATAGCTTCAGATTTAAGGGTCTTGAAGATGCTAATGACCTCGTCCTCTGAAACAACCTCAAAATCAAAAACGTCATCGTAATCATAAGATAGTTCATCTTTAGCACTGAAACTACTAGGAACTTGGGTGGATGAGGCAAAAAAAGTGTTGAGTGTATTTGCACTAAGTTCACATTGAGAAATTTGACGTTTTCCAACACCGATTTCACGAAGGTTTCTTAGGGGGTAAAGAAGTATTAAGTTTTGAGGCAAAGAACTTTCGTTTAGCTAACCTTGTTATGGAAGTGGTTTTGTTACGCATATGGCAATAGGCTCGCCAGGTTTCAGAGCTTGGAGATTTCCTCCAAATTATGTAGTACTTCCTACGAATTCTTATTGCTGCTTGAACTTCTGAGTTATACCAAGGACATTTTTTATTTTTTATTGTAACAGTTTTCAAGGGGACATGCTTATCGAAAAGATCTTTAATCAGATTTACTACATAGTATAGTTTATTATCTATATTATTTAAATAATAACAATCTTTCCAAGGTAAGGAACTTGCATCATTATATAACGATTCAAGGTTGACTGAGTTGAAATCTCTATATGTAAAGGAAAAAGGAATTTGGGAATGCGAAAAATCGATATCGAGAGTACAGAAAATAAGGTCATGATCGGAAACACCATCAAGACAGAGTTGATCATTGAGAAGAACGTTTTTTTGATCAGAAACAATTAAGAGATCCAGTAGACTGGGTGAATAATTTGGTGCATATCTTGTTGGAAATGAGTTTACAACCTTAAGTCCTGACGCTGCAACATAATCTAAGAGCTGAGTGGAGCGAGAGTCAGTTTTAAGTAAATCAGCATTAAAATCCCCACAAACAATAATATTTTTGTATGACATTAAAAAGGGTTCCAATGCAGTAAACAAAGGAGCAGGTGAACAAGTTCTATTAGGATTATATGCGCATGCAACTAAACATTTTTCATTTCCATCGTAGACTTCCACAACAATATATTCAATGCCTGTCAAATAAGATTTACTTAAAATCTTATACTTAAGAGTTGATCTACAATAGATTGCAACTCCTCCGCCAGTTGTGGTTGTATATCTGTCATTCTGAAGAAGTTTATAATTAGGTAGGTTGCGAATATAATCAGGGGTATCAGGATTAAACCACGTTTCACTTACACAGATTACATCAACATTGACACCATTAAAAATATCTTTAATGTTATCAAACTTCGAGTCATTAAGACTCCTAGCATTGAAATGGCACACTTTGAAACCATTTCGTGCCTTTGAAAGGTAACTCATCACTAGGTGTGCTGCCTTGAAATTAGCATTGCCATATACGGTGTCATAAAAAGAAGTCACTGAAATTTATAAAAAACAAACAAACGGCGAAAATGCAATTCAAAAAGGAAGCATAGGAACAGGAGTCAATAGCATTATATAAGGAAAAACGTAACATTGCAAAAAAGAAGAGAAAAGAAAATAAAGAAAAAAGGGAAAATGAAGAAAACATTCCAGAAGTGAAAAAACTTCTACAAAAGATAATAGTTAAGATAAAATTCAAAATGATTAAGAAGATCAAAATAGTACGAATCTCAAGATATAGAAAAATCTTAATACTAATAACCTTAGATCTATGTAAGTCGGCCAAGACAAAATCTTATTCGACTTTATATATCATTTATATGTTGTTAAGAAAGCCTCCAGAACTGGTGTAAATACTGAATAGAATCGGCGAGTTAAGCGCTCCCTGCTGAAGACCATTTTTAATATTAAAAAATGCGGTAGAAGTTACATTGCCACTCTTGACAACAAACTTTCTACCATTTAGAATGTCATAAAGCATATACAATATAGGTTTACTTATACCTAGTCTGGTTAGCTTTAGATAGAGACCCTCCAACCATACGGTACACATCTTTCCTATCCTTCTTTCTCTTCTTCCAACGGATGCCCGCGCTGTGTTAAGAAAAACATATAGAGGGTATTCATAATCGCTTTAGCACGTGCAAAAGTTATTAAAAAAAAATGGTGTCGAAGGCCTTCTCCAAATCCACAAGACAGGCACCCGTACACTGCTTTTTAGTTTTGTTCCATTGGATATCAGAAACCAGCTTAGACGCGGCATGAATTGTGTCATGTCCCGCCTTAAAACCGAACTGATTATACGGTATGATATTTTTTTCCTCCGCCCACTTGAACAGAGCCCTATTAATAACCTTTTCAAATACCTTGCTTATACTCGGAAAAAGACTTATCGACCTGAGATTCACCGGATTGGAGTTGTCCTTTCCCTTTTTAGGGAGAGGATGCACCACTGCTGTCTTATACCGCACTGGATAATATGCAGTATTCAGCGCGTTATTAAACAGTGTGGTATAAATGTCATCTGCTTCCTGAGGTAAATGTCGTAGTACAACGTTGGATATACCATCAACTCCTGCTGATTTCTTTTTCTTTAATTAATCGAAGATGACCTGAAGCTCATTCTTCGAAATTTAACGAGGACAAGGTCCATTTCGCTCACCGATTATGTCGTTTGCCAAATCTTCATCATTAAACGCGGTAAAACCAAGGTTCTCAGATCGCCATTCGGTTATATCGTTGCGCAGCCAGGTGTGATGAAGCAAAGCTCTGTTCTCCAGGTCATGATTGGGCGAATGCTAACATTCACGCTGTACACTTGCTGGAAAGCATATCCCACAGCCTCCACCTTCTCCTGCGGATCTTCGACTATATAAAGATCATCGTCCAAGACGGTGTCCTCTGGGTCTATGCCTGCTGTCAAAAGTACGTTTCTATTTTCTGTCGTCCTCTGGAGCTTAAGACACGGAAGATCGTTTTGATACTTTCTTCTAAAAATCTTATTATATATCTTATTATATTATATAGACACCTTCGAAATTCCATGCATAGACCCAACACCATGATATTGGCATCCATTGCTAAGCCCAATGAAGTATTAGCAATATTTGTTGCAATGGGGTTAAAGCGTCATTGCAATTCGTTGGATGAGCAATTAAAAGTCCAAAACTCTCTGAAACTAACACATGTCGTAGGCATACGGAATTTGTCAACGAAGTATGGGTCTTCCAAAATGAAATTATTCTTTCCAATAACTCCTTGGCCGTCTTCTTGGATGTTGAATTATCGCCATCATTATTCATTATTTTTATTGTTTTAGAAATGTTTGTTTTTCTTGACGAAATCAACATTTATCGAAAGATATAAACTCACAATTTATTTAAGTCAAAGTCAAAATAAATACATCACATACAACAAAATAGATTTTATACATTACTATCAGTCAAATCTATGAAACAGGAAATTATATGTGATGTATGAAAATAATTTTAATGTATGTTGTATGTAATGTATGTGATGTATTTTCTATGAAACAGGCCCCTGGTGTATTCTCTCCGCCTGATGATGATAATGGGGAGTAAACCTTATCGTTAACGAATATTCGTTGCAAAGTGTTTTTAATTCACTACTTCTAAACTGTGGACCGTTATCACAAATAAGAAATTTAGGCACACCAAAAAGAAGAAAGACATTGTCTTCAAGCTCCCTACATACTGCCGTTGCCGTGGCAGACCTATGTGCAAAAAGCATTGTGGAAATTTTGTAAGATAGTCCACCACAGTCAAAATATATGTCAAGCCCCTATTGGACTTGGGTAAAGGCCCTACTAAATCGACACTTATCATTTCCTAGGGAGAGCGAAATCATATTCTTAGTCATAAGACCGGCTGGTTTCTCTTTAACTGGTTTCACCTGTTGGCATATCGCACAATTCCTAACATATGTTACAATGTCTTGCCTCAACTTCAGCTAGTAATATTTAGCTACTACCCTAGCAAAAGTTTTCCTAATTCACATTTGCCCTGCTAAAGGATAATTGTGACGCTGTTTTCGAATGTTTACCATACTCTTTCCCTATCACTAATTTCAACTCCTCATTGTTATCATGAACGACTATATGAGTCGATTTCACGAACTTATATAGTCGGCCATCTTCTACTATCCTTGCTGGATAACCTAAAGTATTCGACCTAACTGCCGAAATCATTTTTTACCCACGGGTCTAAGTCCTCATCCGAAATTGCAGCCACCACTGGAACTCCGCGAGATAAAATGTCGCGAACGACATGATCTTTTCCCTTGCGATGAATTATCTGAAAGTCAAATTGCTGAAGCTTAACGGCCCAGCGCGCACGCTTTTCCTGCGCATCCTTAAGGTTGATAAACTAAATAAGTGTGTAATGATCGGTTATGAGCGTAAAACAAACACCTTCGAGATACAGCCTTAACTTTTCTATTGCCCACAAATCTCCTAAACATTCTTTTCCGGTAGTAATTTCTTCGCTGCGATGTAGTGACCTACTTAGATAGCATATAACTTTAAAAAATATACAACCAATGAATATGACAACGAAAAGATAGGCGAATTATGTTTTTGAATTCTTATTACTTGGGAGACCTTTTAAATAGGATTAAAACCCAGGATCTTTTCGAAACGAAATTACAATGAAAAGTAATATTTTAGCAAGAAAAGACAAGATATGGACCGTAGGCTCTGGTTGCTGAATAAGGCACAATTTTGCGAATAATTAATAATGAATATTTTAATTTTTTTGTATATGCAAAACAACCCTACAGGCAAACACGATTTTATAAAACAATAATGTGAAAAATAATTATATATATGTATATATCTATCAACCCGATATATATATAATTATTTCCTGTTAAAATTTGTGTACTTAGTTTTTTTTGTACTCCCTCCAAATTTTCCTCCTCTGACTGAAATTTTCCCTTTCCTCTCCTTTTCCTTCTATTTTGTTTTTCCTTTGACTATTAAAACTTCCGCGATACGAATCCTTCTTAAATTGTGCTGATTTTTCCTTGTATTTTACATTTTGCTTTGCTCGACTAGTTTTCTCAAATACGATTTTCCTAGAAGTCAGTTCACTAGGATCATTTTCCTGTGCGAACACTTCTTCCCACTCCAGTCTTTGTTGTTTTCGGTCAATCTGGAGAAGCGGCCTTCCAATCGCGTCACCACTGGTCACTCAACGCAAAGTTGCAGAAGAGTAACGACGTGTGGATATATCGCCGTCCTGCTTACTCACAAACTTTTTTCCCTAGTAAATGCAAGTTATCTTGGAACTCGCCGCACTGGATTCACTTCCAGGTTACGTCAGTTCCAAGACTGCATTCAGCCTAGTACATCCTGTTCCTTGAAAACAAAATTCTAAATGCAAGAAAAATCAATGAAACTTATTTTCTAAGACTAAAAAAATTAAAACGCGAAACCCGTCGGAAAACGAAAAGAAAACGAAAACTCCAGTCAGAGTTAAACTACAAATATAAACCAGCTTCCTTAGTGTAAAAGAGCCTAAAATTTATCAATTCTGCCCATCGAGTTTGACTGCCTAAAAAGGTGGGAACCAACCTTAAAAGTCCATCTGTACACCAAAAGTTAATCAATTTACGTTAATAATTTATAGTAAAATGAAACAGAAAAAAATCAAAAATATTATGTAGAGCCGTTGGCCATTCTCCACCCGGAGTGACAACTAGTTTTCAATAAAACCACCAATATTCGTTCTCGAATCTCATATTACAGGTTGGTATCACTTTGATGTGGCTAACTTATCCACAATATTTTAAAAGTTTTTGACCAAGTTGGTTTTTATTTGGACTTTGGGGAATTTTTAAAATTGATTCTCATCGGCTTTATTGGTCGTACTGATGATTAAATGAAAGCAATTTTCATTTTATTTTCCCAACGTTTAGACGGTGGTTGCCGTCTTCTTGAGGGGTGTCTTTATTTACAAATTAAAAAGAGATATAATGTTGTACATATTGACACAAGTAAACGCACCAAATATGACTTACATAACGTTAAATTTTAATATTTTTAATATACAAAACAATAATTTGCTTGAAACATATAAAAAAACAGATTCAAACAGATTTGGAAGACTTCTCATTCCAAGATTAGTCTACGTTTTATGATATTTACTGTCAGAAACTAATGAACAGTAACCGGCATATATATTTTGTGTGTCTTGTTTGAGGTTCATATTATTTTTGTTGTTAATTATATGCAGTGTCTCTAGTGCCACATTCCTCCATCTTATTTTATTCCACAGGTACTGAAAGGAAGAACTGATGGCTGATGGACCATGGTCGTCCCACTTCCTTTCAGTAAAGTGGAAAAAAAAATATTAGTAAAAAGTAAACACGAGGGTCAACTTGTCGCGACAAGTTTTTGCCGTGAAAACCAAAGCATTGAAAATATGGAATGGATAAACGTGCCCCTACAAAAAAAAAGTAGTAGAGGCAGAAATAAAACTATGTGTGTTAATAGTTGAGCACAATATTGCTTTTAATTTTATGAAGCATCTTCTATTGCTGATTAAAAACACTTTTACAGACTCTGAAATTGCCAAAAATATTCATCGTAGTCGTACTAAGGCCACATTATCAAAAAATGTGATAGGAACACATCAATTCGAAAATGTATGAGGAAGAACACGTTGTCTGTGATCATCGACGGATATAAGTGTCAACAAAAATCTCTGTGTTGTAATACGTATGTCTAATAAATTTAAGGTAAAAGATTCTTTAACAACTTATTTGTATTACAAAAAGCAGACGCTAAGATCATCTATGATGTTGTTGTAAATAGTTTTCAAGAAAATGATATTGATTATAAGACTAATTTAATTGGTTTTGGTGCAGACAATACTGCAGTCATGATGGGAGTTAATTCATCTGTTAGAATGCATTTACAAGGAGTTGTTCCAAATTTATTTGTCATGAAGTGCATTTGTCACTCTTTTCATCTTGTGGCTTCATATGCGTGTACAAAATTACCGAAATATCTCTGTCGTGATGTATTACAATTATGTATGTTACAATTATATTCAGTTTTTGTATGATTCTTGCTTTTAAAGCACTTCTTCGTATCATTTAATGACTTTGAATGCCCAACAACAACTTGAGTGTGCTACCACCAAGTTTTTTCTCAATTATTTTTGGCTGGAATTATAGTCATTTAATGACTTTGAATGCCCAACAAAACAGAAAAAACTTAGCGGTAGCACACTCAAGTTGTTGTTGGGCATTCAAAGTCTTTAAATGATACAAAGAAGTGCTTTAAAAGCAAGTATGTAATCATACAAAACTGAATATAATACAAATAAAAAATGACCAGTGTCAAAATCTTTCACATAAAAAATCTCCCACCTTATATGAACAAAAAAAATGTTGGCTTATAAACGAGTAAGGAGAAAATAAGAAAGAACCCGAATAAACTACTACAAACTTGTGTTGCCAATAAAAGCGCTAGTCGTTTCAATGCAATTGATAAACAAAAAAACATGCATTAGGTTGGATGTGATCACGTGGGCTCGGTGGCGTGATGCGAAGTGCGTTGGCTACTAAGCGGCCTGTCATGGTTCAATACACCATGAAGGCACAAGAAGTTTTTCAATTAAAATGAAAGAGTAGACCAGGACCACTAGAGCAAAGGAATCTGATGATCGACCTTGGCAAGTCGTGAAATAGCTATTATTCCAGCCAAAAATAATTGAGAAAAAACTTGGTGGTAGCACACTCAAGTTGTTGTTGGGCATTCAAAGTCATTAAATGTTACAATTATATACAACATAGTCCAAACGGAATTGCGATTTATAAATCTTTTCAAAATATTTTAAACATAAAGCCAATGAAACTTCTTCGTCTTTGTCAAACGCGTGGGTTTTCACGGCTAGAAGTTTTAAACTCTATTCTTACGCAATATGTTGTTCTTAACGCATTTTTTGGGGAAGAAACAGCAAAACCTGATTTTCCTATCGTACTATTTTGAATAATATATTGAACGATCCAAGGCATTATATGCATTTGAGCTTTCTTAGTTTACCTTTTTTCACAAAACTCAATGCATGTTTTTTTTTATTAATTAATTTTTATTTATAATTAACTTATAAATATCTTAAAGCTAGATAAAAATTCATAAAACTAGCCTAATTATCAATAACTTACAACTAATTTACTGGCCATTTACGGGCGCTCTAAACTAAACTATATCCCCTTAAAACTAATGTCTCGACCTGTAAAACTATTTAATTTTACTCTAAATATTTTACTTTTTATTTCACCAAGAAAACTTTTTGAAAAAACTTGGTATCAAATCATTTTTTTAAATTTTTACTTCGAAACTACCTTAAGCTAGACTAAAAATAATTAAAACTATATATGTATATTCGTAACTAACTTATACTAATTAAAATACCTTAAACTACTTAAGATACCTAAAAATAACTAGAACTACTTAAATCTACTTAAAAACTAGAACAGCCACAGCAGCATTTTTGTTGTTTTATTGATTAATATATAATACACACATACAAACATATGCCCATACATATACATAAATATATATATATACGCACGTACTACTACATAGATCCGCACACAGACATATTTTTTATTTTTTTTTGGTGTCACCTTGACTGTTCTTCTTACTAATAACCTTAAATCTAAGTAAGTCGGCCAAGACAAAATCTTATTCGACTTTATATATCATTTATATGTTGTTAAGAAAGCCTGCAAAACAGGTTCTCCTGCTTCACCCTATCCTTTCGGTCCCAATCGTACTACTGAACGAAGGCGCTCCTCTCCAACTTGGGCGATGATGTCTCGACCATACAGTAGTCGCCTATCTACAGTTTTTCGGCTGACGTGGTAGATTAGCGGAACCGCCATTCCATCCTGTATCAGCCCTCGACTGTCGAAATAGAGGAATGCCTCGGGAGGTGCGTAGCCACTTAACCGCGCACTCTCGCAGTATTCGTTATTGGGGTAATAAGCCCCAAAAATTAAGCTGTGGGTTGAGGACATCGCTCTTGCAATGTGACCATGAATCAGCATAAACAAAAAATTATCTAGTCTGTTTATGTTGGCTGCGTTATATAGAACCAGGTATGATATTTTTTTCCTCCGCCCACTTGAACAGAGCCCTATTAATAACCTTTTCAAATACCTTGCTTATACTCGGAAAAAGACTTATCGACCTGAGATTCACCGGATTGGAGTTGTCCTTTCCCTTTTTAGGGAGAGGATGCACCACTGCTGTCTTATACCGCACTGGATAATATGCAGTATTCAGCGCGTTATTAAACAGTGTGGTATAAATATCATCTGCTTCCTGAGGTAAATGTCGTAGTACAACGTTGGATATACCATCAACTCCTGCTGATTTCTTTTTCTTTAATTAATCGAAGATGAGCTGAAGCTCATTCTTCGAAATTTAACGAGGACAAGGTCCATTTCGCTCACCGATTATGTCGTTTGCCAAATCTTCATCATTAAACGCGGTAAAACCAAGGTTCTCAGATCGCCATTCGGTTATATCGTTGCGCAGCCAGGTGTGATGAAGCAAAGCTCTGTTCTCTAGGTCATTATTGGGCGAATGCTAACATTCACGCTGTACACTTGCTGGAAAGCAGATCCCACAGCCTCCACCTTCTCCTGCGGATCTTCGACTATATAAAGATCATCGTCCAAGACGGTGTCCTCTGGGTCTATGCCTGCTGTCAAAAGTACGTTTCTATTTTCTGTCGTCCTCTGGAGCTTAAGACACGGAAGATCGTTTTGATACTTTCTTCTAAAAATCTTATTATATTATATAGACACCTTCGAAATTCCATGCATAGACCCAACACCATGATATTGGCATCCATTGCTAAGCCCAATGAAGTATTAGCAATATTTGTTGCAATGGGGTTAAAGCGTCATTGCAATTCGTTGGATGAGCAATTAAAAGTCCAAAACTCTCTGAAACTAACACATGTCGTAGGCATACGGAATTTGTCAACGAAGTATGGGTCTTCCAAAATGAAATTATTCTTTCCAATAACTCCTTGGCCGTCTTCTTGGATGTTGAATTATCGCCATCATTATTCATTATTTTTATTGTTTTAGAAATGTTTGTTTTTCTTGACGAAATCAACATTTATCGAAAGATATAAACTCACAATTTATTTAAGTCAAAGTCAAAATAAATACATCACATACAACAAAATAGATTTTATACATTACTATCAGTCAAATCTATGAAACAGGAAATTATATGTGATGTATGAAAACAATTTTAATGTATGTTGTATGTAATGTATGTGACGTATTTTCTATGAAACAGGCCCCTGGTGTATTCTCTCCGCCTGATGATGATAATGGGGAGTAAACCTTATCGTTAACGAATATTCGTTGCAAAGTGTTTTTAATTCACTACTTCTAAACTGTGGACCGTTATCACAAATAAGAAATTTAGGCACACCAAAAAGAAGAAAGACATTGTCTTCAAGCTCCCTACATACTGCCGTTGCCGTGGCAGACCTATGTGCAAAAAGCATTGTGGAAATTTTGTAAGATAGTCCACCACAGTCAAAATATATGTCAAGCCCCTATTGGACTTGGGTAAAGGCCCTACTAAATCGACACTTATCATTTCCTAGGGAGAGCGAAATCATATTCTTAGTCATAAGACCGGCTGGTTTCTCTTTAACTGGTTTCACCTGTTGGCATATCGCACAATTCCTAACATATGTTACAATGTCTTGCCTCAACTTCAGCTAGTAATATTTAGCTACTACCCTAGCAAAAGTTTTCCTAATTCACATTTGCCCTGCTAAAGGATAATTGTGACGCTGTTTTCGAATGTTTACCATACTCTTTCCCTATCACTAATTTCAACTCCTCATTGTTATCATGAACGACTATATGAGTCGATTTCACGAACTTATATAGTCGGCCATCTTCTACTATCCTTGCTGGATAACCTAAAGTATTCGACCTAACTGCCGAAATCATTTTTTACCCACGGGTCTAAGTCCTCATCCGAAATTGCAGCCACCACTGGAACTCCGCGAGATAAAATGTCGCGAACGATATGATCTTTTCCCTTGCGATGAATTATCTGAAAGTCAAATTGCTGAAGCTTAACGGCCCAGCGCGCACGCTTCCCCTGCGCATCCTTAAGGTTGATAAACTAAATAAGTGTGTAATGATCGGTTATTAGCGTAAAACGAACACCTTCGAGATACGGCCTTAACTTTTCTATTGCCCACAAATCTCCTAAACATTCTTTTCCGGTAGTAATTTCTTCGCTGCGATTTAGCGACCTACTTAGATAGCATATAACTTTAAAAAATATACAACCAATGAATTTGACAACGAAAAGATAGGCGAATTATGTTTTTGAATTTTTATTGCTTGGGAGACCTTTTAAATAGGATTAAAACCCAGGATCTTTTCGAAACGAAATTACAATGAAAAGTAATATTTTAGCAAGAAAAGACAAGATATGGACCGTAGGGTCTGGTTGCTGAATAAGGCACAATTTTGCGAATAATTAATAATGAATATTTTAATTTTTTTGTATATGCAAAACAACCCTACAGGCAAACACGATTTTATAAAACAATAATGTGAAAAATAATTATATATATATATCTATCAACCCGATATATATATAATTATTTCCTGTTAAAATTTGTGTACTTAGCTTTTCTTTGTACTCCCTCCAAATTTTCCTCCTCTGACTCAAATTTTCCCTTTCCTCTCCTTTTCCTTCTATTTTGTTTTTCCTTTGACTATCAAAACTTCCTCGATACGAATCCTTTTTAAATTTTGCTGATTTTTCCGTGTATTTTAAATTTTGCTTTGCTCGACTAGTTTTCTCAAATACGATTTTCCTAGAAGTCAGTTCACTAGGATCATTTTCCTGTGCGAACACTTCTTCCCACTCCAGTCTTTGTTGTTTTCGGTCAATCTGGAGAAGCGGCCTTCCAATCGCGTCACCACTGGCCACTCAACGCAAAGTTGCAGAAGAGTAACGACGTGTGGATATCTCGCCGTCCTGCTTGCTCACAACCTTTTTTCTTTAAATGCAAGTCATCTTGGAACTCGCCGCACTGGATTCACTTCCAGGTTACGTCAGTTCCAAGACTGCATTCAGCCTAGTACATCCTGTTCCTTGAAAACAAAATTCTAAATGCAAGAAAAATCAATGAAACTTATTTTCTAAAACTAAAAAAATTAAAACGCGAAACCCGCCGGAAAAGGAAAAGAAAACGAAAACTCCAGTCAGAGTTAAACTACAAATATAAACCAGCTTCCTTAGTGTAAAAGAGCCTAAAATTTATCAATTCTGCCTATCGAGTTTGACTGCCTAAAAAGGTAGGAACCAACCTTAAAAGTCCATCTGTACACCAAAAGTTAATCAATTTACGTTAATAATTCATAGTAAAATGAAACAGAAAAAAAATCAAAAATATAATGTAGAGCCGTTGGCCATTCTCCACCCGGAGTGACAACTAGTTTTCAATAAAACCACCAATATTCGTTCTCGAATCTCATATTACAGGTTGGTATCACTTTGATGTGGCTAACTTATCCACAATATTTTAAAAGTTTTTGACCAAGTTGGTTTTTATTTGGACTTTGGGGAATTTTTAAAATTGATTCTCATCGGCTTTATTGGTCTTAATGATGATTAAATGAAAGCAATTTTCATTTTATTTTCCCAACGTTTAGACGGTGGCTGCCGTCCGTGTTCTTGAGGGGTGTCTTTATTTACAAATTAAAAAGAGATATAATGTTGTACATATTGATACAAGTAAACGCACAAAATATGACTTACATAACGTTAAATTTTAATATTTTTAATATACACAACAATAATTTGCTTGAAACATATAAAAAAACAGATTACAAACAGATTTTGAACACTTCTCATTCCAAGATTAGTCTACGTTTTATGATATTTACTGTCAGAAACTAATGAACAGTAACCGGCATATATATTTTGTGTGTCTTGTTTGAGGTTCATATTATTTTTGTTGTTAATTATATGCAGTGTCTCTAGTGCCACATTCCTCCATCTTATTTTATTCCACAGGTACTGAAAGGAAGAACTGATGGCTGATGGACCATGGTCGTCCCACTTCCTTTCAGTAAAGTGGAAAAAAAATATTAGTAAAAAGTGAACACGAGAACACGAAACCAAAGCATTGAAAATATGGAATGGATAAACGTGCCCCTACAAAAAAAAGTAGTAGAGGCAGAAATAAAACTATGTGTGTTAATAGTTGAGCACAATATTGCTTTTAATTTTATGAAGCATCTTCTATTGCTGATTAAAAACACTTTTAC
This sequence comes from Philhelius pedissequus, assembly GCA_910595825.1. Lineage (NCBI taxonomy): Eukaryota > Metazoa > Arthropoda > Insecta > Diptera > Syrphidae > Philhelius > Philhelius pedissequus. The sequence continues at coordinate 221,468,493 of OU343160.1, read as the reverse complement.
AGACTCTGAAATTGCCAAAAATATTCATCGTAGTCGTACTAAGGCCACATTATCAAAAAATGTGATAGGAGCACATCAATTCGAAAATGTATGAGGAAGAACACGTTTTCTGTGATCATCGACGGATATACATAAGTGTCAACAAAAATCTCTGTGTTGTAATACGTATGTCTAATAATTTTAAGGTAAAAGATTCTTTAACAACTTATTTGTATTACAAAAAGCAGACGCTTAGATCTTCTATGATGTTGTTGTAAATAGTTTTCAAGAAAATGATATTAATTATAAGTCTAATTTAATTGGTTTTGGTGCAGACATTACTGCAGTCATGATGGGAGTTAATTCATCTGTTAGAACGCATTTACAAGGAGGTGTTCCAAATTTATTTGTCAGGAAGTGCACTTGTCACTCTTTTCATCTTGTGGCTTCATATGCGTGTACAAAATTACCGAAATATCTCTGTCGTGATGTATTACAATGATATATGTTACAATTATATTCAGTTTTTGTATGATTATTGCTTTTAAAGCACTTCTTCGTATCATTTAATGACTTGGAATGCCCAACAACAACTTGAGTGTGCTACCACCAATTTTTTTCTCAATTATTTTTGGCTGGAATTATAGTCATTTAATGACTTTGAATGCCCAACAAAACAGAAAAAACTTAGCGGTAGCACACTCAATCTGTTGTTGGGCATTCAAAGTCATTAAATGATACAAAGAAGTGCTATAAAAGCAAGTATGTAATCATACAAAACTGAATATAATACAAATAAAAAATGACTAGTGTCAAAATCTTTCACATAAAAAATGTTGGCTTATAAACGAGTAAGGAGAAAATAAGAAAGAACCCGAATAAACAACTACAAACTTGTGTTGCCAATAAAAGCGCTAGTCGTTTCAATGCAATTGATAAACAAAAAAACATTCATTAGGTTGGATGTGATCACGTGGGCTCGGTGGCGTGATGCGAAGTGCGTTGGCTACTAAGCGGCCTGTCATGGTTCAATACACCATGAAGGCACAAGAAGTTTTTCAATTAATATGAAAAAGTAGACCAGCACCACTAGAGCAAAGGAATCTGATGATCGACCTTGGCAAGTCGTGAAATAGCTATAATTCCAGCCAAAAATAATTGAGAAAAAACTTGGTGGTAGCACACTCAAGTTGTTGTTGGGCATTCAAAGTCATTAAATGTTACAATTATATACAACATAGTCCAAACGGAATTTCGATATATAAATCTTTTCAAAATATTTTAAACATAAAGCCAATGAAACTTCTTCGTCTTTGTCAAACGCGTTGGTTTTCATGGCTAGGGGTTTTAAACTCTATTCTTACGCAATATGTTGTTCTTAAAGCATTTTTTGGGGAAGAAACAGCAAAACCTGATTTTCCTATCGTACTATTTTGAATTATATATTGAACGATCCAAGGCATTATATGCATTTGAGCTTTCTTAGTTTTGTGTTACCTTTTTTCACAAAACTCAATGCATGTTTTTTTTTATTAATTAATTTTTATTTATTATTAACTTATAAATATCTTAAGGCTAGATAAAAATTCATAAAACTAGCCTAATTATCAATAACTTACAACTAATTTACTGGCCCTTTACGGGCCCTCTAAACTAAACTATATCCCCTTAAAACTAATGTCTCGACCTGAAAAACTGTTTAATTTTATTCTAAATATTTTACTTTTTATTTCACCAAGAAAACTTTTTGAAAAAATTTGGTATCATATCATTTTTTTAAATTTTTACTTCGAAACTACGTTAAGCTAGACTAAAAATAATTAAAACTATATATATTCGTAACTAACTTCTACAAATTAAAATACCTTAAGCTACTTAAGATACCTAAAAATAACTAGAACTACTTAAATCTACTTAAAAACTAGAACAGCCACAGCAGCATTTTTGTTGTTTTATTTATTAATATATAATACACACATACAAACATATGCCCATACATATACATAAATATATATATATATGCACGTACTACTACATAGATCCGCACACCGACATATTTTTTATTTTTTTTGGTGCCACCTTGACTGTTCTTCTTACTAATAACCTTAAATCTATGTAAGTCGGCCAAGACAAAATCTTATTCGACTTTATATATCATTTATATGTTGGTCAGAAGGCCACCAGAACTGGTTCTCCTGTTTCACCCTATCCTTTCGGTCCCAATCGTACTACTGAAAGAAGGCGCTCCTCTCCACCTTGGGCGATTATGTCTCGACCATACAGTAGTCGCCTATCTACAGTTTTTCGGCTGACGTCGTAGATTAGCGGAACCGCCATTCCATCCTGTATCAGCCCTCGACTGTCTAAATAGAAGAATGCCTCGGGAGGTGCGTAACCACTTAACCGCGCACTCTCGCAGTATTCGTTATTGGGGTAATAAGCCCCAAAAATTAAGCTGTTGGTTGAGGACATCGCTCTTGCAATGTGACCCCGAATCAGCATAAACAAAAAATTATCTAGTCTGTTTATGTTGGCTGCGTTATATAGAACCTGGTTGAAATAATATCGTTTGTACTGAGACTCCGGTGTTCTGTGTAATCCAAGGCAACGTCTAGAACATTGCCTCTCAAACACCCGAATCTTTTCTATTTGAGATGGTGCAACGTTGAATCACACCGGGCATCCATAGGCAATCATCGGCCTGATGAGGGCCATGTAGCAAATCACCTTTATCCTGCTCTCAAAACGGCTGCTATAAAACAGTCGTTTTGTCAGGGCAAAGGCTCCCCTAGCCTTGGCCAGAGCAGCACCTATATGTCTGTCAAAATACAGGTACTGATCCAACCAGATGCCAAGGTACTTTACTACACTTTTACTCGCCAGTCGATGTCCATTTGGCCGTACGATCACCAGCTTGCGCCAGTTCTTTCTCGTATCCCTTGAGGCGCTAGACAACGGAGCCCTAAACAGAATAGTTTCTGATTTCTGGAAGTTGATTTGCAACTTCCAGTCATCGCAATATCGCCGAATCTTGTCGAAGTCACTGCAAGAGATTTTTGATGACCTCAACTGTATGAGCTGTTCTGTTCGCAATTAGATCGTCGGCGTACGCAATTGCCTGACTTAGACTACCTATCAGATCGCTGGTGTAAATACTGAATAGAATCGGCGAGTTAAGCGCTCCCTGCTGAAGACCATTTTTAATATTAAAAAATGCGGTAGAAGTTACATTGCCACTCTGGACAACAAACTTTCTACCATTTAGCATGTCATAAAGCATATACAATAGAGGTTTACTTATACCTAGTCTGGTTAGCTTTAGATAGAGACCTTCCAACCATACGGTACACATCTTTCCTATCCTTCTTTCTCTTCTTCCAACGGATGCCCGCGCTGTGTTAAGAAAAACATATAGAGGGTATTCATAATCGCTTTAGCACGTGCAAAAGTTATAAAAAAAAATGGTGTCGAAGGCCTTCTCCAAATCCACCAGACAGGCACCCGTACACTGCTTTTTAGTTTTGTGCCATTTGATATCAGAAACCAGCTTAGACGCGGCATGAATTGTGTCATGTCCCGCCTTAATACCGAACTGATTATCCGGTATGATATTTTTTTCCTCCGCCCACTTGAACAGAGCACTATTAATAACCTTTTCAAATACCTTGCTGATACTCGGAAAAAGACTTATCGACCTGAGATTCATCGGATTGGAGTTGTCCTTTCCCTTTTTAGGGAGAGGATGCACCACTGCTGTCTTATACCGCACTGGAAAATATGCAGTATTCAGCGCGTTATTAAACACAAGGCCCATTTCGCTCATCGATTATGGCGTTTGCCAAATCTTCATCATTAAACGCGGTAAAACCAATGTTCTCAGATTGCCATTCGGTTATATCGTTGCGCAGCCAGGTGTGATGAAGCAAAGCACTGTTCTCCAGGTCATGATTGGGTAAATGCTAACATTCACGTTGTACACTTGCTGGAAAGCAGCCCCCACAGCCTCCACCTTCTCCTGCGGATCTTCGACTATATAAAGATCATCGTCCAAGACGGTGTCCTCTGGGTATATGCCTGCTGTCAAAAGTACGTTTCTATTTTCTGTCGTCCTCTGAGCTTAAGACACGGAAGATCGTTTTGATAATTTCTTCTAAAAATCTTATTAATTTTTGGGAACATACTTGGGTCGCTAGAGTTAACGGCCCGAAGTCTATTGTCTCAACAGAAATTAATGGAAAACCTATAATTGTCTTTGATGAATTGGTTGATGTTTTTGATCGACGGCTTCAGTGTCCTAATCTCCAGATCTCCTGTGTCAGTAAACCATCTGTACAAGCGGTTTAGTCGCGTTTTAGTCTTGTCAGTAGTCCACTTTCTTGTCTGTGAAGTGTGTCCATGGTCGCGTCAGCGTACATGTTGGTTGCATTACGTTCTTTGTATTTCGGTATTGTTCTGTCCATTGTTCGTTGAATTGTTGCGTTCATTTGTTCCAAGTATCTGTCGATGTCATCGCATTTGTCAGGTTCCTATCACCTTACTGTAGTTGTAAGTATGCACGGGCACATACTCCTCCAACTCCATAAGCTCGTTCGGAAGTTGTATTTCGGCGCCTAGTCCGCAGTGGTCACTGTCGTACTCGATCGTTGGAAACGACGGCCTTTCTGTAGCAAGAAGGTCGTTGCGATACGTAATGTTGTATTGACCCCTCCAATTATACAGATGGTTACCTCGCAGATTTTAATTTTGATTTCCCCAATCAATGTGCTTGGCGTTTAAATCACCAGCCAATATGTAAAAGTTTTCTTCCGAGCTCAGTCTTAAGCATTCAAAAAGTTTTTCAAGTTCTGTTATAAACTGGGTGGACTGACGTATTTCCGGTGCATAGGCAGCGATCACATACAATCGCTTCCCCTGTTGGAGATGAATGCCTCTAAAGTCCGAAATTTTGGACATCACTATTATACATTACCTTATGGCTAATGCCTTTACGTATAAAGAGTGCGACGCCTTCTCCTTGAGTGGAGTTGATTCGGTCTCTTTTTACGACATTGTAATTGTTGTTAGTCAATTTATGTTTCTGGTTAAGCTTAGTTTCGCTAGCAAAAAACACATCTGGACTTAGGGCTTTAAGCAATTGGAATAAATTCGCTCTACGTTCGGTCCTAATCAGTGAATTTACATTCACAGCTAGGATCTTTAAGGACCTCTCCGGCAGCGCGCCCTTAACCTCTAAGTTGCGTTAAGGTCGGCAAAACAGAGTAGAGATGATCCACCCTAGTCGCCTGCTCCCTGATCTGGTTTTGAAGGCCTGTTAACTGGCCCTGAAAAGCCAGTAGAATGCCCATAATATCCGCCTGTGCCGCCGGCGCCTTAGGCACTGGGGCCTGTGGGGTTACCTTTGGTGTTGGCTGTACCGTGCTCCCCCTTCCTGACGACATTTGGGCGTAAGAAATTTTGGGGTTGACGGGTGTTTTTGTAGGAGGGCGTACTGTTGGACGCTTTTCTACCACTGTTTGCTTTGCTGCTTTATTAGCTGAAACGTCGGGCATCCCCGATAATTAGTAGGGTGTTCCTCGTCTCGGAAGAGTGAACAATTGAGCTGGGTCCTATCTTCGACCCGTTCTTTCCCTAACTTCCATTCCTCTGCATTGTGGTTCTCTCCAAACTTAACGCAGCGTGACTGCATTTTGCAGTTTGCCGCGGCGTGGCCGAACCCTTGCCAGCGCGTGCATTGAAGCATGTCGCCGCGCCTTTTTAGTTTGTCCCACGTTACAACCTGGTAGTTGAGGACGGAGATACTCCTCAAACTATCCAGTTTGGTGCTGGGTGAGAGTTGAACAAGGAAGAAGGGAAGATTCCGCTTCTCCCGCCTAGCTCTAACTGTAGCTTTTTGGCGGAGTTTATTTAAGAGCAGCTGTGGTTCCGGCAGGAATCTATGCCCTTTAATAAGACCGTTTGAAACTTTTCGGCCTTAGGGGTGAAGCTAAACAATTCTGTGGTGGATGCTTTTAGTGATGCTTTAATTTTTTTATGATGTTTCACTGTGAAGCAGTGGATAGCATGCCTATCATTACTTAATCTTTTTATAGTAAAGTTTTGACCTATGGCCGACTTTCATAGATTTATGGTCTCCAGCATCTCCATTTTATATGTATTGATGGGTGGCACTTTCTCTTTTATTTTATTCGGCGGCTGTGGCTGCTGCTGTTGACTCTGCTGCTGCTGTTGTTTCTGCTGCTCGTGTTGTTAATTCTGATTCTATTGCTGTTGCTGTGTCTACTGCTGTTTTTTCTGCTGCTGTTGTTGTTGTTGTTGTTGTTGTTTTGGCTAGTACTGTGGCTGTAATTTTTGCAGCTGTTGTTTTGACTGCTGCTGTTGTTGCGCTTCTTGTTGGTGCATCTGTAGGGACTTCTTTTCCTCGAGCTCTTTCCTTTCTCTCTCACGGCTTGCATCTGGCTTGCTTTTTAGCCCCAGTATAAGGGGCTCCAGATGTGATTTGAGAAGCTGTATTTTCGCCTCCATTGCTCTAATTTGTTCAAGCATTTCTTGTTCCTCATTATCTTCCTCGGTCGACGCCTCTAACGTGTAGAGGTTCACAAATGCATTGCTATCGGCAGTGGTAAAGTGCCCTTCTCCACCTTCTGACATGTATTCAAAACCCTCGTCGTTATCCGAGGGTGACGTATTAAGTTGTTTGGCATATGCTGCCTATGACGTTACATCTATATCTGAGGACTTTTTCACCCCAGCTGGCAGTTTTGATGAAGTGGTAGTGGATCTCCTTTTCACTAAGTTGGGCGCCCACTTTATTCTCTTCCTTCTTTTTGTAATCACCTCGCCTGATGTTACCGCCGCCGTTTGTACATTGGCTGATGTTGCCGTGGTTGGAACATCGGCTGATGTTGCCGTTGTTGCACTTGTTGTTGCTGCTGATGCAGGACTTGAAACTGGAACATCTATGTTCCCGCAGCTGATGTTATTGCTGGCTTCATCGTTTTTACTGGGACACTCCTCCTCCTTATCTAATTTTCCCAGTCAATAAAATGAAAATTTTTCACCTCCCGATTGTGAAAAAAAGCTTGCAAATATTTTATGGCCGGCGGGGACTTGAACTGGCGACCCTCAGGACTGCAGTCCGCCACTACTTCCTTTGTGCTATTGCACTTGTTGGAATAGATCTATCTTAAGATTTACTAATCACACTCCGAAACTAAATAAACACTGGGAAAGCCTATGAAAGTCTACTTGCTTCCACAGTTAAAGATGGACTGCCTCAATGCATGTATGCAAGCGTAAAAACCCAAAATTCATCAGAATTATGCAGAGTTGCTTCTACAATTAAATCAGAGTTGTTATATAAAAAAAGAATAATTAAGCAACACTGCAATTATTTATATAAATTACATAAATCCTCGTAATCAAGTTCCATATAATGAAATGTACTAAGCTATTAAAGTGGGGCTCGTCTTGGAAAATTGGAAAATAATGCAGTCGAAAAAAGCATCTTATACAGCTTTCAATGTGATTGTTTAAGTTTTTTTAATTGAAGCTACTAAACAAATTTTTGCTTCGATTTAATTTCAGAGAAACTAAACTAAGTTAAGTTATCCAAATTTATTTTTGAAGTACTTTCTTTGCCACATTCTTCAGCAAATACAGAACGAATTTTCTCCGAAGTCAATATAGTACGAACTAAATTAAGGGACAGCCTCTTTTAACGGGTTATTACATGTTAAGCATGTTTTTGAAGAAAACGCAAATAATAATTTAATATTATTTTTGTTTTTGTTTTAGTGGACTCTATGGGTTAAAGCCAAATTGAAGATTTTAATGACCTGTAGTCCAAAATGCGTTTCGCCCAGGCACGATAGTTGGGCTCGTCAGTTAGATGCAATCGTACCGTTCTAAGACGCAATGTTTTTCGGTCGACGATTACCGACTGTTATAAAATTTGCAGCATTTACACACTGCAAATTATATTATTTAGGGGAATTTGGTTAAATTCGTGCACCTAAATGTATGTTATGCCCTTGGTCTGACCAGTAATAATTTTGAAGAAAACGCAAATAATAATTTAATATTATTTTTGTTTTTGTGGACTGTATGGGTTAAGCCTTCGTATACGGTTGTAGATCTATAGTTAACTTAATTTCTGATATAACTCAGTCTTGGATATTTTAACACGTTGCTGTTGAGCAGTAAAACAAAACGTATGTACTTTATTTTGTCAGGCTCTCATATTTTAGTTGATTGCGATATTTTTTATCATTCATCAGACTACCAGAAATTCAAATTCAGTGTAAATGATTGTGATAGTTTTGTTTCCAATGAGCCCTGTTCACGTCATTGCTTTCGGATCGAATTTGTCAAGACTTTCAAATACCTAGGTAATGAACTGGTCTGATCATACTAATGCACTAAACAATTATTTGCTATACTGGTCTAGGCAGTTTTATACTCTTGAAGGTTTTTTTTTATTAGAAGTGGATATTTTGCAATACGAAGTAATTCTCAGTATAATTTAAGTGTGAATTTCATGAACTTAGCAACTATCCCCTCTTATAACAGATCGCATTTTCGAAGATTCTTTACAATTGTATCTCCTTCAGTTTTTAACAAATTTCCATTCTCTTTAAGAAGTCTAAGGGTATTGTCCCCTTTCCCACACAATGTAAGATTATGGCTTTTTGGTCGACACGATCATATTCAAATTGAAAACTTATTGTCTTATTACTTAATTACAAAAAAATAATAATACAAAAAAAAGTACTTTTTATTCTAACATCTCACCTTGAACACTACTATGTTAAATATTTTCTTTGATGAGCATTCGCCACTAGCTTTAGCCTTAAAGCTAAAAGATGTCTCTGATTTTGTTTTGTTGGGCTTAGATACAAATTTGCTATTCGAAAGAACACTCTTTTTTTCTCTACTTATTTCATAAATTTGTTTTTATATTTTAATATTATAACTAAATGATCTAGATTGGTCACTAATTTGGCCTTAGTATTTTTTGTAAGAATTTTATATATATTAATCTTTATAGTCTTCCTATTTTAATGTATCATTAAATGTATTGTACCTAACAAAATGAATAATAAATAAAATACAACAAAATACAAATAGCAGATGATGAATCGACAACTAAAATTCCGATTTCACTCTTTGCTTTAAATGGAACTAACTTTTGTTCGTGTTCTAAAAACCACCAGTCGATTTCACCAAGATTGAATTCGCCGAGTATACAAGGATAATGTTCAGTTGTTAATTCACTAACTATAGAAATAATATTTGAAATATGAAAAGAATATAATTCTGTTGGACTACGTGGCCTAATATAACTACAATAAAATACAAATCTTTAGAACAAAAACTTTAGAACTGACGGAGACACAAATCTGCTCGATATCATCTGAATCGTTTGATAGTTTAAACTGCTGAACTTCGAGCTTACAGCAATGCTGAACTTCGAGCTAACAGCAATTAACACTCGATAGCTGTTGATGGGGGTCAATCTTTCCGGAAAATTTGGTAAGAATTATCAAAAAAATTCTGATGAGTGAAAGCGTGTATTCAACCAAATCTCCACAATGACGATGACATTGAACGCATGAATTGATGACGAAGTGAATAATTACCAGATTTTGTTCTTATACCACCAGCATTTTGAAATTTACAGCAATTATCACTCCATACCTGTTGGTGGGGGTCGATCTTTCCGGAAAATTTCTTAAGAATTATTAAAAAACTCTAATGAGTGAAAGTGTGGATTCAACCAAGTATCCACAATGACGATGACATCGAACTCATGAATTGATGACGTAGTGAATAACTGAAGAGATTTTGTTCGTATACCACCAGCATTTTAATAGTAAACACGCAGTTGCGACGGAGATAATGATGGTCTGCTTACTTGAAAGTTGTGTTTATTTACTGGGTTGAAAACTCTGTTTATTTTTTCACCATCGAATTGTGATCCTTCTTTGGAAAATTATTTTTTTTTTGATTTGGGCATTAACAGGCCAAATTGCTGGATGCAGACCTTTGTCGAAAGAATCTGCAGGAATCCCTAGCTTGAAGTTGACAAAGCGAAGTGAAGCCAACGTCTTTTTTAACTAACTAACTTCGTACAACTGAAGGAACTTTTATGTATATTTAATTTCACTACAGCATAATCCATGACGTTATCTTCAGTTACATTGCAGTTCAATCAAGTTATATGTAGAAAACGCAAATAAAATTCAGCCGCAACAACAACAGCAGTACCAAACATTGCTTTTGGAGAAGAATGGTCATTTGACATTTTCTTTTCGCTTCGGTCTTTGGTGGAAGTACCTTTTCAGATCGAAGTACCAGTATCGACATTGGCGGCACATATAGTAGTAGTAGAAGTTAATTGTATTTCAAACTTAATATCAGATACATACAATTTTCAATTTCATACTAATAATTCTAAATCAAGTAAAACAAAACTTACAACAATGACAAAAGTCGTATGTCGGGTAGCTAAACTTTATACAAAACAATAGCTTTAATCAAGATTGTATTACACTTTATTTGTATTTAAGAAAATTATTACTGATTAAATTCTCTGATAAGTTCATTAGGATATGGTAATGCTAGAATGGTATAGCATGTGAGTTTATCAAAATCGGTACTGCTTTCACCATTGTGTATATTGATAATTTAAACTTCTGTTAACGAAAGACTCATATTGTGGACGGCGTCATCACCCCCACCCAAGCTAACCAAGGGCAAAACAGCTTCACCTTCGTTCTCAATAATATTTGCATTTTCATCACTATCTCCCACAGGAGCAGCAGCAACAGCATCAGCGCAACGGCAGCCGCAACAACATCACTCTCATCATCAACAACAACAACCCTTAAATCATTTCCAACATCTGAAATTGTAAGTAATGAACTTTCATCAATTCCATCAGAACCAGCGGACAGAGATGATGTACAAATTTTATCAGCTGGAACCACTACATTTTCTTTGAACTCGGTAGAGGCGATACCTCATTCTGAGATGTAAATAGGTTTCAATTGGGTGGTTGGGAGGGTGGTTAGGATGGTGGGCGGGTGGTAGGTATTGCAAAAAGAACAGGGCGAAAGGGGGGGGCATGTTCCCCCATGCTTCACCCAATTATTGGATTTGGGGTGGGGTCGAGTTTGGGTGTATGCAAAGTTTTTTGGATTTAAAGATTTTTTTGGACTTAATAGCAATAATTTTTCATTTTGTGAAATATTTTTTCGCAAGCTCAAAAAAATAAGAAAAAAGGAAATTTTTCCAAAACATTCAAAGTAATGTAGTCTATCAATTATTGATAATTGCCAAAGAAAACGGCAAAATTTCTCTTGCTTAAATACTTTTGTATTCGCCGAGTAATTTCATTGGTTGTTTAAAAAAAATCGTCGTCTAATAAAAGTACTTAAGCAAGTCAATTAGCCGATTTGTTGCCCTTGACCGCCGTTCTTTTCAGAAAATAGAATTTTCTTCAAAGAGATATAATTATTTTCAAAAAAATAAACATAAGTTCTTAATATATTTTTTTTTCAAATGTACCAAAAAGTATTGAAAATCCGAAAAGGAGTGAAAATTCGAATTTCTCATCGGATACGAAAGTATACCAAAGTTTTTCGGATAGATTGGGATTTTTTTTAACAGCAGTTGTTTTGTCATCAGCTTTTTTCTTACATGGGATTACAACAACAATTCGTTAAAGAACCGTTAAGCTTGCTATTTGAATTTTTTCCCGAGCAAAGGCGCAGAGTTTTCCTTTCAAATTTTCCCATTTCCAAGGATACATAAGGGGAGATTATTGGGCTGTAAATAGGGAAGCATATAAATTATGATAGGTCTTATAAGTTATTTATAAAAAAGTAGCTGAGAGTTTTTAATTAGTGACTTAAATCCAAGGAAAGGCATCAACTGGCTTCAGCTAGGACTATTCTGGCATGTGTGTCAAACTTGAAGTTGACCTCCAGAAATCTGATTTTGATTTTTGATTTGATATTGTCTTTAGGGTGTATGTTGTGATCATTTAGTCGGCAGGCAATGAGGCGTATTCATAGTCATTTTTAAACGGTGTCTAAGTTAAACCTAGGTTTATTTGAATTTTCGGACGTTGATTCTATTCTAAAATATTTGAAGCTATTTGTGCAGTAAAACAAGTTAATAATCTTATAAAAATATAAAACCAACAATTTGTAAGAAAGATAGGTCTGTATTCATTGAGCCAAAATTGTCTTAAACTGTAGTTTAGTAAAACCTGGGTTTATCAGCGACTATGAATATGCCCCAATGTTTTTACTCTGTAGGACATTGCTAGCGGGTCTTTTTCCGCATTGATGGAAATCCCCCACGAATTGTAGTATTCGTTGATGATATCTATATGTTGTTGTAGGGTATGAGCCGCTGCTGAAGTGGAGTTGTTACGGGAGTATACAATAGTGTCATCATCATAAAATAAACTGATGAATTCTGTGTTAACTTCTAAATTAGTGTAAGGAAAGTCATTAAGAAAACGGTCTTTGTCCTCACCTCTTCGAGCCTTGGGAACTCCTCTATCACTTGAAGAGATATTTGACTTAAAATTGTCTTTCTTGGAGAAAGATTACCAGTAGGTGAATAATATAAGGACCGATGTTGAGGGCAAGGAGACCGTCGCTTCGATAAGAAGACCCTCTCTCCAGACACTATCAAATGCCTCTTCCAGGTCCAGCATGAATGCAACAGTACAACGTTTTTTTTCTGAGATTAAGTGTGATGTCATCGTTAAACTTAAGAAGTGCCTGAACCATTGATTGACTCTTCCGAAAGCCAAATTTTTAATCCGTGGGCGAGTTGAGGTTCTCTAGTATTATTCTTTCGAGGATCTTACTTATATTGGAGAATAAAGAGATGGGTCTGAAGTTATTGATATTGTGATCATTTTTCTTTTGAATGGGCAGAATTTTAGCAGTCTTCCACTTAGTACTCGTAGTAAAGTATTCATTATTAATGTAATTGTTGAATATAATCGTGAGGAATCTTATTGCTAAAGGTGATATTTTGTAGGGCGAAATTTAACACAGCACGTCGCCCGTTGATTGGTACTAAGTGCTTTATGATACCTGTGACTTCATCTGTATCAGTGAAAAAAATAGAAGCTTAAGGACAAAGTGCAGTATTGTTGTGATCAAATATGAAAATTCTGCCTGGAATAGACCTAGAAAGTTGCCGTGCTGTCAGTGAAGGATTATGAGATGGAATACTTTCGACATATATATTTTTGAAATGTGTTTGAAAAGCAGTTGCAAAGTTCATTTTTGTGGGCACACGTACAAAGGCTTTCGTTGACGACCAATATGCGTGTGCGTCTTCAAAATGATTCATCAGCACATGAGTTTTCAAAGCAATTGCTGAAGATTGACGATGGAAAGATTGCAAGTGATCAAAATGGGTTTATCACGTTACCGAATAATTTTTGCATAATTGTATCATCAAAACAAGAAATCATTGATCGAGTTTTTACAAATATTGTACAAAATTACAATAATCATGATTGGTTACGAGAACGTGCAATTTTAGCACCTGTTTCGCCGATAAGTTCAATAAAACACAACCCTTTGTTCAACGTTATAAAAATGTATATTTTATGTTGACTTGACAATTAAAAGAATTACTTGTTACAAAAACATCTAATGAATAGGTACAATTTAATATATATGAAAAATGATAAAACAAAATTGAATTTGACAATTAAAAACAAATGACAATTATTTGATGCTGACATGGGCCTTAAAACAAATGACAATTATTTGATGATGACATGGGCCTAAGGTGGCGTTCCAATTCCTAGCGCGTCCTAGTTCATAGCTCAACATTCCTCCCCGGCGTGAACGAGTTCGCTTGTACCTTCTCGTCTTGTAATTGATCATCATGAATATTGACATGAAATGATAAAAGGTAATATTTGCAATATTGAGTTCATTCGTTAAAGTCATGTTATTAACCTCCAGTTTTCACATGAGAAGTGTTTTCCTCTTCCGACTAACAGAAAAAAATTCTTTTAAGGCTTGAGGACCTGGTATACTTTTATCCAGTGCAGACCTAAGCTACTTAGAGATGTTTTAAAAGATTTATATTTTATATTTTATAAAATGAAATGGAGTTTTATTCCGGATTATAAAGCAAGATGTTTATTCCTTGGAATTAAATCTCTTGAATCAAGACGAACTATTCATGGTATAATGCTTGTGAGGGATATTTTATGTTTTCATATAAGATGCCCTTCCTTACTTTTTATAATTCCAATTTATACACCGTTAAGATATTTACGTTCCAGAAATTTGCTTTTTGAGCAATATCGCATAACAAGCTACGGTAGTAATGAACCAGTGTGTAGATCAATAACGTATTTCAATGAAGTTTGCCAATTTATTGAACTAAGCAGCTCCAGATAATTGTTTAAAGTTGATCTAGTCCTGATATATACATTTTAATTATATTTATATATATGTACATTATGAAAATACATGTAAATATCTTAAGATACTCGTATTTTTATTTCACAATCTGTTAGCCGTAAACGCTTTTAGATCAATAAATAAATAAATAAATATATCTGTGCTATATGCCGATGGCCTGGTAATCTGCAACTAATGATAAACCGCCTGGGGGTGGCCGGGGCGCGATAGATGTGTGCTCAGCTGTCAACCTCGTGGTCGCAGGTTCGATTCCTGCCGTTGTCTATGTCGTCTTATTTTTCATTAAAAACTAATTCTAATTAAAACTAATTGTCATAAAATGAGTTGCTGGTGTGCTCATCCATGATGTTCAGGCATAACACTAACATCATCTGATTGAGTAAACTAGTACACCCATACAACCTGACTGGAGATTTTTTTGTAGGCTACAGGTCAATAAAAAGACAGATTGTATATGTTGTGCAACGTTTCGAGCGCGAATACACTCTTCATCAGGCATAAAAGCAAATAAATTTAATATCACGGCATTAACAAAAACTTTTAACACAAAATTAATTTTTGACTATTTTATTTCGAACAATTGTGTTAATGACGTGATATTAAATTTATTTGCTTTTGTTGCCTGATGAAGAGTGAATTCGCGCTCGGAACGTTGCACAACATATAAAATCTGTCTTTTTATTGACCTGGAGCCTACTAAAAAACTTCCATTTATATATTAACTGGAGAGGTCACTTATAAATTCCTATAATCATACAATATGAGAACGTAATAAATAAAATAATGCGAATTAAGAGACATACATAGATAAATAGGACATAGAACAGCCGCCATCCCTGGAGATAAATTTGAGACGACAACTAGCTCTAGTCACAGAATATCGCGCCACAAATCTTTCCTATCCTTCTATCTCTTCTCTCTCACGCCCGCGTTGTGTTAAAAAATATATAAAGGTTAACATCATAATCCCTTGAGTGCGTGTAAATTATAAAAAAAAAAAATACTTTGAAAGACGGGGACTTAAAATTAACGTCGAAAAGTCAAAGGTAATGGTTTTCTCTAGAACCAATCGTACTGAATCGAAGTAGCGAATGAATATAAATATCTTGGAGTCAATCTTAACCCAACTCTGGATTTTGGTAATCACCTCGCCGAAAAAGCTAAATCCTCTCACAGTCTCATAAACTTAACATGGAGAAGGATTTTTTTAAACATACATACGTTTCTACCGAGTACCAAATTTTCAATTCAGTTGTGATGTGTACACTTGTTATGCAGCAAAAGCTTTGGGGATGGATGAGTATGAGGTAATTGAAAAACTTCAGAGAAGGTATATCAAAAAAATGTTCAGACTAGCCATCAACTCACCAAATAATGTGATTTATCTGGAAACGGGCGTACTGAAATTACAAGCTGATCATCGTATTAAGGTTCTAGGATGTCGAGACGGTCGGCTGAGCCAAAAGATGCTTCTTTACGAAGTAAGGAACAAGGACTGGTGGTTTGAGAAATGGAAACGTATTGGCAATGCTTTCGGGGAAGTTATACAAATTGATTCAAACAACATACACAATTTAAAGCAACAATTTTATCGAATTATCCAGCTTAATGAGGACTTAATTAGGAACTATCTAATAGAAACATCCACTAAATCAGCCGGCTAAATAATAATATATATAGTCAATTAAAATATAATTTGCTTTAAAAATATTTCTTTAATATTCAAAGTAAGATGTGAACGACTAAGTCTTAATGGAAAACACTATAATGGCAGTTATAATCAGTTCTGCACACTTTTCAACATCTAGTCGAAAGAAGACTGTTTCCATTTTATAAGCGTTTGTCCAATTTTTAAACATCAGAGGCTAGCTCAATTTGGAAAACATTCCCTCTCTCTGCTGGAAACATTACAAATATTTGATGGATCTGACTGGACAAAAGTTGTTACTTACTTGAAGGAAATTTAGAATGCTGCTCATAACCTAATATATTTAGATATTTTACTTAGTTTCTTTCAGTTGCTATTCGAGCTGACGGCAAGAACAAAGCTTTATAAATTCAATATCCTTCTGTAAATGTGTGTATATAAAATGCAAATAAATTAAATGAAATAAAAATTTCACAACATTTATGTTGTAAGACTAAAGTAAGAATCTCTACTTGACAGTACGTCCAAAGTTGGGCTCAAGGGTAAACTGATAAGCATTCCTAGATTCGCTAGTACTACGTTCAACAAGTCGTGGTCTATGACGTACGTACCAAGGACTGAAAGCTGATTGGTTTCTTCAATGCAAGTGCCGCTCATGGATAGATGCATGGGGGGTGGGGTCTACTTTAACGGCAGAAGACAGCACTGATCTTTTGAAGCATTGGATTCTACTCGGTTTCTTATACCCCATTTTATAATCCTGTCGAGGTTTGAATTTAATGAGCTTATCATATGCTGCCGTTGCAGTTCCACATCCGATGAAAAAGAATGAATTTGTAAACGAATATGAAAAGCTGAGAGTACTATCGTCAGCAAAACAATTTAGTGGATTAGAAGTTCCAGATAAGAGATCATTAATAAAAATGAGAACAAGAGTTGGGGATAAGACGGAGCCCATTTATTTTATGAATATCAGACTTGAAAACGTTCAATATAACTTGTGTTGAGCGGTCCGAAAGGTAGTTTCTAATCAAACTAAGAAGAGATTCATCAGTACCAAATGCACGCATTTTAGATGAAAAAGCTTAATGCCAAGCTCTATCAAATGCTTTTGAAATATCAAGCGCAATAATCTTTCTTTTTCCAAAACAATGTAAAGATTTGTACCACTGCTCGGTGAGATATTCCTTGAAATCACCTATTGCTGCCGGTCATTAAGGAGTTTTTGTTCTTCGGATATTATCAGGGCCAGCAGATTTGTGTATATCAAAGTCTTTTAGGACTTAGCAATTGCACTAGTATACAAGAATATTCGTCCCATAAAATCGTTTTCGCACTCAAGTACTGGATCAGTCATAACACTTTCTAACGGCGTTGAATTAACAGAGCAATGCGCTTCAAGCAAATTGGCTTTTTCACGAAAGATGACAAAAGGGGTGTCTTTAAAGACGAGCGTTGGAACCGAAGACGAAGTTGTATTTCGAATGTTTTTTTACAAATGAGCAAAAATGTTTACTAATTTGGTGACATTGTAGTATTTTTTGCCTAAAATGTTGGTTATGCAAAATTTTGTTTCTCTGAATATATGCACGTTACTTGTCTTTCTAGCTTGCCTAAACTTGTTCTGGTTTTCCTCAGTGGGGTTGACTTTATACTTCCGGAAACTTACTTCTCTAACCCTAATAACCTCCTTACAGCTCAAATCAAACAATGTATTTTCTTTCAGTTTGATAGATTTCACCCTATTCGGGATAAAATTTCTCATTCCGTGAAGAATTAAATTTGTAATCAAGTCTGCGGTGGAGTCTACGTCACTACCGAGGAAGCATAATGCCCAGTTAAAGTTCCGGAAGAAATTGTTGAGACCGTCTCAGTTGGCTTTCTCATATTGCCAAATGGTTTTCTTAGGTGATTTGTCTTTAACTGAGCGTTGTTGGCATGAGAAATTTGCATATATGACACAATGTTCTGAAGTGCCTAGAGGAGATAATACACTAACGGTTTTTTTTCCGGGTCAGAGGTAAGAAACTAGTCTAGAGTGTTGGCGGTTTGACCTTTAACATCGTTAGTTTACCAACCATTAAAATATAAAGAAACCAGCTAAAACGCAAGTCTTACAATTTTCTAAAAAGAATGCTTACTCTAGTTTCCATTTTGAACTTTTCAATAGCAATTTGACACTAGTGTTATTCCTGAGTGACCAAATTGTATTGATCCGCCCCTGGCTAACTAAAAAAAAAAACAGACAATTATCCATCCGACGTTGTACTACCTTAATCAATGCATGCACTGTGTGTAAGCTCACACCACCGCACCCACAACAATGATCTGTGATAGGTGAAGAGAAATGGAAACAGGGAAGTTACTCGTGCACTGTGGTGTTGATTTTTGCCTTTGTTTCTACATATTATACAGGGTGTCCGGTAAACAAAAGATAATCCTGAAACGGCGTAGAACACAACTTATGACTGCTCTGAAAACGGAAATAAAAAGGGGTCATCTCAAAGGGTACTCAAGTATGTGCATTTTTTCGTTCAGTGTATTTTTACTTGCGATTATAGGTACTATACGAGTATATAAGGCAAGTTATGCCTTATGCATTCGTAAAAAAAACGTACAATCAAACATGATATTGCGATCATAGAGCACACCAAAACAGTTGTTCCCGCAATTCCGTCTGTCTGTCCTCAAGTCTACAGCCTAAGCGGTTGGATAGATTTGCTTCCAACTTGGTACGTAGCTATTGTTTTTTCGGTAATATGCACACACGTTTTTTTTTCATTTTTTTAAAGACGACAAATAAAAGTAGCTGCCATACTTTTGTTTCGAAAAGAAAAATCTTATTTTTTCGAAAACGGTTTCATTACTGAAGGGAAAGGTACCCTTTTGATAATTTGTGTTTTGAAATTTTTTTTTAATTTTTGGTACCTCTAGTAGAACCATTTTTTGTTTTTCGATTTTCTGGTAAAGGGTTAGTTTGATTTTTTTTTTAATTTTTAACGCAGAGGCTCCTAGAAAGGATAAACACTATTGCAAAGCAAATTTTTTGAAATTTTTTGCAATTTTTTTAGAAATTAATTTATTTTTGTGAAAACTTAAAATTTCGAAAACGACTGAATAGATTTTTGCAAAGCTTCGTATTTGGTAGTGTTTTGACATTATCTTGAATAGTAAAGAAAACCTATTTTACTAAAATAAAAAACAACGGTAGCTCCCATACAAATGTTTAAAAAACGTTAAGAAAAAATGTATTTCTCAAAAACGGCTCCAAGAATTTTTATAAAAAAATGTGTGTGTTCTTAAATTAGTACAGTCCACTTTTAAGTATAAAAATATTTTATTTTGCGTACTTATTAATGGTGCGAACTAAATAAATTTAATATATAAATCGTTACATTGTTTTATGTTTTTGAATATTACGACTAAAAATTAAAGAATGCAATTTTTTTTATGTTGCCGAGAAATTTGAGCTTTCGAACATCAGGTTCTTAAGACTGTTTTATTAAATTTAAATATTAAACCAAACCTTAGGATAAATAAGTTTCGTCTTTGCGTTGTTGTGGAAGAGCCTTTACACGAACACGAAACTTTCTCCTGTCAAAATTAATTTACATGGCGATAAATGCCAGCACCTTCACCGAATCGATGTGAGTTATTCTCATATGAACCCGATAACTGACTGTGTATACACTGATCTCTATAAAACAATGGATAGCGCATTCATACAAGAAACATGAGGAAACTTGATTTATTATCAAAACGTCAATGGACTAAGGACAACGATCAACACGGTCTACAAAAACATAAACCATCTCCTACATGACAATTATATTAACAGAAACATGGCTTAACAATTATTATTTCTTGGGTACTGAGCTTTTTGATGCGACCTAGCAAGCTTTCAAGCGAGACAGGCACCACTCGAATGATTTAGACACAGGCGGTGGTGGAATTTTGTTATGCAGTTTGGTTGATGATTTTGATCTGTCTGACGGCGAAATAATTAATTAATTAAATAGAAACTGGTTACCTATATATTATCTGAGTGTACCCAAGATAAATAAGTGGTATATATGAAAACTGCATATATTTTATACAAACCATTCTTGACCAAATGGAACCAAGTGATGAGCTCCTAATCTTGGGCAATTTCAATCTTCCTAACCTGACTTGGACAATGTCGACAGAATTCAACTACTTTTCGCCGGCTAACCCTTCTTTTAATAATGAGATATTGGTCATCGATGGTCTAGCGTTGTGTTTAGTTAATCAATACAAAGGGGTTGCTAATCGTTTTGATAAAATATTGGGCTTAATATTTTTCTCAGACACAATATATGCATACTTATCTATAACTCCAGCCGATACTAAATTATTAGATGAAGGCCGACACCATCCAGCGTTAGATTTATCTCTCAACATAAATGTTTCCAATATTCCTGTAAACTCAAATGAAACACTGGAATTCAATTTTATTTATTTATCTTAAGTCGTGTTGAGCTGCACTGTAAGATACAATATCTTTTTTAAGTGAAGCTTTCTGATTGAACAATAACTACAATAATATGTTCGAAAACTTAAATTGAATAAATTAATTACTAATTAATTTTATTAATTAAATACATACATGGAAGTTTAATTTTAATTTAATTTAATTTAATTTATAAGTTTTAAAAATATGATTTAAGTTGCTTTTTAAAGATTGGGAATAGTTCTTCTTATATTTGGTGGCAATGTATTCCATAAGCGTGTTGAGTTAACAAAAAACTGTCTTTCTTATATAAGACTATTGAAGCGTGGGATAACTAAAAGACACGAGTATGGTATGATTAACCATTTTAAAAGCCTTGGAAAAATTTAGTAATAATAGGAATGTTACATGTTCCTGGTCGATAGCTTTTCTTATGTGCTCCGCTACGCTTAAAACTGCAGTAATACAACTGTTTTTTCTTACGAAAACCTGACTGTTTTAATGTTAATAAGTTTTCTTTATCAAGAAATTTGCTTATTTGCTTTTGGACAACTTTTTTTAAATGCTTTTGACAAAAAAGTAAGTATGGAGATAGGTCTGAACTAATCACATCTAGAATTCTTAGGTACAGGCAGAATTTTCGTTTTTTCCATAGGATTGGAAAATTACTAGTGATAAGAATTGAATTGTTAATATATGTAATTATATTATAGTAGTACAAAGGGCAACAAAAGTTTGAGAAATACTGGATGCATTTCGTCAAGACCCATTGCTTTCGACTTTATGGCGAGCACACCTTCAACCACATCCTCAGGAGATATTGTTGTATTATTGAACGATCGTATGCTTGACGCATCATTGATACCATAATCCACTAACGGAGTAGCAGCTAGATTTAAATTTGGTGAAATTGAGTTTGCAACGAATTTCTTATTTAGGTCAATTATGTTTAATGCTGAACTCAAATTTAAGTTACATTGCTGTCTTCCGGTACCAGATTGCCTCAGTCGATCTCGTACTGTGGAGGTGTTAACACGTTTTCGGCTTCCCAGTTTTTTGCAAATTTAATTTTGTGTGTTTAAGCTTAAGGTTAAATCAACATTTCTCAAGTGGTGCAGTAGCACAGAGGTAGATTGGCCGACCGTGAATTAAAGGGTCGCCAGTTCGATTCCCAGCCGGGCATCAGAACTTTGCAAGCTTTTTTTTAAAACCGTGAAGTGGAAAACCTTGTAGGTTGGGAAAACGAGGAAAGGAGGAGGAGTTTAAGCACCGGGGCATCGAAAAGTGTGCTAGGACCAATGAGGCCAGCGATGGCATCAGCTGAGGGAACATCGGAAGATGTTCTACTTACAAGCAGTGATTCTGCAGCAACAACATCAACAACAATAACAACAACGGCAACATCATCCGATGTAAATCAGAAGCGCAGAAAGAGGATCAAGTGCGCACCAAATTTGGTAAAGAGGAGATCCAGGGCCACCACAGCAAAGCTGCCAGCTGGGGTGAAGACGTCGGATATAGACGAGACATCAGAGGCAGCAAGACAAACCCAATTGGACACGTCACCCGAAGAGGGTATGGAATACATGTCTGAAGAAGGAGAAGAGCACAAGCAGACACAATCGCAGAAACAACCGCAACAAAAACAGCAGCAGCAGAAACAAAAGCAGCAGAATCAACAGCAGCAGCAAAATCAGTCTCAGCAGCAGCACCCCCAGCCGCCGATTACGAAAAAAGAAAAGGTGCGAGCCATAAATACCTATAAAATGGAGTTACAGGACACCATAAATTTGTGTAAGTAAGCCATAGGTCAAAACCTTACTATAAAAAGATTAAATAATTATATGCATGGTATTCATTGCTTCGCACTGGAACAGCACAAAAAAATTAAAGCGTTGCTAAAAGAATGCACTAAAATCTTTAGTTTCACCCCTAAGACCGAAAAGTTTCGAACGGTCCTTTTGAAGGGCATAGATTCCTGCACGGAACCACAGGTGCTCTTAAATGAACTATGCCATAAAGCGAATGACGATCTCGACTTTGTCGGGGTCAAGCCGTTCGCTACAGTTAGGGCTATGCGGGAGAAGCGGAGTCTTCCCTTCTTCCTTGTTCAACTCTCACCCAGCAGCAAACTGGATAGTTTAAGGAGTATCTCCGTCCTCAACTACTGTAACTTGGGACAAATTAAAAAGGCGCAACGACATGCTTCAATGCATGCGCGCCAAAGGTTCGGCCACGCCGCAGCAAACTGCGAAATGCAGTCACGCTGCGTTAAGTGTGGAGAGAACCACAATCCAGATGAATGCAAGTTAGGAAGGGAACTGGTCGAAGATAGGACCCAGCTTTAATGTGTACTCTGCCAGGGCGAAGGACATCCCGCTTATTATCGGGGATGCCCGACGTTTCAGCTTATAAAGAACAATAAAGCAGCAAAGCAAACAGTGGTAGAAAAGCGTCCAACAGTGCGCCCTCCTACAACAACGCCCGTCAACCCCAAATTTCTTACGCCCAAATGGCGTCAGGATGGGGAAGCACGGTACAGCCTACACCAAAGGTCGCCCAAAAGGCCCCCGTGCCTAAGGAGCCGGCGGCACAGGCGGATATTATGAGCATTCTGCTGGCCAACCAGGGCCAGTTTACTGGCCTACAAAACCAGATCAGGGAGCAGGCGGATTATCTCTACTCTGTTTGCCGAGCTTAACGCAACTTAGAGGTTAAGGGCGCGCTGCCGGAGAGGCCCTTTGAGATCCTAGCTGTGAATGTAAATTCACTGATTAGGATCGAACGCAGAGCGAATTTATTCCAATTGCTGACATAGAGTCCAGATGTGTTTATGGCTAGCGAAACTTAGTTTAACCGGAAACATAAATTGACTAACAACAATTATAATATCGTAAGAGGAGACCGACCCAACTCCACTCAAGGAGGATGCGTCACAATCTTTATACCTAAATTCATTAGTCATAAGGTAATATATAATAGTGATGTGCGAAAATTTCGGACGTTAGAGGCCTGCATCATATGCATTCATCTCCAACAGTGGAAGCGAATGTATGTGATCGCTGCCTATGCACCGGGAACACCTCAGCCCACCTAGTAGCTTTTTGAATGCTTAAGATTGAGCTCGGAAGAAAACTTTTACATATTAGCCGGTGATTTAAACGCCAAACACATAGATTGGGGAAATCAAATACAAAATCCTCGAGCTAACCATTTGTTTCCAAGAAGGTGTGTCTATCTGGATCTATTGCTGAATGACGCAAGACTAACAATTACTGACACTGTGGGTCAACGACCAGGAAATTGTTTACGAACGATCGAGTACGACAGTGACCACCGCGGATTCGCCGCCGTTATACAGCTTCCGAACGAGCTTATGGAGTTGGAGGAGTATGTGCCTGTGCATACTTACAATTACAGTAAGGTGCGCTGGCCACGCTTCTCCAACGCCTTATTGAGCGATTTACGATCAAATGGTATATCCCCTAACAAATACTTAAATCGACAGATACTTAGAACAAATTGTCGAAACGATTCTACGAACAATGAACAGAACAATACCGAAATACAAAGACCTTAACGCAACTGACATGTACCGTAACGCGACAATTGACGCACTTCACAGACAAAAAAGTTGACTACTGACAAGACTAAAACGCTTGTACAGACGGTTTACTGATACACGAGATCTGGAGATTAAGACACTGAAGTCGTCCATCAAAAACGTCAACCAATTGATCAAAGAAAATTATAGGTTGTCTATTAATTTGTTCTGGGACAATAAAATTCGTGCCGTTAACTCTAGGGACCCAAGTATGTTCCCAAAAATTAATAAGATTTTTAGAAGAAAGGATCAAAACGATCTTCCGTGTCTTAAGCTCCAGAGGACGACAGAGAACAGAGACGTACTTCTGACAGCAGGCATAGACCCAGATGATGCCGTATTGGACGATGACCTCTATATAATTGGAGGCTGTAGGCGCTGCTTTCCAGCAAGTGTACAAGGTGAATGCTAGCATTCGCCCGAATCATGACCTGGAGAACAGAGCTCTGCTTCATCACTTTTAACGGGTTTAATGATAAAGATTTGGCAAACGCCATAATCGCTGACTGAAATGGGCCCAGTCCCCTATTAATTTCGAAGAATGAGCTCCAGCTCATCTTCGATTCATTAAAGAAAAAAGAAGTCAGTAGGAGTCGATGATCCAACGTTGTACTACGACATTTGCCTCAAGACGCAGTTGACATTTATACCACACTGTTTAACAACGCGCTGAATAATGCACATTATCCAGTGCGGTGAAAGACAGCTGTGGTGCACCCTCTCCCAAGAAAGGGAAAGGACAACTCCAATCCGGCGAATCTCCGGTCATTAAGTTTTCTGCCAAGTATCAGCAAAGTATTTTAAAAGGTTATAAATAGAGACTTGTTCAAGTGGGCGGAGGACAAAAATATCATCCCGGAAAATCAGTTCGGTTTTAATTCGGGACATGACACAATTCATGCCGCGTCTAAACTAGTTTCTTATATCCAATGGACCAAAACTAAAAAGCAGTGTACGGGTGCCTGTCTGGTTGATTTGGAAAAGGCTTTCGACACCGTATGGGTAGAAGGTCTCTATCTAAAGCTAACCGGACTAGGTATAAGTAAACCTCTATTGTATATGCTTTATAACATGCTAAATGGTAGAAAGTTTGTTGTCAAGAGTGGCAATGTAACTGCTACCGCAATTCTTAATATTAATAATGGTCTTCAGCAAGGAGCTGTTATCTCGCCGATTCTATTTAGCATTTACACCAGCGATCTGATAGGTAGTCTAACGCAGGCAATTGCGTACGCCGACGATCTAATTGCGTACAGAACAGCAAATACAATTGAGATTATTAAAATTCTTTTGCAGAGTGACTTCGACAAGATTCAGCGATATTGTGATGACTGGAAGTTGAAAATCAACTTCCAGAAATCAGAAACTATTTTGTTTAGGACTCCGTTGTCTAGCGCCTCAAGGGATACTAGAAAGAACTGGCGCAGCTGGCGATCGTAGGGCCACATGGACATCCACTGGCGAGTAAAAGTGTAGTAAACTACCTTGGCAACAGGTTGGATCAGTACCTGTATTTCGACAGACATATAGGTGCTGCCTTGGCCAGGGCTAGGGGAGCCTTTGCCTTGACAAAACGACTGTTTTATAGCAGTTGCCCCATCTCAAATGGAAAAGATTCGGGTGCTTGGGAGGCAATGTCTTAGACGTTGCCTTGGATTACACAGAACACCAGAGTCGGAGTACACCAGATATTATTCCAACCAGGTTCTACACAACGGAGCCAGCATAAACAGAATAGATAATTTTTTGTTTAACCTGATTCGGGGT
This sequence comes from Philhelius pedissequus, assembly GCA_910595825.1. Taxonomy (NCBI): domain Eukaryota; kingdom Metazoa; phylum Arthropoda; class Insecta; order Diptera; family Syrphidae; genus Philhelius; species Philhelius pedissequus. The sequence goes on along the minus strand of OU343160.1, from coordinate 221,442,550 downwards.
CACACTGCAAGAGCGCTATCCTCAACCAACAGCTTAATTTTTGGAGCTATCAACCCCAATAATATACAAAAAAAAATATAAAAACAACCTAAAAAAGCTGCTGTGGCTGTTCTTGTTTTTAAGTAGATGTAAGTGGTTTTAAGTATTTCTAGTTAGTAAAAGTTAGTTGTATCTAGATTTAATTATTTTTAGTTTAGCTTTAGGTAGTGTATAAGTAAAAATTAAAAAAAAGAGCACATCATAAAAATAAAATAATTAGAATTAATTAAAATAGTTTTTAGGTCGAAAGACATTAGTATTAAGAGATATAGTTTAGTTTAGAGCGCCCGCTAAGGGCCAGTAAATTTTTTGTAAGTTATTGATAATTAGGCTAGTTTTAAACATTTTTGTCTAGCTTTAAGATAGTTATAAGTAAAGATTAAATAAAAATGAATAATAAAAAAAATACCAGATTGTCTTAGAATTAACCAAATTTGTTAACTATAAACTATACTACCAGATTGTTTTAGAATTAATCAAATCTTTTCCAACGTTTGAAGACCAAATCACGCTGTTGAATTAAGGTTTTGATTTCATTAGTGAACCAAAGTTTTCTGCTGGGAATGAAGGAATTCGATTTCAACTGCACATGCGTGTCAAAAAGCCTAAGCACACTTTTGTTAAACAAATCATCTTGTTCACTGGGTGAGGATCTTGAAAAGATAATATCCCAATTTGTCCTTTGAACATCGGAAAGAAGTGCCGTATAGATAATGTTTTTAAAATCTCTATATTAAAAGGTTTTAACGGGAATTTTAGTTTGGAAATCAAAATTTAAAAAATAAGTTCATGGCTTGAGAAAGCTGGAGTAGGCAGTTGGTCATATAAAACAACTTTATTCTTATTATTTACCACAAACAAATCCAATAAGAAAGGCTCAACATTAGAAAAATACGCCGGAGTTAATGTATTCACTTGGTGTAAGTTAAGAGAAAAAAGATCACCAGTAAACGTACGAGTATTATCATTTAACAAGTTGCAGTTAAAATCTCCACACAAAATAGTATTTTGATATAATATTGAAATTTCTTACAATATAGACAGGGGGGAGAAAACAAAGATCTCTAGAAGGTCTGTAAATAGTACCTATTTACATAATTTTGCAATTCTATATACAAATATTCGATTTCGCCGTTTTCGGCTGAAAAGCATTTAACTTTGCACTGTAGTATTTCTTTAACGAATATAGCAACGCCTCCACCTCTACAACGTTTCCTGTCAGTTCGAAATACTTTATCTCCATTAAGTGCACATAGTTGCTCGATCGATAACCAAGTCTCGGATACACAAATAACATCAATATCAGATTCTTCATAAAGGTACCGAAATTCATCTATCTTGCATAGCAAACTTTGTGCATTTATGTGACATACTCGAAGACCTGCCTTTGTCGACTCAAGACTCTTATCATTGGACGTGTATTGCCTGAATCCATTTTCTCACAGAGGAATTATCAGCAGTACACAGAAAGAAAAAAAAGTACACAAACAAAAAAACATAATATATATGTAAGTAAGAAATAAAAAATTAAGTAAAAACAATAATAATTAAAAATTTAATTAATAAATAAGTGGTAACACTGGTTTTGTTATTAGCTAACGCGTTTGGCTTCCTGTCCACAATTTTTTAATTGAGTTCAAATTTTTTCTTTTGTTGTTTAATTTAAAATTGTGTTTACTTCAATAAATTTGACTTGCTTTATATCTTTTAATTTTTAATTCGGCAGAATTAAATTATTTGTGACTTCAATGCACGTACGTTTGTTTGCCATTTATTTGTCTACCCATGTATGTAGGTATGTCAAGATTTGCTTTGAATTGCAATTACATCAACGTTGTTCCTCTCAATATTTCTTGTTCTTATTTTTTGGTTTAACTACCCCCTTCCTTTCTCATAGTAGAAATATTATTTGCTCATTTCAATTGATGAGCTTTTTCTTACAGCTTTCAGTTGTTTTGTCCTTTTCTTCTCTCCATTTGGGGTCTCTATCTTTATTTTTATTTAGCCCAAAATTAAGGATCTCTCGAATTCTTAACACGAATTTAGCCGTATATTTACATTGGCATCCGTGGTGGTGCCCGCCTATGCGTAAGTTTAAATTGCACCGTAACTAGTGTGTATAGGTTCAAATCCAGCTTGTGACCAATTTTGTTGTTTTTCAATTAATTTTCTTTTTTTCTTTTTTATTATGTTAATTTGTCTATCTGTCTGTTCCGTATTTTTTAATTAATAATGGCTTGCGCTAATGCTAATTGTGTGGATCGTTCCGGCACAGCCCGTCTTTTCAAGTGCTATGGGACTTAAGGAAATTTATTTCATGTCAAATGCGTTGGTTCGAATAATTCTTTGATGGATAAAATTAATTTTTCGAATATAGCGTATTGGTATTGTCCGAATTGCAAAAAGATTTCGCTTGCTCACTTCTCTTTTGAATTATCCACTTTAAAAGATGGCCTGACTAAAATTGCAAAGGGGTTTGAAGACTTAAGCATTAACTTTGCCAATATAGTAACAGCTGTTAATGGCATCTTTCTCCGGTGTTGATAGCTGACAAATCCTCTTCAACGGAAGATATTTCAACACCAAATCCTTCTATTTAAAAAAAAAAAGCAAAAACAGAGGAAAGGACATGATCACCTGTCCAGACAACGCAGGACCGGCTCCTAAGAAAGCTTTAAAAAAATTTGCCATGATAAGTTGTGAAGTAAGCGCTGCTTCAATAATTGTGGCCGAACCCGGAATTGAATCACCCCAAAATAATGAGCCAGTAAATAATGATATTTTTGCCCACTCAGAACCCACTGTATATTCCACTTGTGTCTGTGACCGAACAGCCTGAGTTAGCTCGATCACAGGAGCCCGTCGTTATTGCACCCAAAACTCTATCATCAGCTCCAAAGCCTAGGGTCATATTTGTTTCTCGGCTCTTACCCGAAACTAAGCCAGAAGACTTATTGGATCATTTGGTTGCTAATAAAGCTATTGTAAATTCATCATGCGTCAAATGTTCCAAAATTAGTAAGCCTAACCGTTTCGTAGCACCTTTCAACATAATTTCTCCCAGTTCTCTCTTTGAACCCACATGTAGTAGTTCTTGGCTTCCTAATACACTGGTGAGATAATTTATAGCCCCCCTGAGAAAGATATCTGACCTAAATTCAGATTCTAGCTTAAATTCAAAAAACTGTTCAGATTCTGCCTCTACTACCAAAATGTAGGAGGTCTTCGTAGCAAAACTACCAAGATTTATAATAATTCCCTAGCTTTGCCACACGATCTTTTCGCCCTGACTGAGACTTGGCTTAATGCCCCAATATTAGACACGGAACTTTTTGGTAACGAGTTCTTAGTTTACCATAAGGATCGTCATGTAGATATTACAAATTCAGTTGGTGGCGGAGAACTTATTGCTGTTAGAAGTAATTTCTGCTCAACACAAATAGTCTTCACATTCCATGTGACAATTGAACTGTTGTGCGTCAAAATAACTAAGGAATCTTTAGTCTTATTTGTTTTAAATGTCTATATTACACCTAAAAGTCCTGTGTCAGTATACACTCAACTCTATTTAACACTCGAATTTATTTTTAGCTTAGCTAGCCTGGACAGCAATATCCTTCTATTAAGGGATTTTAAACTTCCTCACATAGAATGGGTTCCCTCTGATGAGGAATCCTATTTTAAAGCTTCCACAAATTCATCCCAACAGGAGCTCCAAATGTTGGATAATATTTTCTCTACAAATTTACATCAAGTTCAAAATTTTAAAAATAGACAACTTGAACTCGTTTTCTCATCTGACGCCGCGCCGGCCGCGCCGTTAATACAGTAGTGGTAGAATCTACCTCTGCTTTATCTAACATATATCGTTATCACCCGCCTCTTGGCATTTTTCCTGACTTGAGCGGTCATTTACTAGAAAATAGTAATCCTCATGACTGTTCCCATACTTTTGACTTTCGAAAAGGTGATTTTCAACAGCTCTTGGATAGTTTAATAACCTCCGGTATAGAACATTTACCGATTTATAATGATCTTGACTCAACTATCAACTATCAAGATTCTATTCTATTTTGATGAGATGCATTAATGAAACAGTTCCAAAAAAAGATATATTCCCTCTAATTCTTCTTGTCATCCTTGGTTCACAAACAAACTGAAATGTACCCGAAATAAAAGAAATAAGGCTTGGAAAAAATACATTAGGTTCATGACGGTAGAGAATCAAGTAGTTTACATTTTCCTTTTTGAAGAATTCAAAAACCTCTAAGCGAATATCTGGAAGCCATGGGGCGTTCTTTGAAGTTAGACGCGATAAACTTCTGGAAATTTATAAATTCTAAAAAGAAATGTGACGGGTATCCAGTAAATCTCATGTATAATGACTTAATCTTGAGTACAACTTCTGAAATCTTGTCCTCAAGTATCATTTAACAATATTATAAAAATAAAATTTGGAGCTTTTTGTCACATTTAAAAGTGGATTATTCTATTGGACCTGATAGAATACCACCTGCTGTATTAAAAAAATGTAGGTCCATTTTAGCTCTCCCTCTAAGAAATATTTTTGAACTATTTTTGAAATTAGGTAAATTTCCTTTCTTTGGGAAGAATGCATTAATAACCCCAGTATTTAAAAAGGGAGTCAAACCAATATTATGAACTATATACCAATTTCTAAACTTTCTTGCATTCCAAAGTTGTTCGAACAATTTGTATGTGATAGTTTGAAATTTATATGTAAAAATATTATCTGCAACCAACAACATGGTCTTATGCAGAAACGTTCTACTGTTACTAATCGAGTTGCATTTTTGAATAAATGTTTAAGCTCCCTTGAAAGTGGTCAACAAGTTGATTGTCAGACTTTTCGAAAGATTTTGATCAATTTTCTCATGAGATTATCAAGTTTAAACTTAATTCATACGGGTTTCCTCCATCAAGTGGATATCCTCGTATCTTCAAGATAGGTTATATCAAGTCAAATTCAGAAATTCTTACTCAAAACCCTTTATTGCCAAATCAGGTGTTCCGCGGGGAAGCCATTTTGGACCATTACTCTTTACATTGGCTATTAATGATGCTCCTCTTTGTGAAGGCAATAGCGAAATTCTTATCTTTACAGACGATATGAAGATTTATAAAAATATAAACATCATCTCAAGAGGATCGAACTCTATTGCAAGAGGATATTAACCACGTTGCTTTGTGATGTGAACAGAACAGTTTGAATCTTAACCCGACAAAATGTCAAACAATGACATTTTCAAAAAAAACGTTCTCCTGCTTCTCATGACTTTGTTATCTCATGGCACTATACAATTACCAATGCCTGTTTAAATCTTAATGAAGTTGATTTTGTCATTGATTTTAATGTTAATAGAAGTGAGATTAAGAAAAAGATATCAAATTTATTGTAATTGTTACTATATTATTTATTTATTAAATGTGTAAGATTGCCAATACTTAATTTAAGCTCTTTTCTAATCTTTATAAAGTTTTGTTAGCTTGAAAGATGGTAAATAGATAAATACATTTTAACTCGGTATATAACTGTAAGGGACCTTGAAGTTGTCTTTACGCCCAATTTAGACTTTTCTGCCCATATTAATATCATCGTTAACAAAGGCAATTCAATGTTAGGTTTTATGAAATCGTTGGTCCACAGAATTTCTTGATCCAAATGTTACCCGTGCTCTATACAACTGCTTGGTTCGTCCCCATCTTGAGTATGCATCGCAGGTTTGGACTCCTTTTTACGATATTCATATTGAGAGATGAGAATCTGTTCAAAGAAACTTTACTCGTTTCGCATTGAAATGGCTTCAGTGGAGTGATTCTTCTAATGCAATCCCTTATGACCAACGTTTATCTATTCTTCAAATGCAAACACTTGCACAGAGAAGAACTAACAATGATTTGGTATTCTTCCACCAAATAATAACTGGAGTCGCAGATGCACCAGACCTACTATGTTCAGTTTTTTTTTAATTATCGGGGAGGTGGTTATAATCTCCGTGGCCTCGCTTTGATTAAAGTCCCAACACATAGGACCAACTATGGGATGCATGAGCCCTTGATACATATGGGTAGACTTTTAAATTGGAATTCAAACATTCTTGATTACAATATCAGTAAAATTAAATTAAAAAATATACTCGAAACCAGAGCTCCACGCTCCTAAATGTTTTTGTTTCATATTATGTTCTGGTTTTGTTTTGTTTTTGACGTAATATTATTTGTTTATATTTTCATTTTGTACTTGTGTAAGTAATAGAGTTTGCCTACTAACAATTAACACTGCAATAAATGATGAGCCGGTGGTATAACACAGTTTTCTGTGTTGGCAAACCATTGGTCTGAGGACGGAGCTTGCTATGAGCTCTCTTTGGCCATTTCTGATAAGTGTGTAATAAATAGTGCGGAAAAAATACCATAATTGATAGAGTTGACATCCCTGTTTAAATCCATGCATTCGATGGGCTCAGCAACTTCGTCGTTTTTGCGTCTTATGTAAACAATTCCTCGCGAAGTAAACACAGAAGATAATTGTTTTTGTTGTTTTAAATTCATTGCATATTTAAAGATGTTATAGTTGTTTTTGGTAAGAGCTTCACGCATGTAAAAAAGTTTATTTGAGTTCATATCAATATCATGCAAACAAAGTTCTCCCCGATGTTGTTTACGAAGCGATAGACTTCACAACGAAATTGCGCTCATACGGCGAATAAAATTTGACAGGAATTGGAGTGTCTTCGGAATTATGATTATGAGTCGACTTGGCGGACATGCGATATATATTGCTGTTTGATGGTGGTTTGATTTGTAAAACATTGCAAAGTAAATTGAACGTTGATTTTAAATTCTCGTGGGGCATATGTGGCATGCTAGAGGGAAGTGCATCGCAAGCCACGGTTCGATGTTCTTGCACTAGTTGTAGTTTTTTAACAGTGTTAGTTCTTTTATTGCGAGCGACGATTGTTTGTTTATATCGATGAGTTCGTGCTTAAGCTCTATGACTTCGGAATTAAGCGTCACAATGTTTGTTTTAGCATTTGTACGTTCTAGTACAAGTTTGTTTACTTTAGTATGAGTGTGTTCGATTGAATTTTTTAATTGATTATTAATGTTATCCGAAATTCTCTTTTCAGAATCGATTATATGCTTAGACAATAATTCTATTATATAATCACTTTGTTCTTTTTAACGTTGTTCCATTGCTTTGGCATCTTCACTCTTCGCGGCGCTAAGATCTTTGTTCGAGGTACAAGCGGGGGAGTCCATTGTCTCTCTCTTGCGAGAGATTCCGGAGCGAGACATTATATATGTAGTTGTTTTTCTTATATTGTATGAAATTGTGTGAAACTCAGAACACTGAATAAAATTATATATTTATAATTTTCTTTTGTATTATTTTAATTTTGCACCTTATGGTATAATTTAGTTTTCACAAAAATAAAAAAATAGCGATAAACAACGAAAAATGACTTTAGATATATTTTATTCGTTCAGTACAATGGAAAAAATTTAAAAAAGGAGCCAAACTCAAGTGCATTTAGTCAGTAGCTATCATTGAGGACACAAATTTAAAAAAAAATAATTTTAATGGTAATTTGTTATGTAATGTTGACTGGAATCAAATTTGAATCGTAATATTGACATGTGTCTTAAATTTTGCAGTGGTCTATTTCACTGTTTTTATGAACCCCCCACGCCATTACGCAAATCTCGCTGCAATTCCAAAACATCGTCATGGTTTGATACTGACTTAAAAAATAAAAAAAAAATAAGGCGAAGCTTACATATAGTAAAACCAAAGCTGATGGAGATTTTAGGCTATTTCGAACTGAAACATATCAACACTTTATACAGATTATATTATCAATCTAGAAAATGAGTAAAAACAAACTTCAAAAAACTTTTGGAACTTTGTGAATAGTAAGAGAATTGTTGTTAGCTACCCTAACTCCATTTCCTATAACAACAGATAAGAAATTTCAAATATGCTTGCAAACTTCTTCAAAGATGCTTTTGAAGTCCCTATCTCTTCTCAAACTTCCGATTCTTTCTTTCGGTCTCGAAAATTGACGATTGTTTTAGCCCCGATTCTGCTGGTGCACTATCTTGTATATCTAAAAAATGTGTGTCCAAACTATCTTATCCTCTTTATATTCTATTCAATGAATCTCTTAGGTGCTCAAGTTTTCCTAAATTATGGAATAGCGCTTTTTTAACACCTATCGCCAAACTTTCTGTTATTCCTTAATTGTTTAATTCCATTATCTGTAATGTCTTATCTTTTAATTGTAAATCAATTATTTGCGACAGTCAGCATGGTTTCGTCCAAAGTAAGTCAACTGTTATAAACCTTTTTCATTTCAATTCCTTTTGTCTTAAAGCTTTTGAAGATAGAAAATAAGTAGACTATGTGCTTACGGCTTTTAGTAAGGCATTCGATAATTTATGTCAAAGGACTTTAACCCATACTCTAAAGGCCTTAGAATGTTTTTAATGTGGAGTTCGTCTTATTTTAAAAATAGAAGCTATTGTTTTGCATTTAGAAATGAACGTTCTGCTCAAACTTGCGTCAACTCTGGTCTACCGTAAGGAAACCATACTGTTTATTTTATATGCAAATGAATTAACCTCGATCAGAAAATCCTCCTCGATTCTAATTTATGCCGTGATATTAAAATATAATATAAGTTCAATAAACGAATGCTTACGAAGGTTTTAGGGAATGTTGCATTAAAAACCCACTTTTGTTAACAAATAAACTAAAAAATATTACGTATAATTATTTATTATACTCTTCTCCTATGTGCAACTTTACGTTTTCTCCGATATAGGTATTATACTTGGCATTTAATTAACTTCTACAGACCACTATAACTCTATAATTAAAGAAGCCAATAAAATTCTAGATTTCATGACAGATTTTCGCGCTATTTTCGTGATCCTTTTGTCCTCAAACTTGATTAAATATCTTTTATAAGGCCAGTACTTGGACACGACTGCGTAGTATGGGCCCCATACTATACATTTCATATAAACAGACTTGAAGGTATTCAGCGAAGGTTCATGCGTTTTTGCCTTCTTCCGTGGTCCCAAAGATACGCACTTCCTCGTTATACTCATATACACATGCTAATAAATCTTCCCTTACTTTTAAAATATAGACAATATCTCCATCTTTGTTTCCTTATTAATATAATCAATTGATCAATAAATTCCCCATCAGCTATGTGTCGATTAAATCATAGTTACTTCTAACTAGCATAAAAAGATAGTTTGCCCTTATGTCCGATATTCAGCAGAACAAATTATGGTGTGAATAGTATTATAAATCAATTGATATCAGTCTTCAATAAGTATTATTATATAATTACTTCTATAAACGACAATTTTAAAAGCAAAAAAATTCAAGAAAACTTTTTCAACGCATCATTGTAATTAATATAAATATAAAGTATATTAAAATTGTAATTATATAGTTATAAGTCCTAACGTTAGTAAATTAACGGACTAATAAATTAAATTGTATTAAATTATATTGAAGAATGTTATAAGTGTGCAGGTATCATGGCACTATAACTTTATAACAGTTCGAATTACTTTTCGAGGTCACATTGTGTGATATTTCACATGCAGGTATTATTTATTTGATTCTACAAAAATATTTCTTACTTTGTTTGTACAGAAAACATGTCAACTTTTTTTTTTAATCTGATAGACGTCTATGATGGTATCAGCGCAATTTATCTCACCGTGAAATTGGCTAAAAAACTGTTATAGACAATACACTATCCAGTGTTTTATAGATGTGTTTGTATATGATTCGCATAAGTGTTTGAAAGTTATTACACTGAGTAATAGTTTAGCACTACAAAAAAACAATATAAGCTTCTGTACAAAAGCACTCACATAAAACTTAGAAACACAATTAAACGAGTTGACAAAATTTAAGAACTGAAAACCATCGCCTGCTAATGCAGAAAGTTTTAAATTGAATATACATAGGCATGTCATGCTTAGGACATTTTTTGAACGGGAGCTGCACAGTTTTGAAACTCGTGTGGGGTATCTCATATCTCAGTGTTCGGTTGGAGGTTTAAGTAATGTAAATTATTAGTAGTTTTTTGGCATTTTGGCAAAACCGTGGTTGACAATTCTAAACTGTAGTCCTAACTTGTGCAAGTTTCAATGTTGCCCTGGTGGCCAGATATGTAATTAAATTCAGGGTCAAGAAAATTGACCTCGTTAAATACATATCAAGATCTTGTAGTGCTGTTGTAATGCATTGAAAGCTCGGACCTAGCTAGGTCATCGTGCATAATAAAAGGCGGTTATTATTTCAGATATAATTTTAAATAAAATGCACGACTACATCGCACGAACTTGCTCTTATGTTCGATCACGTCGTATGCAAACGATTTCTATTAAAAGTCTAAATATATTTTTAAAGTCATTTTTAACTCAATTTTGTAAATACATATACAACATTTTTTTAATTTTGTTCTAAAATAAATTGGTATGACAATATTAAATATTTAATAATATAAACTTTAAAACAAAAGATTAAATCGGTTTAAGTAAAGAAAAAATAATTTAAAATTCTGAAATAAATACTGAAACTAATTTGAGCTAAAAAAAAAAAGTACGTTATTTTATTTGTTGATTATTTATTTGAACTTACGAAAAAAAAAAAATTTAAATCTGTGGAGCAGTTTTTGAAAAAAAAGTTTTTTTTGAAAATATTTAAAAAAAAAAAATTCAAAAACGCTAATTCATAGATATTCAGAAAATACATATAAATATAATTTTTGAAAAAAAATTAATGAGCAGTTTTCGAAATATATTTTTTTTAATTTTTGTACTTAAAAGTGATTTTAAAAATACAAAAAAATATTAATTAAAAATATTGGTACGCGGTATAATTTGGGCAACCTAAACCTGTATATGTGTGAAATTTCGAAAGAATCGGTTAGGCCGTTTATGAGATAGGCGAAAGCAAAAAAAGCGGTCCTATGGAAAGTACCGTTCTTAGACATTTTCCATTTTTTTTCAACCATATGATCGGTCGTAGCTAAAAAGCCTCACTGATTTTTGTTATCAAAATCGTAAGAGCCGTTTCCGAGAAAAATAGGTTTGAACGTAACTGTTATATGGCAGGTACCGTTATTTTTTGAGCTAAAAAAAATTTCAATTTCCCCTCTGTACAATACTTAAGAAAACTCCATATACCAATATTGATGCAATTCGGTCCACCCGTTTGGGCTGTAGGTGTCTATACATACATACAGACAGACTGACAGACTGACAGACTGACAGACTGACAGACTGCCAGACTGACAGACTGACAGACTGACAGACTGACAGACTGACAGACTGAGAGACTGACAGACTGACAGACTGACAGACTGAGAGACTGACAGACTGACAGACTGACAGACTGACAGACTGACAGACTGACAGACTGACAGACTGACAGACTGACAGACTGACAGACTGACAGACTGACAGACTGACAGACTGACAGACTGACAGACTGACAGACTGACAGACTGACAGACTGACAGACTGACAGACTGACAGACTGACAGACTGACAGACTGACAGACTGACAGACTGACAGACTGACAGACTGACAGACTGACAGACTGACAGACTGACAGACTGACAGACTGACAGACTGACAGACTCACAGACTGACAGACTGACAGACTGACAGACTGACAGACTGACAGACTGACAGACTGACAGACTGACAGACTGACAGACTGACAGACTGACAGACTGACAGACTGACAGACTGACAGACTGACAGACTGACAGACTGACAGACTGACAGACTGACAGACTGACAGACTTACAGACTTACAGACTGACAGACTGACAGACTGACAGACTGACAGACTGACAGGCTGACAGACTGACAGACTGACAGACTGACAGACTGACAGACTGACAGACTGACAGACTGACAGACTGACAGACTGACAGACTGACAGACTGACAGACTGACAGACTGACAGACTTACAGACTTACAGACTGACAGACTGACAGACTGACAGACTGACAGACTGCCAGACTGACAGACTGACAGACTGACAGACTGACAGACTGACAGACTGACAGACGGACAGACTGACAGACTGACAGACTGACAGACTGACAGACTGACAGACTGACAGACTGACAGACTGACAGACTGACAGACTGACAGACTGACAGACTGACAGACTGACAGACTGACAGACTGACAGACTGACAGACTGACAGACTGACAGACTGACAGACTGACAGACTGACAGACTGACAGACTGACAGACTGACAGACTGACAGACTGACAGACTGACAGACTGACAGACTGACAGACTGACAGACTGACAGACTGACAGACTGACAGACTGACAGACTGACAGACTGACAGACTGACAGACTGACAGACTGACAGACTGACAGACTGACAGACTGACAGACTGACAGACTGACAGACTGACAGACTGACAGACTGACAGACTGACAGACTGACAGACTGACAGACTGACAGACTGACAGACTGACAGACTGACAGACTGACAGACTGACAGACTGACAGACTGACAGACTGACAGACTGACAGACTGACAGACTGACAGACTGACAGACTGACAGACTGACAGACTGACAGACTGACAGACTGACAGACTGACAGACTGACAGACTGACAGACTGACAGACTGACAGACTGACAGACTGACAGACTGACAGACTGACAGACTGACAGACTGACAGACTGACAGACTGACAGACTGACAGACTGACAGACTGACAGACTGACAGACTGACAGACTGACAGACTGACAGACTGACAGACTGACAGACTGACAGACTGACAGACTGACAGACTGACAGACTGACAGACTGACAGACTGACAGACTGACAGACTGACAGACTGACAGACTGACAGACTGACAGACTGACAGACTGACAGACTGACAGACTGACAGACTGACAGACTGACAGACTGACAGACTGACAGACTGACAGACTGACAGACTGACAGACTGACAGACTGACAGACTGACAGACTGACAGACTGACAGACTGACAGACTGACAGACTGACAGACTGACAGACTGACAGACTGACAGACTGACAGACTGACAGACTGACAGACTGACAGACTGACAGACTGACAGACTGACAGACTGACAGACTGACAGACTGACAGACTGACAGACTGACAGACTGACAGACTGACAGACTGACAGACTGACAGACTGACAGACTGACAGACTGACAGACTGACAGACTGACAGACTGACAGACTGACAGACTGACAGACTGACAGACTGACAGACTGACAGACTGACAGACTGACAGACTGACAGACTGACAGACTGACAGACTGACAGACTGACAGACTGACAGACTGACAGACTGACAGACTGACAGACTGACAGACTGACAGACTGACAGACTGACAGACTGACAGACTGACAGACTGACAGACTGACAGACTGACAGACTGACAGACTGACAGACTGACAGACTGACAGACTGACAGACTGACAGACTGACAGACTGACAGACTGACAGACTGACAGACTGACAGACTGACAGACTGACAGACTGACAGACTGACAGACTGACAGACTGACAGACTGACAGACTGACAGACTGACAGACTGACAGACTGACAGACTGACAGACTGACAGACTGACAGACTGACAGACTGACAGACTGACAGACTGACAGACTGACAGACTGACAGACTGACAGACTGACAGACTGACAGACTGACAGACTGACAGACTGACAGACTGACAGACTGACAGACTGACAGACTGACAGACTGACAGACTGACAGACTGACAGACTGACAAACTGACAGACTGATAGACTGACAGACTGATAGATTGACAGACAGACTTATAGACGGACATAATTTTTAGAACATCTTTTTTCGTCTTCGCTATCATCGTAATGTCATGTTTGATTGTTATCTCAAAACTTTTTTTTTTTCGACGAATGCATAACTTACCTTATAGTACCTATAATCGCAAATAAATTATTACTGAATAAATATTAAATTTTAATTATATTTTCTGTATTAGTAACACACTTTGTTCTTATTTTGGTGTGTATAAATTTGAGAATTAATAATTTTTACATTTTCCTCTTATAATCATAAGTTTATATAAGTTATCGATGAAGACGCCGAAGCTGCAGGCGAAACGTATTGCACGAGCCGAATATGAGAAAGAGGAATGCAGGTGTCAGCGTCTAGCGCTTTGATGAGAAAAATAATGAAATCTGAATACCTGGATATCTGTGGGAATGAGTTGGCTGGGTAATGCGCAAACATTAGTATTTATTTAAGCTTGAATATTTTAAGTAACATGGCCATTCTTGTGTTTATAGGCAGAAACGCTGCCCGTTTGAAAATAAGTCTGTTTTAAGAAATAAAAAAAACTTAATAAAGTTTAATTGGCGCCCAACGTGGGGCCCAGGAAAAAACTATCAGTCGCGAATAAAATAGTATGCTGTCTTAAGCCGACTTCAAGAAGCTCGCCGCGGTATATTAAATAAACACGTGAAAGTGAAATAATAAAAATCCCGATCCCAGTTCTCTCTTTGAACCCACATGTAGTAGTTCTTGGCTTCCTAATACACTGGTGAGATAATTTATAGCCCCCCTGAGAAAGATATCTGACCTAAATTCAGATTCTAGTTTAAATTCAAAAAACTGTTCAGATTCTGCCTCTACTACCAAAATGTAGGAGGTCTTCGTAGCAAAACTACCAAGATTTATAATAATTCCCTAGCTTTGCCACACGATCTTTTCGCCCTGACTGAGACTTGGCTTAATGCCTCAATATTAGACACGGAACTTTTTGGTAACGAGTTCTTAGCTTACCATAAGGATCGTCATGTAAATATTACAAATTCAGTTGGTGGCGGAGAACTTATTGCTGTTAGAAGTAATTTCTGCTCAACACAAATAGTCTTCACATTCCATGTGACAATTGAACTGTTGTGCGTCAAAATAACTAAGGAATCTTTAGTCTTATTTGTTTTAAATGTCTATATTACACCTAAAAGTCCTGTGTCAGTATACGCTCAACTCTATTTAACACTCGAATTTATTTTTAGCTTAGCTAGCCTGGACAGCAATATCCTTCTATTAAGGGATTTTAAACTTCCTCACATAGAATGGGTTCCCTCTGATGAGGAATCCTATTTTAAAACTTCCACAAATTCATCCCAACAGGAGCTCCAAATGTAGGATAATATTTACTCTACAAATTTACATCAAGTTCAAAATTTTAAAAATAGACAACTTGAACTCGTTTTCTCATCTGACGCCGCGCCGTTAATACAGTAGTGGTAGAATCTACCTCTGCTTTATCTAACATATATCGTTATCACCCGCCTCTTGGCATTTTTCCTGACTTGAGCGGTCATTTACTAGAAAATAGTAATCCTCTTGACTGTTCCCATACTTTTGACTTTCGAAAAGGTGATTTTCAACAGCTCTTGGATAGTTTAATAACCTCCGGTATAGAACATTTACCGATTTATAATGATCTTGACTCAACTATCAACTATCAAGCTTTTATTCTATTTTGATGAGATGCATTAATGAAACAGTTCCAAAAAAAGATATATTCCCTCTAATTCTTCTTGTCATCCTTGGTTCACAAACAAACTGAAATGTACCCGAAATAAAAGAAATAAGGCTTGGAAAAAATACATTAGGTTCATGACGGTAGAGAATCAAGTAGTTTACATTTTCCTTTTTGAAGAATTCAAAAACCTCTAAGCGAATATCTGGAAATCATGGGGCGTTCTTTGAAGTTAGACGCGATAAACTTCTGGAAATTTATAAATTCTAAAAAGAAATGTGACGGGTATCCAGTAAATCTCATGTATAATGACGTAATCTTGAGTACAACTTCTGAAATCTTGTCCTCAAGTATCATTTAACAATATTATAAAAATAAAATTTGGAGCTTTTTGTCACATTTAAAAGAGGATTATTCTATTGGACCTGATAGAATACCACCTGCTGTATTAAAAAAATGTAGGTCCATTTTAGCTCTCCCTCTAAGAAATATTTTTGAACTATTTTTGAAATTAGGTAAATTTCCTTTCTTTGGGAAGAATGCATTAATAACCCCAGTATTTAAAAAGGGAGTCAAACCAATATTATGAACTATATACCAATTTCTAAACTTTCTTGCATTCCAAAGTTGTTCGAACAATTTGTATGTGATAGTTTGAAATTTATATGTAAAAATATTATCTGCAACCAACAACATGGTCTTATGCAGAAACGTTCTACTGTTACTAATCGAGTTGCATTTTTGAATAAATGTTTAAGCTCCCTTGAAAGTGGTCAACAAGTTGATTGTGTATACACAGACTTTTCGAAAGATTTTGATCAATTTTCTCATGAGATTATCAAGTTTAAACTTAATTCATACGGGTTTCCTCCATCTTTCATCAAGTGGATATCCTCGTATCTTCAAGATAGGTTATATCAAGTCAAATTCAGAAATTCTTACTCAAAACCCTTTATTGCCAAATCAGGTGTTCCGCGGGGAAGCCATTTTGGACCATTACTCTTTACATTGGCTATTAATGATGCTCCTCTTTGTGAAGGCAATAGCGAAATTCTTATCTTTGCAGACGATATGAAGATTTATAAAAATATAAACATCATCTCAAAAGGATCGAACTCTATTGCAAGAGGATATTAACCACGTTGCTTTGTGATGTGAACAGAACAGTTTGAATCTTAACCCGACAAAATGTCAAACAATGACATTTTCAAAAAAAAACGTTCTCCTGCTTCTCATGACTTTGTTATCTCATGGCACTATACAATTACCAATGCCTGTTTAAATCTTAATGAAGTTGATTTTGTCATTGATTTTAATGTTAATAGAAGTGAGATTAAGAAAAATATATCAAATTTATTGTAATTGTTACTATATTATTTATTTATTAAATGTGTAAGATTGCCAATACTTAATTTAAGCTCTTTTCTAATCTTTATAAAGTTTTGTTAGCTTGAAAGATGGTAAATAGATAAATACATTTTAACTCGGTATATAACTGTAAGGGACCTTGAAGTTGTCTTTACGCCCAATTTAGACTTTTCTGCCCATATTAATATCATCGTTAACAAAGGCAATTCAATGTTAGGTTTTATGAAATCGTTGGTCCAAAGAATTTCTTGATCCAAATGTTACACGTGCTCTATACAACTGCTTGGTTCGTCCCCATCTTGAGTATGCATCGCAGGTTTGGACTCCTTTTTACGATATTCATATTGAGAGATGAGAATCTGTTCAAAGAAACTTTACTCGTTTCGCATTGAAATGGCTTCAGTGGAGTGATTCTTCTAATGCAATCCCTTATGACCAACGTTTATCTATTCTTCAAATGCAAACACTTGCACAGAGAAGAACTAACAATGATTTGGTATTCTTCCACCAAATAATAACTGGAGTCCCAGATGCACCAGACCTACTATGTTCAGTTTTTTTTTAATTATCGGGGAGGTGGTTATAATCTCCGTGGCCTCGCTTTGATTAAAGTCCCAACACATAGGACCAACTATGGGATGCATGAGCCCTTGATACGTATGGGTAGACTTTTAAATTGGAATTCAAACATTCTTGATTACAATATCAGTAAATTAAATTAAAAAATATACTCGAAACCAGAGCTCCTCGCTCCTAAATGTTTTTGTTTCATATTATGTTCTGGTTTTGTTTTGTTTTTGACGTAATATTATTTGTTTATATTTTCATTTTGTACTTGTGTAAGTGTTATTTGTAATAGAGTTTGCCTACTAACAATTAACACTGCAATAAATGATGAGCCGGTGGTATAACACAGTTTTCTGTGTTGGCAAACCATTGGTCTGAGGACGGAGCTTGCTATGAGCTCTCTTCGGCCATTTCTGATAAGTGTGTAATAAATAGTGCGGAAAAAATACCATAATTGATAGAGTTGACATCCCTGTTTAAATCCATGCATTCGATGGGCTCAGCAACTTCGTCGTTTTTGCGTCTTATGTAAACAATTCCTCGCGAAGTAAACACAGAAGATAATTGTTTTTGTTGTTTTAAATTCATTGCACATTAAGATGTTATAGTTGTTTTTGGTAAGAGCTTCACGCATGTAAAAAAGTTTATTTGAGTTCACATCAATATCATGCAAACAAAGTTCTCCCCGATGTTGTTTACGAAGCGATAGACTTTAAAACGAAATTGCGCTCATACGGCGAATAAAATTTGACAGGAATTGGAGTGTCTTCGGAATTATGATTATGAGTCGACTTGGCGGACATGCGATATATATTGCTTTTTGATGGTGGTTTGATTTGTAAAACATTGCAAAGTAAATTGAACGTTGATTTTAAATTCTCGTGGGGCATATGTGGCATGCCAGAGGGAAGTGCATCGCAAGCCCACGGTTCGATGTTCTTGCACTAGTTGTAGTTTTTTAACAGTGTTAGTTCTTTTATTGCGAGCGACGATTGTTTGTTTATATCGATGAGTTCGTGCTTAAGCTCTATGACTTCGGAATTAAGCGTCACAATGTTTGTTTTAGCATTTGTACGTTCTAGTACAAGTTTGTTTACTTTAGTATGAGTGTGTTCGATTGAATTTTTTAATTGATTATTAATGTTATCCGAAATTCTCTTTTCAGAATCGATTATATGCTTAGACAATAATTCATTATATAATCACTTTGTTCTTTTTAACGTTGTTCCATTGCTTTGGCATCTTCACTCTTCGCGGCGCTAAGATCTTTGTTCGAGGTACAAGCGGGGGAGTCCATTGTCTCTCTCTTGCGAGAGATTCCGGAGCGAGACATTATATATGTAGTTGTTTTTCTTATATTGTATGAAATTGTGTGAAACTCAGAACACTGAATAAAATTATATATTTATAATTTTCTTTTGTATTATTTTAATTTTGCACCTTATGGTATAATTTAGTTTTCACAAAAATAAAAAAATAGCTATAAACAACGAAAAATGACTTTAGATATATTTTAGATATATTTTATTCGTTCAGTACAATGGAAAAAATTTAAAAAAGGAGCCAAACTCAAGTCAGTAGCTATCATTGAGGACAAAAATTTAAAAAAAAATAATTTTAATGGTAATTTGTTATGTAATGTTGACTGGAATCAAATACATTTGAATCGTAATATTGACATGTGTCTTAAATTTTGCAGTGGTCTATTTCACTGTTTTTATTAAGCCACGCCATTACGCAAATCTCGCTGCAATTCCAAAACACCGTCATGGTTTGATACTGACTTAAAAAATAAAAAAAATAAGGCGAAGCTTACATATAGTAAAACCAAAGCTGATGGAGATTTTAGGCTATTTCGAACTGAAACATATCAACACTTTATACAGATTATATTATCAATCTAGAAAATGAGTAAAAACAAACTTCAAAAAACTTTTGGAACTTTGTCAATAGTAAGAGAATTGTTGTTAGCTACCCTAACTCCATTTCCTATAACAACAGATAAGAAATTTCAAATATGTTCGCAAACTTCTTCAAAGACGCTTTTGAAGTCCCTATCTCTTCTCAAACTTCCGATTCTTTCTTTCGGTCTTGAAAATTGACGATTGTTTTAGCCCCGATTCTGATGGTGCACTATCTTGTATATCTAAAAAATGTGTGTCCAAACTATCTTATCCTCTTTATATTCTATTCAATGAATCTCTTAGGTGCTCAAGTTTTCCTAAATTATGGAATAGCGCTTTTTTAACACCTATCGCCAAACTTTCTGTTATTCCTTAATTGTTTAATTCCATTATCTGTAATGTCTTATCTTTTAATTGTAAATCAATTATTTGCGACAGTCAGCATGGTTTCGTCCAAAGTAAGTCAACTGTTATAAACCTTTTTCATTTCAATTCCTTTTGTCTTAAAGCTTTTGAAGATAGGAAATAAGTAGACTATGTGCTTACGGCTTTTAGTAAGGCATTCGATAATTTATGTCAAAGGACTTTAACCCATACTCTAAAGGCCTTAGAATGTTTTTAATGTGGAGTTCGTCTTATTTTAAAAATAGAAGCTATTGTTTTACATTTAGAAATGAACGTTCTGCTCAAACTTGCGTCAACTCTGGTCTACCGTAAGGAAACCATACTGTTTATTTTATATGCAAATGAATTAACCTCGATCAGAAAATCCTCCTCGATTCTAATTTATGCCGTGATATTAAAATATAATATAAGTTCAATAAACGAATGCTTACGAAGGTTTTAGGGAATGTTGCATTAAAAACCCACTTTTGTTAACAAATAAACTAAAAAATATAACGTATAATTATTTATTATATTCTTCTCCTATGTGCAACTTTACGTTTTCTCCGATATAGGTATTATACTTGGCATTTAATTAACTTCTACAGACCACTATAACTCTATAATTAAAGAAGCCAATAAAATTCTAGATTTCATGACAGATTTTCGCGCTATTTTCGTGATCCTTTTGTCCTCAAACTTGATTAAATATCTTTTATAAGGCCAGTACTTGGACACGACTGCGTAGTATGGGCCCCATACTATACATTTCATATAAACAGACTTGAAGGTATTCAGCGAAGGTTCATGCGTTTTTGCCTTCTTCCGTGGTCCCAAAGATACGCACTTCCTCGTTATACTCATATACACATGCTAATAAATCTTCCCTTACTTTTAAAATATAGACAATATCTCCATCTTTGTTTCCTTATTAATATAATCAATTGATCAATAAATTCTCCATCAGCTATGTGTCGATTAAATCATAGTTACTTCTAACTAGCATAAAAAGATAGTTTGCCCTTATGTCCGATATTCAGCAGAACAAATTATGGTGTGAATAGTATTATAAATCAATTGATATCAGTCTTCAATAAGTATTATTATATAATTACTTCTATAAACGACAATTTTAAAAGCAAAAAAATTCAAGAAAACTTTTTCAACGCATCATTGTAATTACATATAGTATTTAATTATATGAAAGGTAATATAAAGTATATTAAAATTGTAATTATATAGTTATAAGTCCTAACGTTAGTAAATTAACGGATTAATAAATTAAATTGTAGTAAATTCTATTGAAGAATGTTATAAGTGTGCAGGTATCATGGCACTATAACTTTATAACAGTTCGAATTACTTTTCGAGGTCACATTGTGTGATATTTCACATGCAGGTATTATTTATTTGATTCTGAAACAATAAAATACAAAAATATTTCTTACTTTGTTTGTACAGAAAACATGTCAACTTTTTTTTTTAATCTGATAGACGTCTATGATGGTATTAGCGCAATTTACCTCAGCGTGAAATTGGCTAAAAAACTGTTATAGACAATACACTATCCAGTGTTTTATAGATGTGTTTGTATATGATTCGCATAAGTGTGTGAAAGTTATTACACTGAGTAATAGTTTAGCACTACAAAAAAACAATATAAGCTTCTGTACAAAAACACTCACATAAACTGCACACTGGGGTATATGATACCCAAGCTAAAACTTAGAAACACAATTAAACGAGTTGACAAAATTTAAGAACTGAAAACCATCGCCTGCTAATGCAGAAAGTTTTAAATTGAATATACATAGGCATGTCATGCTTAGGACATTTTTTTAACGGGAGCTGCACAGTTTTGAAATTCGTGTGGGGTATCTCATATCTCAGTGTTCGGTTGGAGGTTTAAGTAATGTAAATTATTAGTAGTTTTTTGGCATTTTGGCAAAACCGTGGTTGACAATTCTAAACTGTAGTACTAACTTGTGCAAGTTTCAATGTTGCCCTGGTGGACAGATATGTAATTAAATTCAGGGTCAAGAAAATTGACCTCGTTAAATACATATCAAGATCTTGTAGTGCTGTTGTAATGCATTGAAAGCTCTGACCTAGCTAGGTCATCGTGCATAATAAAAGGCGGTTATTATTTCAGATATAATTTTAAATAAAATGCACGACTACATCGCACGAACTTGCTCTTATGTTCGATCACGTCGTATGCAAAAGATATATATTAAAAGTCTAAATATATTTTTAAAGTCATTTTTAACTCAATTTTGTAAATACATATACAACATTTTTTTAATTTTGTTCTAAAATAAATTGGTATGACAATATTAAATATTTAATAATATAAACTTTAAAACAAAAGATTAAATCGGTTTAAGTAAAGAAAAAATAATTTAAAATTCTGAAATAAATACTGAAACTAATTTGAGCTAAAAAAAAAAGTACGTTATTTTATTTCTTGATTATTTATTTGAACTTACGAAAAAAAAAATTTTTAAATCTGTGGAGCAGTTCTTGAGAAAAAAGTTTTTTTTGAAAATATTTAAAAAAAAAATTCAAAAACGCTAATTCATAGATATTCAGAAAATACATATAAATATAATTTTTGAAAAAAATTAATGAGCAGTTTTCGAAATATATTTTTTTTAATTTTTGTACTTAAAAGTGATTTTAAAAATACAAAAAAATATTAATTAAAAATATTGGTACGCGGTATAATTTGGGCAACCTAAACCTGTATATGTGTGAAATTTCGAAAGAATCGGTTAGGCCGTTTATGAGATAGGCGAAAGCAAAAAAAAACGGTCCTATGGAAAGTACCGTTCTTAGACATTTTCCATTTTTTTTCAACCATATGATCGGTCGTAGCTAAAAAGCCTCACTGATTTTTGTTATCAAAATCGTAAGAGCCGTTTCCGAGAAAAATAGGTTTGAACGTAACTGTTATATGGCAGGTACCGTTATTTTTTGAGCTAAAAAAAATTTCAATTTCCCCTCTGTACAATACTTAAAAAAACTCCATATACCAATATTGATGCAATTCGGTCCACCCGTTTGGGTTGTAGGTGTCTATACATACATACAGACAGACTGACAGACTGACAGACTGACAGACTGACAGACTGACAGACTGACAGACTGACAGACTGACAGACTGACAGACTGACAGACTGACAGACTGACAGACTGACAGACTGACAGACTGACAGACTGACAGACTGACAGACTGACAGACTGACAGACTGACAGACTGACAGACTGACAGACTGACAGACTGACAGACTGACAGACTGACAGACTGACAGACTGACAGACTTACAGACTGACAGACTGACAGACTGACAGACTGACAGACTGACAGACTGACAGACTGACAGACTGACAGACTGACAGACTGACAGACTGACAGACTGACAGACTGACAGACTGACAGACTGACAGACTGACAGACTGACAGACTGACAGACTGACAGACTGACAGACTGACAGACTGACAGACTGACAGACTGACAGACTGACAGACTGACAGACTGACAGACTGACAGACTGACAGACTGACAGACTGACAGACTGACAGACTGACAGACTGACAGACTGACAGACTGACAGACTGACAGACTGACAGACTGATAGACTGACAGACTGACAGACTGACAGACTGACAGACTGACAGACTGACAGACTGACAGACTGACAGACTGACAGACTGACAGACTGACAGACTGACAGACTGACAGACTGACAGACTGACAGACTGACAGACTGACAGACTGACAGACTGACAGACTGACAGACTGACAGACTGACAGACTGACAGACTGACAGACTGACAGACTGACAGACTGACAGACTGACAGACTGACAGACTGACAGACTGACAGACTGACAGACTGACAGACTGACAGACTGACAGACTGACAGACTGACAGACTGACAGACTGACAGACTGACAGACTGACAGACTGACAGACTGACAGACTGACAGACTGACAGACTGACAGACTGACAGACTGACAGACTGACAGACTGACAGACTGACAGACTGACAGACTGACAGACTGACAGACTGACAGACTGACAGACTGACAGACTGACAGACTGACAGACTGACAGACTGACAGACTGACAGACTGACAGACTGACAGACTGACAGACTGACAGACTGACAGACTGACAGACTGACAGACTGACAGACTGACAGACTGACAGACTGACAGACTGACAGACTGACAGACTGACAGACTGACAGACTGACAGACTGACAGACTGACAGACTGACAGACTGACAGACTGACAGACTGACAGACTGACAGACTGACAGACTGACAGACTGACAGACTGACAGACTGACAGACTGACAGACTGACAGACTGACAGACTGACAGACTGACAGACTGACAGACTGACAGACTGACAGACTGACAGACTGACAGACTGACAGACTGACAGACTGACAGACTGACAGACTGACAGACTGACAGACTGACAGACTGACAGACTGACAGACTGACAGACTGACAGACTGACAGACTGACAGACTGACAGACTGACAGACTGACAGACTGACAGACTGACAGACTGACAGACTGACAGACTGACAGACTGACAGACTGACAGACTGACAGACTGACAGACTGACAGACTGACAGACTGACAGACTGACAGACTGACAGACTGACAGACTGACAGACTGACAGACTGACAGACTGACAGACTGACAGACTGACAGACTGACAGACTGACAGACTGACAGACTGACAGACTGACAGACTGACAGACTGACAGACTGACAGACTGACAGACTGACAGACTGACAGACTGACAGACTGACAGACTGACAGACTGACAGACTGACAGACTGACAGACTGACAGACTGACAGACTGACAGACTGACAGACTGACAGACTGACAGACTGACAGACTGACAGACTGACAGACTGACAGACTGACAGACTGACAGACTGACAGACTGACAGACTGACAGACTGACAGACTGACAGACTGACAGACTGACAGACTGACAGACTGACAGACTGACAGACTGACAGACTGACAGACTGACAGACTGACAGACTGACAGACTGACAGACTGACAGACTGACAGACTGACAGACTGACAGACTGACAGACTGACAGACTGACAGACTGACAGACTGACAGACTGACAGACTGACAGACTGACAGACTGACAGACTGACAGACTGACAGACTGACAGACTGACAGACTGACAGACTGACAGACTGACAGACTGACAGACTGACAGACTGACAGACTGACAGACTGACAGACTGACAGACTGACAGACTGATAGACTGACAGACTGATAGACTGACAGACTGACAGACTGACAGACTGACAGACTGACAGACTGACAGACTGACAGACTGACAGACTGACAGACTGACAGACTGACAGACTTACAGACTTACAGACTGACAGACTGACAGACTGACAGACTGACAGACTGACAGACTGACAGACTGACAGACTGCCAGACTGACAGACTGCCAGACTGCCAGACTGACAGACTGACAGACTGACAGACTGACAGACTGACAGACTGACAGACTGACAGACTGACAGACTGACAGACTGACAGACTGACAGACTGACAGACTGACAGACTGACAGACTGACAGACTGACAGACTGACAGACTGACAGACTGACAGACTGACAGACTGACAGACTGACAGACTGACAGACTGACAGACTGACAGACTGACAGACTGACAGACTGACAGACTGACAGACTGACAGACTGACAGACTGACAGACTGACAGACTGACAGACTGACAGACTGACAGACTGACAGACTGACAGACTGACAGACTGACAGACTGACAGACTGACAGACTGACAGACTGACAGACTGACAGACTGACAGACTGACAGACTGACAGACTGACAGACTGACAGACTGACAGACTGACAGACTGACAGACTGACAGACTGACAGACTGACAGACTGACAGACTGACAGACTGACAGACTGACAGACTGACAGACTGACAGACTGACAGACTGACAGACTGACAGACTGACAGACTGACAGACTAACAGACTGACAGACTGACAGACTGACAGACTGACAGACTGGAAGACTGACAGACTGACAGACTGACAGACTGACAGACTGACAGACTGACAGACTGACAGACTGACAGACTGACAGACTGACAGACTGACAGACTGACAGACTGACAGACTGACAGACTGACAGACTGACAGACTGACAGACTGACAGACTGACAGACTGACAGACTGACAGACTGACAGACTGACAGACTGACAGACTGACAGACTGACAGACTGACAGACTGACAGACTGACAGACTGACAGACTGACAGACTGACAGACTGACAGACTGACAGAATGACAGACTGACAGACTGACAGACTGACAGACTGACAGACTGACAGACTGACAGACTGACAGACTGACAGACTGACAGACTGACAGACTGACAGACTGACAGACTGACAGACTGACAGACTGACAGACTGACAGACTGACAGACTGACAGACTGACAGACTGACAGACTGACAGACTGACAGACTGACAGACTGACAGACTGACAGACTGACAGACTGACAGACTGACAGACTGACAGACTGACAGACTGACAGACTGACAGACTGACAGACTGACAGACTGACAGACTGACAGACTGACAGACTGACAGACTGACAGACTGACAGACTGACAGACTGACAGACTGACAGACTGACAGACTGACAGACTGACAGACTGACAGACTGACAGACTGACAGACTGACAGACTGACAGACTGACAGACTGACAGACTGACAGACTGACAGACTGACAGACTGACAGACTGACAGACTGACAGACTGACAGACTGACAGACTGACAGACTGACAGACTGACAGACTGACAGACTGACAGACTGACAGACTGACAGACTGACAGACTGACAGACTGACAGACTGACAGACTGACAGACTGACAGACTGACAGACTGACAGACTGACAGACTGACAGACTGACAGACTGACAGACTGACAGACTGACAGACTGACAGACTGACAGACTGACAGACTGACAGACTGACAGACTGACAGACTGACAGACTGACAGACTGACATACTGACAGACTGACAGACTGACAGACTGACATACTGACAGACTGACAGACTGACAGACTGACAGACTGACAGACTGACAGACTGATAGACTGACAGACTGACAGACTGACAGACTGACAGACTGACAGACTGACAGACTGACAGACTGACAGACTGACAGACTGACAGACTGACAGACTGACAGACTGACAGACTGACAGACTGACAGACTGACAAACTGACAGACTGATAGACTGACAGACTGATAGATTGACAGACAGACATACAGACGGACATAATTTTTAGAACATCTTTTTTCGTCTTCGCTATCATCGTAATGTCATGTTTGATTGTTATCTCAAAACTTTTTTTTTTTCGACGAATGCATAACTTACCTTATAGTACCTATAATCGCAAATAAATTATTACTGAATAAATATTAAATTTTAATTATATTTTCTGTATTAGTAACACACTTTGTTCTTATTTTGGTGTGTATAAATTTGAGAATTAATAATTTTTACATTTTCCTCTTATAATCATAAGTTTATATAAGTTAACGATGACGACGCCGAAGCTGCAGGCGAAACGTATTGCACGAGCCGAATATGAGAAAGAGGAATGCAGGTGTCAGCGTCTAGCGCTTTGATGAGAAAAATAATGAAATCTGAATACCTGGATATCTGTGGGAATGAGTTGGCTGGGTAATGCGCAAACATTAGTATTTATTTAAGCTTGAATATTTTAAGTTACATGGCCATTCTTGTGTTTATAGGCAGAAACGCTGCCCGTTTGAAAATAAGTCTGTTTTAAAAAATAAAAAAAACTTAATAAAGTTTAATTGGCGCCCAACGTGGGGCCCAGGAAAAAACTATCAGTCGCGAATAAAATAGTATGCTGTCTTCAGCCGACTTCAAGAAGCTCGCCGCGGTATATTAAATAAACACGTGAAAGTGAAATAATAAAAATCCCGATCTAAGTCGACCTAAAGAAGCTCGCCGCGGGTAAATAAAGCGCGATAAGTGTAGTGAATCCTGGGTCCGTCAACCGTCGACCTAAATAGCCGCGGTAAAGACAGACAAGAACAAAGTGTGAAAAGGAAACTTTTTTTGGCTTTCAGCTGTAGATATAAAGCCACAACGAGGGAGTGCGAAGAAAGACCCCGAAGTAACTTCAAGAAGACGAACTGGAACTAGCCCCTTTGCCAGCGTTGGAAATGTGGTTCCTTACCACTTTTTTGTAAGATATCTAGTTTAAGAATTATAATAAAAGAAAGTAAAACAAAAAAAATCATATTTAGAGTAAGAAAAATTTGCATTGGAAGGAAATTATTAAGAATAAAATTAATAATGTACTAAAGAACAATAACAAACAAGATGTCATCAATAGAATCACAATAAGTAAAATTAATGAAATAACTAAAATGACAAATAGAATTTTTAAAATTGTAGATGAAAAAAAAATCAAGACAAAGAAATTTGGGAAATAATGTATAAACTCGAAATTATTAAACAGGAAATTGTGAATGTCGCTTATGCTATTCATTGGGCTAAAGCAAATATTATTAATTCTTACATTTTAACCAGTTCTGAAATTAAACTAGCTGAACAAGTCCTTAAAAACATTCCTTTTTTGAACATAGATGAGACATTTGAATTTGCCAACGTAAGAATTGGGTCTGATAGAAAAAATATTATTTATATAATTAGTTTCCCTACCACAAGCCCAATCATATGTAACTCTTTTTTACTTAAGTCAGTGAAAATTGGAAATAAAATCAATAAAATCCCGTATATCAATGTTTTAGAATGTAATGATAAATTGTATGGAATTATAAACAAATGTAAATCTTTCAATAAATATACTATTTGTAGTTCTAACAATATAATAGATATAAGTAACATAACATGCACCCCCAAGCTACTCAAGAGTCAAATGTCATCATGCCCATTAATTAATAACCAACACATCCCATCAGTCGAGGAAATATCACCAGATGTACTGTTCCTGAACCAGTTTAATGGTACTCTCAAGGTCAACAGTGAATTATTCACGTTAAATGGTACCTACCTGATAAAGCATGTCAACTCCCCAATCGAAGTAAATAATAAGGTGTATGAAACCATGGAGATTACGAAGCATCAACCGTTGCCTGCTATTTTACAACCTAAATCAGAAAACGCAACCCTGGAAGAGGGTTGCGTTCATCATCTCTCGAGATGATGAACGAACTGAGCATAAACGGCACTTCGCAGATAAGCTTATTAACCACAAAAAACAACATCAATTTCGCTACCAACATCGGACTTACCATAATAACATTCATCTTGTTCGGTGCTTACATCAAATCCAGATTCATACAAAGGAAAGAACTAAGAAATAGTGAACCGCATCAAGTTCCTAAAAACGTGCGTCCACTGTCACCTTGGGCCTGGAAGATATTTCTCATCTTTTGAGACCAGCTACTTCGAACGCGGACGTTCGATCTTAAGGCGGGAGGAGTTAACGATGACGACGCCGAAGCTGCAGGCGAAACGTATTGCGCGAGCAGAATATGAGAAAGAGGAATGCAGGTGTCAGCGTCTAGCGCTTTGATGAGAAAAATAATGAAATCTGAATACCTGGATATCTGTGGGAATGAGTTGGCTTGGTAATGCGCAAAAATTAGTATTTAAGCTTGAATATTTTAAGTAACATGGCCATTCTTGTGTTTATAGGCAGAAACGCTGCCCGTTTGAAAATAAATCTTTTTTTTTTTAAATAAAAAAACTTAATAAAGTTTAATTTATATATTAACGTATTTGTATCCGTAAATTTAAGTTATCGCTGTCGTAAGTCTATTGTGTCCATTTAATATATATACAAATATCTATATTTTCAGAATAACTCTCACCAGCAACAACAGCAGGGCTCCATGATATCTGATAATTCCAATCAACAGTATTGGTCACAATACTCATACCCCAACCAAGGCGGCCCAACCGTTATGAGCTCGCATTCCCATGTAAATAAATCTTTGAAGAAATAAAAATAGCTTTAAAAGATCAAATTCCGTGGTCATTAAAAGAAATCTTAGACAATTTCGTTTTGTATTTCTTAAATATTCTAGCAAGGACATAATATGGGTATTCAGGATCTGGTGTAACAAGTCTTGTTAAATTGTAAAATTAAATTTTTTTGTAATAGCCTGTGAACACACGTTTTCTAATCTGTAGCAACACCGAATCATATATTCAAATCTGTTTCACTTTTCTTCTGAAATATCTTAGTTTGCGTTGCGTTAAATAAATTTTACACTATTGTATTTTTCTGTTACTGGGTAACGTAAAAGTGTAAGCGTAAGACTTTGACATTCAGTATATTTTGTTGTTGTAGTGCAAAAAAATGCTACACTTTTACACTTTTGCAATGATACAAGACCAGCTACATCGCATCGTGAATTCACCTAATATAATTTAACAAAAAAACCTGTTTCACATTTGTGTGCAAATAAAAATATATTAAAAAAGTTTGTACGTATTATTTTATAGTATTCACTGCAATTATATCTTCCAATTACGATTGTCTTATAATAATATTAAATTGATAAAACTAAAAGTACGGGGTGTCCGTTGGGAAGGTATACTATTTTGTGTTAGTGCCATTTTGGTAAACATTAGTCTTGACAGTTCATATTTGGCAGTCGTGAAGTAGACACGTGGCAAATTTATTATGGAAAAATATTCGATAAGCCAACGTGTTTTAATCGTTAAAACATTTTGTCAAAATCAATCATCGGTTACTGTGACGATGAGAAAGTAACCTGAATTTTTTGTAAGAACCAACGTGCCAACAAAACGCACTATTTATCGTGTAGTGAATGATTTCGAAGAAAGAGGGTCTGCAAAATCGGCTGAAAACATTACTGCTGATAAAGGAAGTATTAAAAACAATCCATTAACCTCAATTCGACCCCGTGCTCTGCAGCTTGGCCTTCAAAGACCAACTTTGGCCACAATTTCGCACAAGTATTTTCATTTGTTACCACTTAAGTTTCAGTTGACACAAGAGCTTCTTCCACAAGACCATTTACGCCGCCTTATATATGGCAATAGGATGTTACAGCTAGCCCATGACAACCCCGATTTTCATGAAAAAATCATAATGAGTGACCCTCAGATTATTCATCAATCACCTTTGCATCCATTAAAAGTTACAGTCTGGTGTTCAATTTGGTGAGGCGGAACCATTGGACCTTACTTCTTTGAAAATGAAAACGGCGTAACATTTACTGTGAATGGGGAGCGATATCGTGATATGATTGAAAACTTTTTAACGCCACAATTGCATGTTTTGGGCTTGATTGCCATATGGTATCATCAAGGCGGTGTCACATCGCATACAGCCAGGACTACAATGGAATTACTGCGAGACCTCTTTTCACAACAAGTTATTTCAGGAAATGGTGATGTTGATTGGCCTCAACACGGTCGTCTGATTTGACTGCTCCGGACTTCTTTTTGTGGGGATATCTGAAAAGCAAGGTTTATGCAAACAAACCAGAAATGCTTGAGCAACTCAAAAAAAATAATCGTGATGAAATTAATGAAACACCGCGTGAAATGTGTGAGAATGTAATGAAAAATGTGCTCAAAAGGCCTCGTATTTGTGAGACTAACAGAGGCGGACATTTACCTCATATTGTATTTCATACATAACTGCCGACATTAAATAAGACATTTATCAATATAAGATCCATTCTCTTTCATTTAATCAAAAATTGTAAGCAAAAAAAAGTATACCTTCCCGGCGAACACCCTGTACATATTTCAGGTACGCAAAAATATAATAAATATTAATATTAAGGGGGTTTTTATTTGGCAATCAGGAACCTCACCTATCCGGGATCCTAAGTCAATACTTTTGGTTCTGACTATTCTGAAGTTTGGTGTGATTGTTTATTATGTGACAATAATTAATGTATTCAGAATAGATAGCTTTTAACGGCCTTTAGTTCACAAAATTTGCGTTTCGTCCCTGCAATCACACTTGGACTCATCAGTTGGTTAGTGAGCGCCTTACCAATATGAAATTTTTGTTAAGTTCAGTTCAACTGACATGCATTTTTTGACAAAAAATAATGTGAACTATGTCCAACAAGATTAAAATTTTAATCATTAAAATTGGAAGACTTTGTCCTTGGCCAGACATAGTTAATAAGAAGGTGTTTTTTGTATAATACAATTCTATATACTACTGAAATTACTCAGCCAAGTAGAAGACTTTGCATAATATTTAATTGGACTTGTCGAATTATTGATTCAAAATAGCCTTAACGGCCCTTAGTCCACAAAATTTGCGTTTCGTCCCTGCAATCTCACTTGGACTCATCAGTTGGTTAGTGAGCGCCTTACCAATATGAAATTTTTGTTAAGTTCAGTTCAACTGACATGCATTTTTTGACAAAAAATAATATGAACTATGTCCAACAAGATTAAAATTTTAATCATTAAAATTGGAAGACTTTGTCCTTGGCCAGACATATTTAATAAGAAGGTGTTTTTTTTATAATACAATTCTATATACTACTGAAATTACTCAGACAAGTAGAAGACATTGCATAATATTTAATTGGACTTGTCGAATTATTGATTCAAAATAGCCTTAACGGCCTTTAGTCCACAAAATTTGCGTTTCGTCCCGGCAATCTCACTTGGACTCATCAGTTGGTTAGTGAGCGCCTTACCAATATGCAATTTTTGTTAAGTTCAGTTCAACTTACATGTATTTTTTGACAAAAAAAAACAATGTGAACTATATCCAACAATATTAAAATTTTAATCATTAAAATTGCAAGATTTTGTCCTTGGCCAGACATATTCAATAAGAAGGTGTTTTTTTTATAATACAATTCTATGTATATACTACTAAAATTACTCAGCCCAGTAGAAGACTTAGCATTATATTTAATTGTACTTGTCGAATTATTGATTCAAAATAACTTTTAACGGCCTTTAGTCCACAAAATTTGCGTTTTGTCCCGGCAATCTCACTTGGACTCATCAGTTGGTTAGTGAACGCCTTACCAATTCGTAATTTTTGTTAAGTTCAGTTCAACTTACATGCACTTAATTTAATTTAGTAAGCTAAGATCCTTATAGATTACAAAAATTCAAGTTTTAAAAACAATAATAAAAATAAAAATAAACTAAGTTTTTGTACTTTTATACTTTTTTCAAGAGAAACACGACAATTTTTGTTTTTATAAGTAATTAAAACTGAACGGTATGCATTTCGGCGGCGATTTACTTGCCATCATCAGCTTCACGCTTATAAACTGAAGTTACATAAATAAACAAACGTCAAATTATTAAAAAAGGAAGGACGAATGCATAACTTGCCTTATAGTACCTACAATCGCAAGTAAAAATGTTTAAATTATAACTGAATAAATATTAAATTTTAATTATATTTTCTGTATAAGTAACACACTTTGTTCTTATTTTCTTGTGTATAAATTTGAGAATTGATAATTTTTACATTTTCCTCTTATAATCATAAGTTTATATAAGTTAACGATGACGACGCCGAAGCTGCAGGCGAAACGTATTGCACAAGCCGAACATGAGAAAGAGGAATGCAGGTGTCAGCGTCTAGCGCTTTGATGAGAAAAATAATGAAATCTGAATACGTGGATATCTGTAGGAATGAGTTGGCTTGGTAATGCGCAAAAATTAGTATTTAAGCTTGAATATTTTAAGTAACATGGCCATTCTTGTGTTTATAGGCAGAAACGCTGCCCGTTTGAAAATAAATCTTTTTTATTTTAAAATAAAAAAACTTAATAAAGTTTAATTTATATATTAACGTATTTGTATCCGTAAATTTAAGTTATCGCTGTCGTAAGTCTATTGTGTCCATTTAATATATATACAAATATCTATATTTTCAGAATAACTTTCACCAGCAAGAACAGAAGGGCACCATGATATCTGATAATTCCAATCAACAGTATTGGTCACAATACTCATACCCCAACCAAGGCGGCCCTACCGTTATGAGCTCGCATTCCCATGTAAATCTATCTTTGAAGAAATAAAAATAGCTTTAAAAGATCAAATTCCGTGGTCATTAAAAGAAATCTTAGACAATTTCGTTTTGTATTTCTTCAATATTCTAGCAAGGACATAATATTGGTATTCAGGATCTGGTGTATTTGTTTTTTGTAATAGATTGTGAACACACCTTTTCTAATCTGTAGCAACACCGAATCATATGTTCAAATCTGTTTCACATTTGTTCTGAAATATCTTAGTTTGCGTTGCGTTAAATAAATTTTACACTATTGTAATTTTCTGTTACTGGGTAACGTAAAAGTGTAAAAGCGTAAGACTTTGACATTCAGTATATTTTTTTGTTGTAGTGCAAAAAAATGCTACACTCTTACACTTTTGCAATGATACAAGACCAGCTACATCGGATCGTGAATTCACCTAATATAATTTAGCAAAAAAAAACCTGTTTCACATTTGTGTGCAAATAAAAATGTATTAAAAAAGTTTGTACGTATTATTTTATAGTATTCACTACAATAATATCTTCCAATTACGATTGACTTATAATAAGATTAAATTGATAAAAGTAAAAGTACGGGGTGTCCGCCGGGAAGGTATTCTATTTTGTGTTGGTGCCATTTTGGTAAACATTTGTCTTGACAGTTCATATTTGGCAGTCGTGAAGTAGACACGTGGCAAATTTATTATGGAAAAATATTCGATAAACCAACGTGTTTTAATCGTTAAAACATTTTGTCAAAATCAATCATCGATTACTGTGACGATGAGAAAGTAACGTGAAATTTTTGTGAGAAACAACGTGCCAACAAAACGCACTATTTATCGTGTAGTGAATGATTTCGAAGAACGAGGCTCTGTAGTTGATAGGCTCAAGAATGGACCACAAGGTACTGCAAAATCGTCTGAAAACATTACTGCTGATAAAGGAAGTATTAAAAACAATCCATCAACCTCAATTCGACCCCGTGCTCTGCAGCTTGGTCTTCAAGGACCAACTTTGGCCACAATTTTGCACAAGTGTTTTTATTTGTTACCATTTAAGATTCAGTTGACACAAGAGCTTCTTCCACAAGACTATATACGTCGTCGTACATATGGCAATAGGATGTTACAGCTAGCCCATGACAACCTCGGTTTTCATGAAAAAATCATAATGGGTGACCCTCAGATTATTCATCAATTACCTTTGCATTCATTAAAAGTTACAGTCTGGTGTTCAATTTGGTGAGGTGGAACCATTGGACCTTACTTCTTTGAAAATGAAAACGGCGTAACGTTTACTGTGAATGGGGAACGATATCGTGATATGATTGAAAACTTTTTAACGCCACAATTGCATGCTTTGGGCTTGATTGACATATGGTATCATCAAGGCGGTGCCACATCGCATACAGCCAGGATTACAATGGAATTACTGCGAGACCTCTTTTCACAACAAGTTATTTCAAGAAATGGTGATGTTGATTGGCCTCAACACGGTCGCCTGATTTGACTGCTCCGGACATCTTTTTGTGGGGATATTTAAAAAGCATGGTTTATGCAAACAAACCAGTAATGCTTGAGCAACTCAAACAAAATATTCGTGATGAAATTAATGAAACACCGCGTGAAATGTTTGAGAATGTAATGAAAAATGTGCTTAAAAGGCCTCGTATTTGTGAGAATAACAGAGGCATACATTTACCTCATATTCTATTTCATACATAACTGCCGACATTAAATAAAACATTTATCAATATAAGATCCATTCTCTTTCATTTAATCAAAAATTGTAAGCAAAAAAAAAGTATACCTTCCCGGCAAACACCAGTACATATTTCGTGTACGCAAAAAAATAATAAATATTAATATTAAGTCGGTTTTTATTTGGCAATCAGGAACCTCACCTATCCGGGATCCTAAGTCAATACTTTTGGTTCTGACTATTCTGAAGTTTGTTGTGATTGTTTATTATGTGACAATAATAAATGTATTCAGAATATCGTTTAACGGCCTTTAGTTCACAAAATTTGCGTTTCGTCCCGGCAATCTCACTTGGACTAATCAGTTGGTTAGTGAGCGCCTTACCAATATGCAATTTTTGTTAAGTTCAGTTCAACTGACATGCATTTTTTGTCAAAAAATAATGTGAACTATATGCAACATGATTAAAATTTTAATCATTAAAATTGCAAGATTTTGTCCTTGGCCAAGGATTCTCAATAAGAAGGTGTTTCTTTTTATAATACAATTAGAGGTGTTATTTTGAATAGCCCGCTAATTCGGTAGCTGTTACTTTTGAAGCTGTCATTTGTTGACATTTTACAAGTAGAAACTACGCTATTAATAAAAATGGAACGATACACGCTTCAACAACGCAGTTCTTTTTTTTGAATATCAAAATAACACCTCTTATTGGAAAACCCAAGGGTTTTCCAGGGGTTTTCCAATAAGAGTTGTTATTTTGAATAGCCCGCTATTTCGGTAGCTGTCTTTTTTGAAGCTGTCATTTTTTGACATTTGACAAGTAGAAACTACGCTATTCATAAAAATGGAACGATGCACGCTTCAACAACGCATTTCTTTTTTTTGAATATCAAAATAACACCTCTTATTGGAAAACCCTATATATACTATGAAATTACTCAGCCCAGTAGAAGTCTTAACATTATATTTAATAGTACTTGTCGAATTATTGATTTATTGATTCAAACTAACTTTTAATGGCCTTTAGTCCACAAAATGTGCGTTTTGTCCCGGCAATCTCACTTGGACTCATCAGTTGGTTAGTGAGCGCCTTACCAATTCGCAATTTTTGTTCAGTTCAGTTCAACTTACATGCACTTAATTTAATTTAGTAAGCTAAGATCCTTATAGATTACAAAAATTCTAGTTTTAAAAACAACAACAACAATAAAAATAAACTAAGTTTTTGTACTTTTATACTTTTTTTCAAGAGAATCACGACAATTTTTATTTTTTAAGTAATTAAAACTGAACGGTATGCATTTCGGCGGCGATTTACGTGCCATTATCAGCTTCACGCTTATAAACTGAAGTTACATAAATAAACATACGTCAAATTATTAAAAAAGGAAGGAACGTATTAAACGGTAAGTAGTACAATTACATTAAAGAGCGATAATTTTAATGACAACTGCAAATTATTGAAATACGTCACCGATGACCGAAAATTGTATGCCTATGAAGCGCTGTACATTTCCAAAGGAAAAAACCTAATTAACACTGTCAATGGAAACATCACTTCACAACTATTTAAATTTGCAAGATAACTCACACAAGCACAGCAGATTCTCTTAATTATTTTCATGACTCTTTAAACTTCCTCTTTGATTTTTCCTAAATATAAGATTAGAATATGACATGTCATTTATTAAATCTAAGTTAATTGCTCTTTAATGTTATTGTACTACTTCCTGTTTTATATGTTCCTTCTTTTTTTAACCAACAAAAAATATATAATAATTTGACGTTTGTTTATTTATGTAACTTCAGTTTAGAAGCGTGAAGCTGATCATGACACGTAAATCGCCGCGGAAATACATACCGTATAGTTTTAATTACTTATAAAAATAAAAATTGTCGTGTTTTTCTTGAAAAAAATATAAAAGTACAAGTGTTTGGCTGTTTAGCCTTTATTGTAATTTATAAAATTTTACTTTAATGAAAAAATAAATGAAAATAAAATGAAATGACACACACTTTTTCTTGAATTTTGTTTTATTAATGACGTTGAAGCATCGACGTTTTTTTCTTTTTGACATTTTACATTTCTTATAGTAGCATTTACATGTGCTGCTTTCAAGTGCCTTGCTGATTTCTCAACCGTAACATTTACATGTGCTGCTTTCAATTGCATTGCTGATTGCGTTCAACATTCTCCCCGGGCGAAAGACAATTGATGGATTGTTAAGTCCCTTTAAGTGCTGCACTATGTAGAAAATGGCTGGTTATTGCGTTTTGTCTTCTTCAACATGAAAAGAAACAATTTAGTATGAATTCGCACATTAATCAATAAAAAAAAAAATAAATGAAATTTGTATCAAGTTGGACATAAGTTAATCGATAACTTGAACTTCATCGATATCCTGAATCTTAATAAATTGCACATGTAGATCTTATTCGTTGTTTCTACTGATAACCATAAACTAATAATGTAAAGACCGGAAACCTCTGTTTCATTGGACATTTGCCTACAAGCTGAAACACGCACACAAGTAACTTTTCTGTTCCTCTTCCTATAGACACATTGATAAAAACGCACACAAGAATCTTTTCTGTTCCTCTTCCTATAGACACATATACAACACCGCCCAAGTAATTTGTTTTTGTTTTGCTTTTCGATTTCCCATCTATTCATGGATAGAGTGTCAAAGCTACAAATACAACAATGTAAACAAATGGGTTTTGGGTGGTGAAACGTACGAAGGTTTCCAATCTTTATTATGGCTTATTTGTGCTGATAACGTCGAGTAAGCATGAAGAAGGAGGCAAACAACAACAAATTGCTTGGTTGCGTTTAATGAATTGAAAATTCAAGTGATTACGCTGTTTGGTTTTGCATTGTATTGTGCTAAGTGTTGGGAGTAATTTTAAGTTTGGTTTTTAAGTATTATAAAAGTGTAAAATTAAAACCAAATTTTTGGCTGCAGTCTTGGGAAATGATTCAGGTCAGTTAAATTTGTTGTAATTATGTCGTTTTATATTGAAATAAATGGTGATTAAATGTTGTGGTATTCATGTTAAAAATGTGCAGCTTGTTAAAGATGTGCAACGTAATTTTATATTATCGATATTTTCATCGTTATTGTTATAGATACAGTTTGTGATAATTTTATCAATATCGTTGATTTCGATGTCAATGTTGATGTTTATTGAAAAATTATATAAATTGATTTGGTTTTGAAATATTAAGCGATTTAAATTTAAATGAGCTTAGATTGTAGGTGTTTTGAAATTTACCATGGCGAATTAACTTCTGTGTGTTTGCGAATGATGAAATTATGTATGTTTGTTTGCGAATGATGAAGTTATGTGTGTGTGTTTGCGAATGATGAAATTATGTCTGTTTGTTTGCGAATGATGAAGTTATGTGTGTGTGTTTTGTTGTATGTTGATTGTTGTTGATTGGTAGAGGACAAAGTTTTGTTATTGGCCATTCAAATTCGCCTTGTTGGGTCTTTAATTTGACAACTCGTGTGAGATTGTCTTGACCGTGATATGTTTCCAGAATCCGGGCAAAGTTCCATTTCGCTGGAGGAAGACGCTCATCTTTTACCAATACCAAATCTCCAAATCTGGGTTCAGGTTGTGGTTTGAACCATTTTGGTCGCTGTTGTAGGCGCGCTAAATATTCGACTTGCCAATGCTGCCAAAAGGTTTGTAAATTAAATTGGATGTTTTTCCACCGGTCCATATAATTTGTTTTTGTTGCAGTAACGAGGTCTGGTTCCGGAATTGTATGCATTTCTATACCGATCAAGAAGTGTGCTGGAGTCAATGCTTGGAAATCGTCGGGGTTTTCAGTTAAAGGACATAGAGGTCTCAAATTAAGACACGCTTCGATTTGAGATAGAAGAGTGGCGAGTTCCTCGAACGTTAGTGTCCCATTTCCCACGATTCGTTTAAAGTGGTGTTTCACACTCTTTACACTGGCTTCCCATAATCCTCCGAAGTGGGGAGAAGCGGGCGGAATGAAGTTCCACTTTGTTCCTTCTGATGCTAGAGTGTCAGCAACTTATTTCCAGTCGTGTTTGGCGTTCTTCAAAAGACGTTGTAATTCCGCTTCAGCACCTTTAAAATTGGTGCCACAGTCACTGTTAATTTGGCTACAGACTCCTCGTCGAGATGCAAAACGACGAAACGCAGCAAGAAAGGCTTAGGTGGTAAGATCACTTACTGCTTCCAAGTGAATCGCCTTTGTTGCTAGGCAAATAAAAATTGCTAAGTAGCCCTTATAGAATTTGGCTCCACGGCCTTTCCAAGCCCGAATGCTAATCGGACCAGCATAATCAACACCCGCATGACTAAATGGTCTTGAAATTGTCACTCTGGCCGCTGGCAATGTACCCATCAACTGTTGAGCTGGTTTGGTTCTATACCTATAGCAAATCGTACACCCATGAATATATTTTTTGACTGCTCGCTTGTTTTGAAAAATCCAGTATCGTTTTCGAAGAAACCCCATCATCAGCTGAATGCCTCCATGAAGAGTCTTTTCATCAGCTTCGTGAAGGATCAATTTTGTGAAATGGTGAGAAGGTTCCAAAATTATTGGATGCTGCTGATCGTACGATAAGTTGGCATTTTTAAGTCTTCCACCGACGCGAATGATTCCGTGAGAATCAACGAATGGATTAAATGATGCCATGCCTCTCGACTTCGATATACCTTCAGGAAACATCTCCAGTTGAGCTAATTTCATCAATATGTTGGAAGAATGATCGAGTTCGTTTGGTGACATCGATCCAGTTTTCCGGTTAGGGATAACATTTTTGGTATTATCTGTGAAACGTAAGACCATTGCCACAATTCTAATAAGTTTTTTGATTTCAGATGACCGATGTAAAAGATCATTGATTGGCTGAACGCCTTGCTCAACATATTGAGCATTTATCGTTGTTTGTATCGGATACTCAAAGTTCCATGTCTCACGGAGAAATTCGGGACCGTTCCACCATAACCTATTATCCAATAAGGCCGATGGTAGAACACCTCTGGATACCAAATCTGCCGGATTGTGTTGCGTTGGAATATTTTTCCAAAATTTGACGGCGGTCAATCGCTGGATCTCTCCCACTCGATTCCTAACAAAGGTATCCCATTTAGTTCTCGGTGCTCGGATCCACGAAAGTGTTATAGTGGAATCAGTCCACGCAAAGACTTGATTTTTATGTTGTCAAGCGCTTGGTTAACATGGTTCAGGAGCTTGGCTAATATTACAGCACCGCAAAGTTCTAGACGGGGAAGACTTACTGGTTGTACAGGAGCGACTTTAGATTTTGCGATTAGAAGGTTCATTTCCACATGACCTTTATCGTTCTCGACCCGTAAATAAACTGTTGCTCCATATGCTTTCTCGGATGCGTCACTAAAACCATGCAGTTCTACTCGGGAAAAGTTATCATTAGTTTGAACCCACCTTGGAAAGCGAATCTTATTGATGGCGTGTAAATTCTCATAGAGCAAGTTCCACTGCTCCAAAAGTGATGATTCGATTGGATCATCCCAAGATAATTTCATTGCCCATAACTGCTGCATAAATATTTTTGCCTTGACGGTACATGGAGCAATCCATCCCATCGGATCAAAAAGTCGGGCTATGGTAGAAAGAACGAAACGTTTTGTCGGCTGAGGATTAGAAGGTGGAATGTAGCAAAATGAAAACTCATCAACAGAAGGAAGCCAGTGGACACCGAGCGTCTTAACTCGTTCCGAATCTTCTGACGCTAATGAAAATGTCGATTCCCGTTCTGCAATTGGAATGCTTGTTAATAATTCGTCAGAATTGGACGTCCATTTCCGTAAGTTGAATCCCGCTGTCTCTAGTATTGACTTGATTTGTTGTATTTTTTCTTCAGCCTCTAATATAGTGTTTCCTCCTGAAGGAAATAAATAAGGTGCGGCTGCTGTTCCGAATGTTATCGTATGAAGCCTATAAGCTTTAATAGGATCCTCAGGACTATTTCTCCACAGAATTAACTGGTAATTTTTGTCTTGTTCTCCAATCAATATCTGACAATACATTTTTTCGATATCCGCTGTGAAGGTGAATCTATACAGCCTCCATCGAAGAATAATATCGCAAATATTTTTTTGAAGAGCTGGACCTATCAACATAGCATCGTTCAAAGAAACTCCATTCGATGTTTTAAAGGAGGCATCAAACACCACCCTCAGTTTCGTGGTTGAACTGCTTTCTTTAACGATAGCATGATGTGGCAGGAAGTAGTGCTGATTTTCTGGCAAACTACTTTTGTCGACTTCGCTCATGTGACCCATGCGGATATATTCGTCGATGCACGCTGAATACTGTTCTCGGAGCCGTTGATTATCACTTAGACGTTACTCCATTCCATGAAATCGCCGTAAAGCACATTGATACGAATCTCCGAAAACAGGAGGAACGTTTCCTTTAAACGGCAATGCCACTTGATAACATCCATCTTTTGTTCGTTTTGTATTGTTAATAAAATGTTCCTCACAGTCAATATCCTCTGGTTTTCGAAAAATTTGAAAAGGTGTTTCTTCTACTTCCCAGAATTTACGAAGCTGAGCTTCGACATCAATCGTTTCCATAAAACTTCTGACCTGCTGACCTGCATCGCAAGCAACTGGAGCCTTTCCGAATAAGATCCAGCCCAATGTGGTCTTTTGCATGACTGGCATAGATTTGTCTGGCGGTGTAATCAGCTCCGGTAGCAAAAGTTCGGGTAAGATATCACTTCCTAGTAAGATGTCAATTTTTGATGATTTGAAAAATTCAGGATCAGCGAGTACATAATCGTTGAGATGTGTCCAGTTCTCAACGTGAAGGGTCCGGGCCGGCAAATGCCCAGAAAGTGACTTTAAGATGAAGGTTTGCGCTGTGGTTGCAAAACTGGAATACTGCGAAGCAAAAGTGATGTCTATCACTCTTAAACATGTGCCACTGCTGACCAAACCCAGCCCGGATACACCCGTATGAGTTGCTCGAGATTTTAATTGAAGCAATTGCGCCGCAAACTCTGTGATAAATGATGCTTCAGAACCAGAATCCAACAATGCTCGCAGCGTCAACCACTCCCCCAACGACGACTTAACGTTGACAAGCGCTGTTGCCAGTAAAACTTGTGAGTTTTTGTTCGGGAGACTATAATGCAAGTGGTGAGATGCAACATTGTTAGTTGACGTCTGCTGTCTACTAGAACACGGGAATGAAGGAGCTTCGTCGTTTAAAATTGCACATTGAGAGGTTGTGGTGATGTTTTGTTGCTGTCCTCGGTTGCTTGTATGGCTGAAATTATATTGTTGTTGCTGCGCTGATGGTTGAAAAGAGTTACCATTCTGGTGGGAACGTGATGGTTGTTGGCTTGACTGAAAAGAAGTATTATTTGCATGCAATAAAGTATGACGTGGTTGTGGACAATGGTAACACCTACGACTACTTGGACAGTTATCCGTAGCATGATTATACCCTAAACAGTTTCGACACAAACCCAACTTATTTATAACCTGACAACGCTCGGTAACATTCATTTTCAAAAATTTACTACATCTTCTAACAGCATGTTTAATTTTCAGGCAAATTTTGCAGGTGATACTCGACCTATCCGGCTGAGCATAAGCAACGAACGAATTTTTGTGAGAAGAGTTCCGAGATGTTTTGGATGTACCCTGACTGTGCTGCTGGTCGACCGCTTCAAGGGTCCGGAACCTTGTCTCCAAGAAGGATGTGAATTCCTTGAATTTTGGCAACTCCTTCGGATTTTTCCTATCATTAAGCTTCTCCTCCCACATTTGCTGCGTTTTACTCGGTAATTTTCGTACTAATAGAAAAATTAGCACTGGATCTGAATGCTCAACTTCAATTTGTAGGTTAGCAAGACTGTGAACAACTTGCGTCGAAGTATACAGCAGATCTCTAATTGACTCTGCACGCTCTTGCGTCAATGTTGACAAATTGAACAAGGTACTTAACTGGATGTTAACTAGAACGCGAGGGTGATCATACCGATCTTTTAACATGGACCATGCTTTGGCGTAGTTTTGACCTTGGATCTTCAATGACAGTAACAGCTTTTCAGCGTCGCCTGCTAAACTAGTCTTCAGATAATGCATTTTTTGAATATCTGAGAGCGATGCTTTACTGGCGACGAGAGTTACAAAAGGATCGTGAAAATTCGGCCAGTTTTCATAATTGCCATCGAACATCGGGATCTTAATCGAAGGTAAATGGAGTTCCTCGTTTTTTGCCTGCCAGTTCCTTTCCTGAAACTTCAGTAGACTGCTGCTCACTGCTGCTACCAAAACTTCCCAGCGAATCGGTTAGTTTGGATTGAAACACACAATAGTCTTCCCTTATATTTTCGTAGATTGTCTCAGCTTCGAGTTGCTCCTTACTGTTTTTATCGTCGGCGTCGTTTTGCAAAAATTCGTCATAAAATTTGGAAACTGACTGCCACAAGTCATCCAACAACTTTAACCTTGTTTGGACCTAAGTAAGGTTAATTGCTTTGCCCTTTTTTCCAAAATTCTCGACATCCTTTTTCAACTGCTTATGTTTTGCAGACAATATTTTTGTTACCATTTTGTTTTTAATTAACAATAAGATTGAATATAATTAAAGTAAGCAAAAAAATGGAACTTACTTTGCTTTTTTGGGAAGGCAGCGGCGACAGCAAATTCTTCGGATGGCTCGTTTTAAGGTTAATCCCACGTTGCACACACAACACAATTTTAATCGTCGAATATTTTAATA
Organism: Philhelius pedissequus; assembly: GCA_910595825.1. Lineage (NCBI taxonomy): Eukaryota > Metazoa > Arthropoda > Insecta > Diptera > Syrphidae > Philhelius > Philhelius pedissequus. The sequence goes on along the minus strand of OU343160.1, from coordinate 221,398,055 downwards.
ATCGTTTATAAGTTTTAATATTTGTTTTTAAGACTCGAAGGACCAATGTTTGGCTGTTTAGCCTTTATTGTAATTTATAAAATTTTACTTTAATGAAAATAAAATGAAATCACACACACTTTTTCTTGAATTTTGCTTTATTAATGACGTTGAAGCATAGACGTTTTTTTTCTTTTTGACATTTTATATTTCTTATAGTAGCATTTACATGTGCTGCTTTCAAGTGCCTTGCTGATTTCTCCACCGTAACATTTACATGTGCTGCTTTCAATTGCATTGCTGATTGCGTTCAACAGTTATTTTATTTTTATTATTGTTTTTTAAACTAGAATTTTTGTAATCTATAAGGATCTTAGCTTAATAAATTAAATTATATACAAGATTGCAAACACGGTTCCGTGTAGATTAAATACATTCATACATTCATACATTACATGCATTTCTTGACAAAAAAACAATGTGAACTATACCCAACAAGATCAAAATTTTAAATTTGGTAGATTTTGTCCTTGTTCATACATAGTTAATAAGGTGTTTTTTTATAATACAATTCTATATACTACTGAAATTACTCAGCCAAGTAGAAGACTTAGCATTATATTTAATTGGACTTTTCGATTTATTCATTAAAAATAGCTTTCAACGGCCTTTAGTCCACAAAATTTGCCTTTCGTCCTACTACTTGGCTGAGTAATTTAAGTAGTATATTGATATATACCGGAAATGTTCTCCCACGATTCCCCATACGAATCTACAATAAAACAGCTTTTCACCACACATTGTATTTGCAAGGCAAATACTTTAGTGTGACCCTGTGATTATCGTCATTTGGTTTTTTCTCTAGCTTCATCTTATGCGAAGATGCAGCTAGAAAACAATAACTAATTAGCATTAACTAAAATCAGCCTAGCAACTAACCGACGCGACGCCTAGAGATTAACCAATTACAGTTTCTTTTATATTCATTTTGTTGGCTTGGTCTTTTTTTTGGTACGAGTATATAAGTTTTCCAAGTTTCACTTCTATTCCTACTCGCTCTTCGTAAAGATGTTAAAAAACTTAAATGTATTTATTAAAAAAATGTATAAGTTGTAAAAATGAAAACTAAATAAGAAGCTGCACTAAATAAATAATTTCAATAAACTTAAAACTTGGTGTTTAATTATGGTTAAATAAAACATAAACCTTTACTGGCGCAGTCGGAAAAACTTGGTGTGTGGAAATTTAATTTAAAAAATACGTGTGCAAAAAATGTAAAACATTTGAATTGCCTGAACAAGTTAGTTTAAAGGAAAAAAACACGTGCAGTTGAAAATGTTTGAATTGTTTAAAATAAAAATAAAAACTCATTTATGTACATGTATGTAAATTCATTCATCTAAATATTTCTAAGAAAAAGAATAAACAAAAAAAATTAATTAAACTTTCAAAACCCCACCACCTAAAATAAGAACGCTCCCTGGCTTATCTAAATATAAAAAAAAAGCAAAAACACTGAACATTGAACCTACAACAAAACAAAAGTTCAAAAAACCTGTGAGGATCAATGCACCTCTAATCCCAGCAAGTCAACTGTAATCCATCAACCATCAATACAAAAAGTATTATTTCTCGTGTGAGTAACCAAATTATTAATCCTTGTTAAAACATACAACTATGGAAGTCCTACATCCAGTTGAAAAATTTAAGCTTATATTAGATTTAATACTAAAATACCAGCGTTCGATGTTAAATTGTTAGTAGATTTTTTGCACACGGTAGATACTTTAATTTCTACAATTGAATCATTTGAGGAATCAGCTTAAATCATTTTAACGGGCTACATTAGAGACAAAATCGTAGGAAGGGCTAAGTGTGAAATTCAAAAACATGGCAGATTAAATACTTGGTTGGAAATCAGAAATGTCTTAAAACAAAATTTCGGAGAAAGATTGTCTGTTGATAAGTTAATTGATATTATTCGAACAACAAGAGTCCAAACTACAATAGAAGATTATTATAATAAGATAAATAGCTTTCTAAGTCGAATTAATAGTGTTTACCTACTAAATAATAATTTACATGGAATCAATCACATGATCGAATCTAATATTAGAATTGCACTTGATGCATTCAAAAATAATTTGCCTAAACCTACAAAATCGATTGCGCTTAGTCGAAATCCTGATTCACTTACTAAAGCTTTTCAAATAGTTGTTGAAATCAACCATCACAGAAATGGCCCTAACACACGTTTTTTTCAAAATAATTTCACCAACAATAATTCAGCTTACCCTTTTTATCAAAACAATGATAATAACACAAATATCTCAAGAGGTCAAAACAACAACAGGTTTAATAATTTTACTCAAAAAGGTCAAGGTCAAAATAGTTCTTTTCATAACTCTGCACAAACTCGTCAGCAGAACAATAACCCTCTGAGTGGGCAATTGCGTCAAACGAATAATAATGCTAACTGTATAACAAATAATAATTCTTAAAGTGGTAAATCACGAAAGACAAATAGGTCGCGACTGTCTAATAACCATGAGTTCATGGATATTGCATTGATTGAGTGCAGCCAAAATAATAATGATGACTCTCAAAACCGTCAACATTTTCAAATATGTCCAGAAAGCAGCTACCCTATATAGTCTATAAAAGCACTGTAAAAAGTCTCAGATTTGCAATTGATTGCGGTGCCGAGTACAGTGTTATTAATAAAAATGTATGAAATCCAAAGTGGGAGACTGCCTCAAAAAAATATACCCTTAAAGTGCTCGACCGTAATGTTGAAACAAGTACAGAATATTAAATACCTCTTTTTAAAGAGTTCAATAAACTCAATAGCCTTGCAAATTTCATTAAGTACCAATTTGATAACCATTTCGATGGGTTAATCGGTAATAGTATACTGATGGAACTGAACCCAGTGGTAGATTATAAAAACCGGTTACTCAAAACAGATTCTGCAAAAATACCAATCTATTTTAATATCGAAGAAGAAATTTATGCCAATCAATGTTATGAGGATGAGTCCTTCAATGTTTTTGAAACGAGCTTTTTGAATCTGAAATCAATGACAAAATCCTTGCAAAACACTTTAGTGTTAAAGAAGCTTCAAAACTCAAATCCCTTCTTTGTTCCTATAAATCTATTTTTTATAGAGAAGGTGACGATCTTACTTTCACAAGTGGAATAAGGCATCAAATTAAAACCAAAACGGAATTTCCAATCTATAGTAAACTTTACAGGTACCCTGAAGTTCATACCGAAGAAGTTGATAGACAAATAGAAGATATGCTTAAGCAGAAGCTAATTGCACCAAGTAATAGCCCATACAATTCTCCAATTTTGATCGTACGGAAAAGAGACGATCAAGATGGTAAAAAACAATGGCGAATTGTACTTGACTATAGGATGCTCAGAAGAACTCTTTGATAAACTTGGTAAATGGAATAATTTTTCTGTCATATATATTGTCAAAGGGTTGCATCAAATCGAGGTTGAACCGCAAGACAGACCAAAAACCGCATTTTTAACCAAAACAGGTCACTATGAATTTTTGAGGATGCCTTTCGGGCTTAAAAATGCCCCAAAAACATTCCAAAGACTGATGAATAATATCCTTAAGAAATTTATAAACGTGATCTGCGTTGTTTATTTGGACGATATCCTTGTATTTTCGACAAGTTTTGAAGAGCATCTTCAAGCACTTAAAAAAATTTTACAAGCCTTAAAAGAATATAACTTAAAAATACAAATAAACAAATGTAAATTTGCCGAAATATCAACTTCCTATTTGGGTCATATTGTTGTGAGAAATGGTATTAAGCCAGAACCAAATAAGGTTAAATCTATAACCGAAATGACTTTACCAACAACCGTTAAAGTAATCAAACAATTCTTAGGAATTACTGGGTACTACCGCAAATTCGTAAAGGATTATTCAAAAGTAGCCTATCCAATGATTAAATATTTTTAAAAATCTGAAAAAATTAATCTTTGTGACAGACAGTACATTAATTCATTTAATATCTTAAAACCTGTTTTAACCTCTGATCCTATTATCAGAAGCCCTGATCAGAACCACCGATGCTTCAAATTATGCTCTAGGGGCTGTTTTCAGCCAAAATAGCCGTCCATTCTGCTACACTTCTCGAACTTTAAGTAAGCATGAGCTTAATTACTCTACTATAGAGTTGCTCGCGATTGTGTGGGCTGTAAAGTATTTTAGAACATACTTATATGGCCGAAAATTTATCGTAAGAACAGACCACAAACCATTAGTTTGGTTAAGTCGTATAAATGAACCAAACATGAAACTGCAACGGTGGAAAATAATGCTGAATGAATATGACTTTACAATCGAGTACCTTAAAGGGAAAGAAAATTGCTTTGCGGATGGTCTCAGTAGATATACTGAACGGATTCAAAATTGTGTTTCGGAAAATAACGAAGAAGTTGTATTTGAAAACAGAATTAAAGATGATTTAGGTGTTGTTGAAGATTCTTCAAATTCTAAAGAAGGAGTTTTTTAACAACGAAGTGGTTTATGAAGAAAACGAAACTCACGAAAGTCATAAAACTACAGGTCCAATTGCACAAAACGATAACAATTAGGTTATCTCTACAGTTGCAACCATTCATAGCGCGATGGAGGATGAATCCTTACACATATTTATAACTGAAAAACCCATTAACATATTCAAAAATCAAATATACTTGTCTTATGGCACAAAAGAAAAAAAATCCACTTAAAATAGTACACAAAAAGGTCGAAAATCATGTCGAGATCGACAAAAATAAAAGTATTCTCTTAGACATTATGGAACGTTTTTTAATAAACAAAGGAATCATTTGCATTTATTACAATGATAACCATTATTCCTGTAGTTTCAAAATTTGTATGTAAAATATTTTGCAATAAACACAAACTTAAAACTATTACGATCAACTATTCGACTTAGAGATATAATAGATAAAAACGAAATCATTATTATAATCGAAAATGAACATTTAAGCAAAAACCATAGACTCATTAACGAAATCTTTTTAGAATTAAAAAAATTCTAATATTGCCCAAAAATGCAAATTGAGATCCAAAAATTCGTAAATAACTGTGATATTTGCAATATAGCCAAACATGACCGTCAACCACTGCAGATACCCACGCAAGTTACAGAAATACCAAAATCCATCAACGATATTATCCATGCAGATATTTGGTTTTCCGAACGAGGTAAAATGTATTTCACTACCATTGACAAATTCTCTAAATATGCGACAGTTCATCCTTTAGAGGATAGAAACTGGATAGCGATCTTAAGTGCAACTAACCAACGCATTCAATTCTTAGGGAAACCTAACAAAATAGTATCGGATGTTGAAACATGCATATTGCACTCTGCAGTGGAACAGTTTTTAAAAGAGCATAACGTAACTTTTCACAAAACCACTGCATCAATGAAAACTGGAAACGCCGATATAGAAAGGCTACATGGAACTCTGAATGAACATCTTATAATACTTAATGCTTCCAAACATAACACAGAATTGGACAAGAAAATACACTGTAAATACATTTCTATAGTACTATCATGAAGAGGAACGTCCGGGGAGCCACCTGCTAGAGTCTATAAGAATTACTATCTTGGGCTCATTTGCAAAATATGTATAGACTAATTGGAAACCAAGAGGGAGTAAAATGCATATGTTTTAACATTTTCTTAAGTTTAAGCAATACACAAAATAATAACTTTTTAAGTGAAAACCAAAAGGGAGACGAATGCATATGCTTAAACATTTTCTAAAGTTAAAGCAAGAGAAAGAAAATATACCTTGTATGTGTATTTTTCTTTCCTCACATTTATTTAAAATTGGAGAATCTACCTACATACATACATATGCATGTATAAAGATTTTTGGAAGAATTGTATCCCGTTCGACCTAGTTTTGGTTTTGACATTATTATAATTATATATGTATGTATGTGTGGAATAAATGTTTGCCGTGTGTTCGTTTTGTGTTTAAAAAAAAAAACAGTTTTTGACCTTGATTTACTGCACTTTTCGTTTCGGCAATAAATTTGTTTGAAAATAAATTTGTCCGCTGGTTTGTTTTGAGTTCAAAAAAATATTAAATTCAGTTTAATTGGTGCCGTAGATAAGTAGCTAATTTAGTTGTGATGAGTGTAATTCAAGCAATTTTTAAATCCCTACCTACCTATGAACTTAAATAAACTCTTTTTGTGTGATAAAAGTGTTGTGGCATTGAAGATAGGTAGGTAGGTATGTACTTATGTAGATACCTTAAATAAGATATTTAAATACCCACAATGCTTGTGATTTAAATTCAGGTTAAAACCGTATTGGAGTAAAAATTAAAGAGGCAAATAAAATACTACCATCGTTTAAATATTATTTATTCTTACATAACCATATTAAAGCAATAAATTTACGTTTTTCTAATATTATGCCAATGTAGGTAGGTATAGGTACCTACTAACATTTAAAAAATAAATTTTTCATTTTATTTAATACGTACGTATACCTATCATTAAGAATGCATTATTTTTTGCATTTTTGATTGAAAAGAATGTGTATAACTTTTCACTTGCGAGATACTACCTACATACATATACATATGGCAAGTTTTGGATTCTTAAACAATTTAACACGAGATTTTGATCAAACTTTACATTAAGATGATAGAGAACAAGAATGAATTGCGTTCGGCAATCCCGTCTATCTGTCTGTCTGTGAGTCCACCGCCTAAACGCCTGCATAGATTTTCTTCAATCTTGGTAATAATAATGTTCTTTCAATAATAGGTATATGCCCATAGGTTTTTCGCATTTTTTGAGACCAAAAATAACGGTACATTTTATTATGCCTAAGAGGTAAATCTTGAAAAAATTAGTGGGTTAATGAAGGGAAAAGGTACTTGGTAATCGTTTTTTTTTTCTTTTTGGAAAAATGGTTATGGTTCACGATTTTCTGGAACACGGCTTATTTGATTTTTTTAAAAATTTAATTATGAAGAAGCTCCCAAAAACTTAAACAGTATTGTAAACCAAAATGTTTCAACAAATTTGTTTAACTCAATATATTTCGAAAAACACTTAATTGATTTTTTCAAAACCTCGTATTTAATAGTTGTTTGACATTACCTTGAATAGGTACTTAAACAAAAATGTTGTGCCGAAACAAAAAAAACAACGGGTACCGTTGTAACTCAAATGTTAGAAAAAAAAATTGATAAAACCATATGTGTGCTTTCTTAGAATAGTGCAGTCCACTTTTAAGAAAACAAAAATATATTTTATCATTGATTTTTTTTAAATTAAACTATTATTCGGACAATCTACACACATATATTAATAACATTACTACTTTAAATTTGCGAAACGCAAACATTTTTGTCCTATCTGAATACATACATATTATATAATAGGTACTTATGTATATTTTACCAATCATATAAGATTATGTATATATGTATAGCTACATACCACTTACATCCTTCCATTTTCTTATAGGTAAAGTTACTGTGAGTGTCAAAAGTGAGTAAAAATCCATATGATTAATTGAAAGATATACAATTTAATAAAAATAAATAATCATAAATGGGATTTCAATTATATAAAACAAAGGCTTTATTTATTAGAAGTAAATAAAAATAAAAATTCAAAATAAAACTAGTACGTTTGTGACTAATAAAATATAAAAAAAAACTTAATAGTTATGGCGGTGCCGGTGGAGGTAAATCTTTCTTTTTACATCACTTCAGATTGTAAGCTGTAGTTGTGTTTAAAAGCTTAACAGTAGTGCAAAATTACTGTTTATCAATGAGAAGTGAAATTTCCTTGGAAACGCAAAAATCTATTGTGGATTTGAAGAAAAAGGAACATCATATAATTTCAAACGTACTTGAAAACTAAAAAAGCTAAATAAAGAATTTAGTGAACAAAATTTAAGAAACACAGTGAAACATGGAGGATGTTCAGTGAAGGTGTGGGGGTGTATGGCGGCATCTGGGGTCGGAAATCGTTAAACGAACAATGAATAAGCAAGACTATCTTAACATGCTAAAGAATATCGTGCAACCGAGCGTAGACAAATTAGGTTTGTTTAGCAATTCGATCTTTCAACAAGACAATGATCCTTAGGATACCTCCCAGCTCGTTAAAGAATGGTTTCTTTACCGAACTCCAAAACAGCTCAATAACCCTCACAATCGCCGGACCTAAATACCATAAACATTTATGGGATCATTTGGACACTCAAATTCGTAAAAGACTATAGAGAACAAAAAAGATTTAAAAAGGCTTTAGTTGAAGAATGGTCCCAAATATGTTCTGATGTTATAAATAACTTTGTTCTATCCATGCCAGGTAGACATTAAGAAGTTATAAAGTCTAAAGAGAGCCAAACGAAGTACTAATTGAATATATTTATTAAAGAAATAACAGATTTTTATTTACTTTCGACATGCAAAATATGGCATGTTTAGTTTTTTATTAGTGAAAATTAGATTTACGAGTATTTTGAATTTTTATGTTTATTTTGGTTTACTGCTATAATAAAGCTTTTGTTTTATATGGTTGGAAATTGATTTTTCTTTAATTTGTTGTTTATATTGTATATTATTCAACAAACCATATGGGTGGCTACTTACTCTTGACATTCACGGTATGTACATATTTATATACCTAGGTTCCATCTATGTAGGTATAGGTATACATTACCCTCCTAAGTTACATGATTAAAATCTATAATCTAGACTTAAATATACATTGTACGTAGGCGCTTACATACTCATGAAGCTATTCCTTTAGTTTTAGAATTCAGTGTGTAGTCTTTTTAAATATTTCAAGGCTTTAAAAAAATAAAATGCATGACTGGATCGCACGTACTTGCTCCTATGCTCGATCACATTATATGCAAAAGATTCTTAATGGAAACGGCTAAAAGTATTTTCAAAGTCGTTTTTTACTTAATTTTTTATATATACATTTCTAAAATTTTTTCTAAAAAAATCGGTGTGAACTTATAAGAACGTCAAGAAAATTGAAGGTAAAATTAAAATAAAATTATTTATCTGGTAGTACCTACCAATATTATTTGTATAGATTTAATTTAACTAATTTGTCAATGCCGTAGAATGTATGTACCTAGCTTTTTTCGCGACATCCACAACCCTCCCTCTCCATGTTTTCTATCTCATTCACTCGTGAGTGGTCAACGACAGAGGAAGTGTTTTTGTGCTTAGTTAAACGTGTATAAAATAAAAGCGACAGCGACCACAGGAGTTAAACATAGGTGAGTTTATCTCACCTCTCTGAAGTAGAATTATGTTTTTGGTTGCGAAAAACTTTAAATTACTCTTTATTATGCTAATATAATATTAATTTTTTTTTAAATTTAATATATACGTTAATTATTATTTTTTTTTTTTGCTTAAATACATTTTATTTTCCCCTTGACAGGTTTAAAATTTTTTTTATTAGCGGTTTTTATTATTTTCTTCTCTTTTCGTAAAAGGAGAAATTTGAGAATGGGAAGAAATAAGAATAAGAGGCGCAGAGAGCGGAGCTCAAGCAAAAGTTCCAATGAACATGAGCGTCACAGGTCAAAGCGTGGAACAAGTAGAAAAGATTGGGAACGATCTTCGAGATCTTTAGGGACAGTAGACTCGTTAGATAGGCTAACAGACGTACTTACGTCGGTAATGGAAAGAACAAGCGTTAAGAATCATGTAACTAACTTTAAAAGTGATACAGTTCCAGATTTTAATCCGGAACAGGATAAAAACCAGTCAGCAATTAAATGGTGTCATAAAGTCGACGAATTAAAGGGTATATTTGGGTGGTCTGAGGAAGCGACCATTTATTTTGCCTAAGCGAAAGTAAAAGGTATTGCACAACTTTGGTACAAGGGTCTTTCAAGTCTTAAATTTTCGTGGGTTGAATGGATGGTTAAGATTTAAGCAGCATTTCCCTCAAAGAGAGACTTTAATGATCAATTGACGGAAATGCTCAAACGAAAAAAACAGGTCGATGAAACGTATATTAAATATTTTTACGAGAAACTTGCAATGTTAAACGCTTGTGAGTTGGAAGAAGAAAAGGCTGTTTCATGTATCCTGGGAGGCATTGATGATCGTGTTATCAAATCTAGTGCAAAATCTGCGGGATATAAAACGCCAGAACAACTTTACGAGTATTTAAGCCAAGTGAACGGAAATGAATCATAAATACGACACCTAACATATTCTGCAAATAACCGAAGCAAGGGTCACCAATGGACTAAACGTGAACCAGGAAGACCAAACAAGTCTTCAAAAAGCAACAGATGTACAAAACTATGCAAGAGTTAAATTAGTATCAAAAGAAAGCACGGTTATACCATCAAATCATATAAATCTCGTGGAAACACAAACGGAACAGGCAAATCAAGACATTTTCTTTGACATCAGCCTACGACAAAAAGAAGGAGAAGAATCTTGTGTACCAAGAGCTATTCTTCATATAAATGAACTTGGCATTACACATGTGCCTTTAATAAATTTATCCGACCGCGACATAACTATTAAAGAAAACGTAATCCTGGTGGAGGGTGGACCTGTGTACAAACCTATGGTAATGTAGAACAAGTCTTACAGATGCAACACCATGATTATGAGCCAATTAAATTATCGGACTTGCAAATTGGACCTGTCGAAGAAAACATAAAACAACAACTTCTAAGTCTGCTCAACGAATTTTGAAAATGCATTTCAATAAATGTTAGTGAACTTGGTTGTGCGAAGAGCACCGAAATGAAAATTCAACTTAATGATGAAGATCTTTTTCATTTCGTCCATATCGCATGGCTCTAAAGGAACAACAAGTTTTGAGAGATATGGTGATGCAATTACTTGAAAATAACATAGTACGCGAATATAATTCTGAATTTGCCTCCCCTGTTTTATTGGTCACTAAAAAGAATGGAGAACAAAGGCTTTGCATCGACTTCAGAAAACTAAATTCAGTATCCGTCAAAGACAGTCATCCTCTTCCTAGAATTGATGATCAAATATATAAGTTGAGGGGTAGTAAATGGTTTACTAGTCTTGATTTAAAATCTGGTTATTATCAGATCCCAATGGAAGCGAACTCAAAGCGTTTCACATACTTCGTAACACCAGAAGGACAGTTTGAGTTTCAGCGGATGCCCTTCGGACTCTGTAATGCCCCTAGAGTTTTTCAGAGACTTATGAACAAAATTCTGGCTCGACAAATAGATACAGCCGCAGTATACCTCGATGATATACTCTTACAAGCAGGGTCACCAGGCGAATTGATTAAAATGTTTGATATATTTAAGCAGGAAGGGTTAACCCTAAATATAAAAAAATTTACGTTCCTTAAGAAAAGTGTAAGTTTTGAGGTAGAAAATGGCAGGGTTCAGCCAGGATCAGACAAAGCTAAGGCTATTGAACATTTTCCTGTGCCGAAAACAATTCATCACAATAGACAATTTCTAGGCCTTACGGGTTATTTCCGACATTTTGTCAAAAATTATGAACAAATAGTTAAGCCCCTTACTAACTTACTTCAAAAACAACAAACTGGCAATGGACAGAGAAGGAGAACGAAGCTTCCAGTTTATCGCAAAACAGCAAACGGTTTTCAATGGTTAGTTCCAAAGGTAATGAGACGACAAGTAGTACACGCAGCGCACGATGAGTTAGGGCACTTTGCCATAGAGATGAGACTCCAGAGGCCGTGCGAACATTACTGGTTTCCACATATGCGCAAATACGTGGACAAATATTTGACGTGTTGTATACGGTGCTTGTTCAACAAACGAAATGCCGTTAAAGGAGACGGTTACCTTCACCCCATTCCTAAGATTAACGAGCAAATGGGAATGAAAATGTGGATCATTTAGGTCCCTTTCCGAAATCTAAGTTAGGAAATCAGTACATCCTTGCACTTGTAAATGGATTTACCAAATTTTCATTCCTAAAGGAAGTCAAATCAACTAAGACAAAAGTGGTAATCGATTTTTTTAAAGCTGTTTTTGCTGTTTACGGTATACCTAAGGTTATTGTATCTGACCGCGGCAGTGCTTTCACAGCCAAAGATTTTAAACAGTTCTGTTTACAAAACAAAATAAAACATATCTTGAATGCAGTTTCTACTCCCAGGGCAAACGGACAGGTAGAGCGCCTCATTAGGTCAATTTTGATTGCTTTGCTGACAAAAACATTAGAAGAAGACCGATGGGATGTCAAGGTACGCCAAGTACAGTTTTCTCTGAATAATGTCGTTAGTAAAAGTACGGGTAAGACACCAAGCGAATTGCTTTTCCGAATGCAACCGAAATCTGGGACGGACATGGCTTTAAAGCATGAAATCGTGCATACCACTGCAACTTTGATTGAAGTTCTCTGTGAAATTCGCAAACTAGCATCAGAACACTTAAGAGAGGAGCAAGACAACCAAAAACAAGAATACGATAGACGTAGCAAGCGGCCTAAGCACTACAGATAAGGAGAATTAGTACTCATTAAGAAACAGGAACAAAAAACCGGTACGAGCAGGAAATTGGTTCCACCTTTTAAGGGGCCATTTATAATAAAAGCTGTGCTTCCAACTGATCGCTATGTAGTTAAGGATATGGAGTGTACTTATCGCAGGACTCGACGAACAAGTTATGAAGGAGTTATTGCCGTTGACAGCATAAGAACTTGGGTACCGCCAGTTGGTATATCGGATACTGATAGTGAAGGGAATGACGAAGAAATTTCCGAATATTAATGACTCGAGGCGAGTCAAAATCAGGATGGACGACTATAAGAAAGTCAAGAGAATGTAAAATTAAGGTAAAATTAAAATAAAATTATTTATCTGGTAGTACCTACTAATATTATTTGTATAGATTTAATTTAACTGATTTGGCAATGCCGTAGAATGTATGTACCTAGCTTTATTTCGCGACATCCACAACCCTCCCTCTCCATGTTGTCTATCTCATTCAGTTGTGAGTGGTCAACGATAGAGGAAGTGTTCTTGTGCTGAGTTAAACGTGTATAAAAAAAAGCAACAGCGAACGCAGGAGTTAAACAAAGGTGAGTTTATCTCACTGAATTACTATTTTCTTAAAAAGTATCTGTAGAATTAAATTATTAATTTTGAAGTAGAATTATGTGTCTGGTTGCGATTAGATTTTTATTGAATATTTGTATAATACCCAACATACAATGTACGAGTAAGGAACTCGATCATGTGTATGTTGGTCTCCTGGTTCATCGAAATATATAAGCATTGGCATAACATCCACCAGTTCCCCTGCGAGAGTGATACTCAATAGTGTGTGAGGTGGTCGCTTGGCTGTCGATCCTCGTAAACGGCATTGGTGTAACATCCATCGAATACCCTGTGAATGTACCAGATCAGGGAGCAGGCGACTAGGGTGGATTATCTCTATTCTGTTATGCCGAGCTTAACGCAACTTAGAGGTTAAGGGCGCGCTGCCGGAGAAGCCCTTTAAGATCTTAGCTGTGAATGTAAATTCACTGATTAGGACCGAACGTAGAGCGAATTTATTCCAATTGCTTAAAGACATAAGTCCAGATGTGTTTATGGCTAGCGAAACTAAGCTTAACCAGAAACATAAATTGACTAACAACAATTACAATATCGTAAGGAGAGACCGACCCAACTCCACTCAAGGAGGGGGCGTCGCAATCTTTATACGTAAAGGCATTAGTCATAAGGTAATATATAATAGTGATGTGCGTAAATTTCGGACGTTAGAGGCATGCATCATATGCATTCATCTCCAACAGGGGAGGCGAATGTATGTGATCGCGGCCTATGCACCGGAAACACCTCAGCCCACACAGTTTATAACAGAGCTTGAAAAGCTTTTTGAATGCTTAAGATTAAGCTCGGAAGAAAACTACTACATATTGGCTGGTGATTTGAATGCCAAACATATAGATTGGGGAAATCAAATACAAAATCCTCGTGGTAACCATCTGTATAATTGGATGGGTCGATACAACCTGGAGTATCGCATTGAACTTCTCGCTACAGACAGGCCATCGTTTCCAAGAAGCGGTGCCTATCTGGATCTATTGTTGAAAGATGCAAGACTAACAATTACTGATACTGTGGGTCATCGGCCTAAAAATTCTTTAAGAACGATCGAGTACGACAGTGACCACTGCGGACTCGCCGCCGTAATACAACTTCCGAACGCGCTTATGGAGTTGGAGGAGTATGTACCGGTGCATACTTTCAATTACAGTAAGGTGCGCTGGTCACGCTTCTCGAACGTCTTATTGAGCGAATTACGATCAAATGGTATATCCGCACCAAATGACAGGAACATGACAAATACTGAAATTGACAGATACTTAGAACAAATGGACGAAACAATTCAACGAACAATGAACAGGACAATACCGAAATACAAAGAACGTAACGCAACTGACATGTACCGTAACGCGACAATTGATGCACTACACAGACAAAAAAGTGGCTTACTGACAAGACTAAAACGCTTGTACAGACGGTTTACTGACACTAGATCTGGAGATAAGGACACTGAAGTCGTCCATAAAAAACATCAACCAATTGATCAAAGAAAATTATAGGTTGTCCATTAATTTGTTTTGGGACAACAAAATTCGGGCCGTGAACGCTACCGACCCGAGTATGTTCCCACAAATTAATAAGATATTCAGAAGAAAAGATCAAAACGACCTTCCGTGTCTTAAGCTCCAGAGGACGACACAAAACAGAGACGTACTTCTGACAGCAGGCATAGACCCAGATGACGCCGTCTTGGACGATGACCTCTTCATGATCGAAGATCCGCAGGAGAAGGTGGAGGCTGTGGGGGCTGCTTTCCAGCGATCTGAGAACCTTGGTTTTACCGGGTTTAATGATGAAGATTTGGCAAACGCCATAATCGCCGACCGAAATGGGCCCAGTCCCCTGTTAATTTCGAAGAATGAGCTCCAGCTCATCTTCGATTCATTAAAGAAAAAGAAGTCTGCAGGAGTCGATGGTATATCCAACGTTGTACTACGACATTTGCCTCAAGAAGCAGTTGACATTTATACCACACTGTTTAACAACGCGCTGAATAATGCATATTATCCAGTGCGGTGGAAGACAGCTGTGGTGCACCCTCTCCCAAAAAAGGGAAAGGACAACTCCAATCCGGCGAATCTCCGGTCGATAAGTCTTCTTCCGAGTATCAGCAAAGTATTTGAAAAGGTTATTAATAGAGCTCTGCTCAAGTGGGCGGAGGACAAAAATATCATCCCGGATAATCAGTTTGGTTTTAAGGCGGGACATGACATAATTCATGCCGCGTCTAAACTAGTTTCTGATATCCAATGGAACAAAACTAAAAAGCAGTGTACGGGTGCCTGTCTGGTTGATTTGGAGAAGGCCTTCGACACCGTATGGTTAGAAGGTCTCTATCTAAAGCTAACCAGACTAGGTATAAGTAAACCTCTATTGTATATGCTTTATGACATGCTAAATGGTAGAAAGTTTGTTGTCAAGAGTGGCAATGTAACTTCTACCGCAATTTATAATATTAATAATGGTCTTCAGCAGGGAGTGGTTAACTCGCCGATTCTGTTCAGCATTTACACCAGCGATCTGATAGGTAGTCTAACTCAGGCAATTGCGTTCGCCGACGATCTAATTGCGTACAGAACAGCTAATACAGTTGAGGTCATCAAAAGTCTCTTGCAGAGTGACTTCGACAAGATTCAGCGATATTGTGATGACTGGAAGTTAAAAATCAACTTCCAGAAATCAGAAACTATTCTGTTTAGGACTCCGTTGTCTAGCGCCTCAAGGGATACGAGAAAGAACTGGCGCAAGCTGGTGATCGTAGGGCCACATGGACATCCACTGGCGAGTAAAAGTGTAGTAAATTACCTTGGCATCTGGTTGGATCAGTACTTGTATTTCGACACACATATAGGTGCTGCTCTGGCCAAGGCTAGGGGAGCCTTTGCCCTGGCAAAACGATTGTTTTATAGCAGTCGTCTTGACAGCAGGGTGAAGGTGATTTGCTACATGACCCTCATCAGGCCGATGATTGCCTACGGATGCCCGGTGTGGTTCAACGTTGCCCCATCTCAAATGGAAAAGATTCGGGTGTTTGAGAGGCAATGTCTTAGACGTTGCCTTGGATTACACAGAACACCAGAGTCGGAGTACACAAGATATTATTCCAACCAGGTTATTTAATTGAAGAAAACGCAAACAATGTTTATATTATTTTTGTTTTTGTTTTAGTGGACTGCGTGGATTTAAAGCCAGTTGAATGAATTTGTGACCTTTAGTCCAAAATGCGTTTCGCCCAGGTACTACAGCTGGGCTCATCAGTTAGATGCTGTAGTACCTTTCTAAGACGCATTATTTTTTGATCGATATGTACCGACTTTAATAAAACTTACAGCGATTACTCACTGTAAATTATATTTTTCTAGGGGAATTTGGTTAGATTCATGCACCTAGAATTATGTTTTGCCCGTGGTCTGGCCAGTGATTTAATTGAAGAAAACGCAAACAATGTTTATATTATTTTTGTTTTTGTTTTAGTGGACTGCGTGGATTTAAAGCCAGTTGAATGAATTTGTGACCTTTAGTCCAAAATGCGTTTCGCCCAGGTACTACAGCTGGACTCATCAGTTAGATGCTGTAGTACCTTTCTAAGACGCATTATTTTTTGATCGATATGCACCGACTTTAATAAAACTTACAGCGATTACTCACTGTAAATTATATTTTTCTAGGGGAATTTGGTTAGATTCATGCACCTAGAATTATGTTTTGCCCGTGGTCTGGCCAGTGATTTAATTGAAGAAAACGCAAACAATGTTTATATTATTTTTGTTTTTGTTTTAGTGGACTGCGTGGATTTAAAGCCAGTTGAATGAATTTGTGACCTTTAGTCCAAAATGCGTTTCGCCCAGGTACTACAGCTGGGCTCATCAGTTAGATGCTGTAGTACCTTTCTAAGACGCATTATTTTTTGATTGATATGTACCGACTTTAATAAAACTTACAGCGATTACTCACTGTAAATTATATTTTTCTAGGGGAATTTGGTTAGATTCATGCACCTAGAATTATGTTTTGCCCGTGGTCTGGCCAGTGATTTAATTGAAGAAAACGCAAACAATGTTTATATTATTTTTGTTTTTGTTTTAGTGGACTGCGTGGATTTAAAGCCAGTTGAATGAATTTGTGACCTTTAGTCCAAAATGCGTTTCGCCCAGGTACTACAGCTGGGCTCATCAGTTAGATGCTGTAGTACCTTTCTAAGACGCATTATTTTTTGATCGATATGTACCGACTTTAATAAAACTTACAGCGATTACTCACTGTAAATTATATTTTTCTAGGGGAATTTGGTTAGATTCATGCACCTAGAATTATGTTTTGCCCGTGGTCTGGCCAGTGATTTAATTGAAGAAAACGCAAACAATGTTTATATTATTTTTGTTTTTGTTTTAGTGGACTGCGTGGATTTAAAGCCAGTTGAATGAATTTGTGACCTTTAGTCCAAAATGCGTTTCGCCCAGGTACTACAGCTGGACTCATCAGTTAGATGCTGTAGTACCTTTCTAAGACGCATTATTTTTTGATCGATATGCACCGACTTTAATAAAACTTACAGCGATTACTCACTGTAAATTATATTTTTCTAGGGGAATTTGGTTAGATTCATGCACCTAGAATTATGTTTTGCCCGTGGTCTGGCCAGTGATTTAATTGAAGAAAACGCAAACAATGTTTATATTATTTTTGTTTTTGTTTTAGTGGACTGCGTGGATTTAAAGCCAGTTGAATGAATTTGTGACCTTTAGTCCAAAATGCGTTTCGCCCAGGTACTACAGCTGGGCTCATCAGTTAGATGCTGTAGTACCTTTCTAAGACGCATTATTTTTTGATTGATATGTACCGACTTTAATAAAACTTACAGCGATTACTCACTGTAAATTATATTTTTCTAGGGGAATTTGGTTAGATTCATGCACCTAGAATTATGTTTTGCCCGTGGTCTGGCCAGTGATTTAATTGAAGAAAACGCAAACAATGTTTATATTATTTTTGTTTTTGTTTTAGTGGACTGCGTGGATTTAAAGCCAGTTGAATGAATTTGTGACCTTTAGTCCAAAATGCGTTTCGCCCAGGTACTACAGCTGGGCTCATCAGTTAGATGCTGTAGTACCTTTCTAAGACGCATTATATAATTTACAGTGAGTAATCGCTGTAAGTTTTATTAAAGTCGGTACATATCGATCAAAAAATAATGCGTCTTAGAAAGGTACTACAGCATCTAACTGATGAGCCCAGCTGTAGTACCTGGGCGAAACGCATTTTGGACTAAAGGTCACAAATTCATTCAACTGGCTTTAAATCCACGCAGTCCACTAAAACAAAAACAAAAATAATATAAACATTGTTTGCGTTTTCTTCAATTAAATCACTGGCCAGACCACGGGCAAAACATAATTCTAGGTGCATGAATCTAACCAAATTCCCCTAGAAAAATATAATTTACAGTGAGTAATCGCTGTAAGTTTTATTAAAGTCGGTACATATCGATCAAAAAATAATGCGTCTTAGAAAGGTACTACAGCATCTAACTGATGAGCCCAGCTGTAGTACCTGGGCGAAACGCATTTTGGACTAAAGGTCACAAATTCATTCAACTGGCTTTAAATCCACGCAGTCCACTAAAACAAAAACAAAAATAATATAAACATTGTTTGCGTTTTTTTCAATTAAATCACTGGCCAGACCACGGGCAAAACATAATTCTAGGTGCATGAATCTAACCAAATTCCCCTAGAAAAATATAATTTACAGTGAGTAATCGCTGTAAGTTTTATTAAAGTCGGTACATATCGATCAAAAAATAATGCGTCTTAGAAAGGTACTACAGCATCTAACTGATGAGCCCAGCTGTAGTACCTGGGCGAAACGCATTTTGGACTAAAGGTCACAAATTCATTCAACAGGCTTTAAATCCACGCAGTCCACTAAAACAAAAACAAAAATAATATAAACATTGTTTGCGTTTTCTTCAATTAAATCACTGGCCAGACCACGGGCAAAACATAATTCTAGGTGCATGAATCTAACCAAATTCCCCTAGAAAAATATAATTTACAGTGAGTAATCGCTGTAAGTTTTATTAAAGTCGGTACATATCGATCAAAAAATAATGCGTCTTAGAAAGGTACTACAGCATCTAACTGATGAGCCCAGCTGTAGTACCTGGGCGAAACGCATTTTGGACTAAAGGTCACAAATTCATTCAACTGGCTTTAAATCCACGCAGTCCACTAAAACAAAAACAAAAATAATATAAACATTGTTTGCGTTTTCTTCAATTAAATCACTGGCCAGACCACGGGCAAAACATAATTCTAGGTGCATGAATCTAACCAAATTCCCCTAGAAAAATATAATTTACAGTGAGTAATCGCTGTAAGTTTTATTAAAGTCGGTACATATCGATCAAAAAATAATGCGTCTTAGAAAGGTACTACAGCATCTAACTGATGAGCCCAGCTGTAGTACCTGGGCGAAACGCATTTTGGACTAAAGGTCACAAATTCATTCAACTGGCTTTAAATCCACGCAGTCCACTAAAACAAAAACAAAAATAATATAAACATTGTTTGCGTTTTCTTCAATTAAATCACTGGCCAGACCACGGGCAAAACATAATTCTAGGTGCATGAATCTAACCAAATTCCCCTAGAAAAATATAATTTACAGTGAGTAATCGCTGTAAGTTTTATTAAAGTCGGTACATATCGATCAAAAAATAATGCGTCTTAGAAAGGTACTACAGCATCTAACTGATGAGCCCAGCTGTAGTACCTGGGCGAAACGCATTTTGGACTAAAGGTCACAAATTCATTCAACCAGGTTATATACAACGGAGCCAACATAAACAGAATAGATAATTTTTTGCTCAAGCTGATTCGGCGTCACGTTGCAAGAGCGATGTCCTCAACTAACAGCTTAAGTTTTGGGGCTTATTACCCCAATAACGAATATTTTGAGAGTGCGCGGTTAAGTGGTTACATCCCTCCCGAGGCATTCCTCTATTTAGACAGTCGAGGGCTGATACAGGATGGAGGGGCGGTTCCTCTCATCTACCACGTCAGCCGGAAAACTGTGGATAGGAAAAAAAAATTAGATTTAATTAAAATAGTTTTTAGGTCGAAAGACATTAGTTTTAAGAGTTATTGTTTAATTTAGAGCGCCTGTAAAGGGCCAGTAAATTAGTTGTAAGTTATTGATAATTAGGCTAGTTTTAAACATTTTTGTCTAGCTTTAAGATAGTTATAAGTTAAAATGAAATAAAAATGAATTTAAAAAAAAAAAAAAAAAAAAACCCTGTGAGCGTGATGCTCAGTGGTGTATGTGTTGGTCGCCTGGCTTTCAAATTTATACATGGCAATAGTTTAACATCCACCGGTTCCCCTGCGAGCTAGAGAGACTCAATAGTGTGTGTGGTGGTCGCCTGGCGAAGTAGTAAATTCATTTAAATGGTATAAGTCCATTGTGTGACGGCCGCCTGTAGTAGTTGTAGTATTAGTAATATTTTGGATGTATGTAACTTACAATATAGTTAGAATAAAATAGTTGCCTGCGTTGATGGCTGTATTCATGGGCTCAAATAAAAATTCAAATAAAATTTTAAATAGATCAAAAAGGGAGTTGCCACTTTTGAGGAAACCTGTTCAAAATGTATAACTGACAGATTGACAGACAGACAGACATACAGAAGGACAGAATTTTTAGACCATCTTTTTTCGTCTTCGCTATCATCGTAATGCTACTTTTGATTAGTATCTATAAACTTTTTTTTTCGACGAATGCATAACTTGCCTTATAGTACCTAATCGCAAGTAAAAAGTAGGTAGATGATAAGTTGATTAAATATTATGTTTAACAACGCTAATTATTTTGCAAAATATGTTAACGGATGTAAATAAGTGTATACTACCTAACTAATTTTAATTTTAATCAAAACGTTGGAGTTATCCATGCATATAAGGCATATCATTTTTCAATACATTTTGATTTTCCAAAAAAAATAATAACATGGGTCATAACAACATATAGGTTCGTAATGATTTCTTTAAATTTACTATTATATTTGAAAATCCAATAAATTTCAGTATTATTTCACATCGCAACATTACCTAATTACCTAATTTAAAACAAATGATATAACTTTTGAATCTAGTAACTCGAAAGTTTGATTTTGTACTTTTGTACCTATGTACATATATTGATTTGACCCAACTCAATATATAATTTATTACAACACTCGTTATGACTTTATAAAATCGTATTGGAAATTAACGTTCAAAAAATTATTTAGTTTATCATTCATACCTTCTTAAAACCAAATTAAATTATGTCACTATTTTCAATTCGATATTTTTTAAACCCAAATTAACATTATCTTATATCAATGCATAAGAACTTAGATTTTGCCTGAGTTAGTTAATATTGTCGTCATTTTGAATAACCAATGGAGTATTCCACTGAAAGTTAAATTAGTTGATTCAACTACTCGTATTATCACACATTTATTGAATATTTTATTTAAAAAAAATCGTATTCGGTTTTCGACCAATAAATAAGAGCAATAGCTCAGTATAATATTCACTCAATGTGCGAAAATCAATGAATTAAAAAACGTTCGCTTTTCTTCTAAGACTCGATTGAATTTTCATAATGATGAAAAAGGTATGTAAGTGTGTATGCAGTATGCTCAATGTTTGAAGAAAATCGCTTCAGCTTCTATTATTGTATATGTTCTGGGATTGATGAAACCCTTAAGTCAGTTTTTTTTTCATTATGTAGGTACTTAGATCAATTGTACCTAAATACTTACATATACACACACCAAATATACCACCTTAATATATCACAAGTAAAAATGCAGATGTTTGTTTAATTTTGTTCATGTTTTTATTTTCAAATAAATTCTAATATACTCGTACCTACACCTAGCTACATTTAATATTTACTTATTTATTAGCTTAAAAATAACTACAGTTGGGATCATCAGTTAGATGATGTAGTACCTTTCGAAGTCGCATTATTTTGTGGTCGCTGTTTACAGACTTTAATAAAATTTACAGCGATTACTCACTCTAAATTATATTCTTCTAGTGGAATTTGGTTAGATTCATGCAACTAGAAGTATGTTTTGCCCGTGGTCTGGCCACTGAATTAATTGAAGAAAACGCGAACAATATGATTATATTATTTTTGTTTTTGTTTTAGTGGACTGTGTGGATTTAAACCCAATAGTCCAAAGTGCGTTTCGCCCAAGTACTACAGTGGGGCTCATCAGTTAGATGCTGTAGTACCTTTCTAAGACGCATTATTTTTTGGTCGATGTTTACCGACTTTAATAATATTTACAGCGATTACTCACAGCAAATTATATTCTTCAGGGGAATTTGGTTAGATTCATGCTGCACCTAGAATTATGTTTTGCCCGTGGTCTGGCCAATGAATTAATTGCAGAAAACGCAAACAATATGTTTATATTATTTCTGTTTTTATTTTAGTGGACTGTGTGGATGTAAAACCAATTGAATGTTTTTGTGACCTTTAGTCCAAAATGCGTTTCGCCCAGGTACTACTGTTGGGCTCATCAGTTAGATGCTGTAGTACCTTTCTAAGACGCATTATTTTTTGGTCGATGATTACCGACTTTAATAAAATTTACAGCGATTACTCACTGTAAATTATATTCTTCTAGGGGAATTTGGTTAGATTCATGCATCTAGAAGTATGTTTTGCCCGTGGTCTGGCCAGTGAATTAATTAAAGAAAACGCAAACAATATGTTTATATTATTTTTGTTTTTGTTTTAGTGGACTGTGTGGACTTATAGCCAATTGAAAGTTTTTGTGATCTTTAGTCCAAGATGCGTTTCGCCCAGGTACTACAGTTGGGCTCATCAGTTAGATGCTGTAGTACCTTTCTAAGACGCATTATTTTTTGGTCGATGTTTACCGACTTTAATAAAATTTACAGCGATTATTCACTGTAAATTATATTCTTCTAGGGGAATTTGGTTAGATTCATGCACCAAGAAGAATGTTTTGCACGTGCTCTGGAAAGCGGCGCGACACCGACCGACTACATCCTCATCCCTCGACGAAGGTTTTCCTTCTGTTGATTTTTTGTTTGTTTTTGTTGATGTGGTGTTTATTTGGTCTTCTTTATTCCAAATAATCTGAAAAGAAAGATTTCATTAGTAAATCAATATTGTATAGAACAGAATAAATTACATAAATACCACACGTATGTATGTACATATGTAATTTATTTTGCAAAACTCGTATGCTTTCACATCCGATTTTAGCAATACAAATTCGACACACGCTACACTTACATCAAATACAAATATTTATGTTCGGGATAATCTGGAAATAAAATAATATGTAAATTTCACAAGTAATACTCACCAATAGATTTTTGTGCCATCCATGATCGTCTTGTTTACATTCTGACATTATAAGTTTGTTAATTTTTTTGTTGTCAAGCTGCCTAGTTTCTTCTGCGCATGCGAAGGTAGCCTTGTCTCTTTTCACCTAAGGGAAAAGGGACAGACAATTTTCTACTAGCGCATGCGCAGAAAACTTTATGACAGTTTAGTTCATCCAGTGGATGAACTTTAATGAACTTTGGTGAACTTATGTGTGGTTTGAGTCCAAGACAGTACTAATGAGTGTAAAGGAATTTTGTTAAAAAGGAAATTATAGTAGGCAAAGATAGTCTTGTTAGTTCATAGATAGATAATAGAATTTTATTGATTAGCTAGAATAAATAATAGAATTAAATTAGAATTAGTTAAATGAGAATAGCTGAAGATAATTAAGACTGAGACAGATAGATTATTAGTGTATATGTGTGTGTGCAATTTCATGGACGTTGATGAAGGGGTGATTAACTTTAAAAATAGTTGTCTCGCTTAGGTATAGTGGCAACTATTTACTTAGTTAATAGAAGAATGACTAGGAATTAGCTTCAAGGATTATATGGTCATTGTTCGACTTGAAATCGTATAAGCAAGAAGTTTTATCGGCCATTTATCTTTCATTCTTATTGAAATTTTTAAACTTAATTTGTTTAAATGTTAACTTTGTCTTACTTAAGTAAAAAATTCCTTTTTTTTAAAAAAAGAAAGTGAAGAAAAATATATAGAAACAATACATCACGTAAAATTACACTGTAAAGAAAAAAAATATAGTTTTCTAACATTATATATATATATTATATAGAATATAGATTTGGAGATAGTTCTTCCGAGTAGGAACCATTTTGAAAGAAGAATTCAAAGAACATTCGGGAAGATATTCAACCCAGTAGCAGATGTATGCAACTAACATTGAAAACCAAATCCGATATGTCTGATGTGTGATTTCTTCGTTTACTGGCTAGATTTGTAGCTGTAGGAGCCTAAGCCTCTGCCTAATTATTGACATTATTTCGGTGTACATACCTTCATCTTTACCAAGGCATCCTTTAGAGATGAAAACATTCCCTTCAGTAAAGAAACAAAGGAAATAGTTTTTGGAGGCACAAATACCGAAGTCCTACTGAATACTATACATATAGTACATATACATATATATATATATCATATAAGCACAAACAAAGTATCTGTGCATAAAAAGTGGAAGTTCATCTTGAACCCACAGCCATCCATTGACTAGGCTACACGCCACGAAATATGTTGTGGTTGTGGGAGAGAGATGAACGGAAACAACCACTGAATTTCAAACGCACCAGTCACAAGACATAAGTACGACAGAACGCAACTAACGACAATACATAGGATAATAGATGGAAAGGAAAATTTGCCAAATCTTCGCACACCTAAGCGTTACTTATAATTTATGCAAAAACATTTTTTTTACAAATTTCATAACTTTTTTTATTGATTTGTTTTTACTTTTCATCGCCTAATTTTTTTGCGTTAGAATTTGTCTTTTTTTACATATTTTTTTTTATTCTCATTACTGAATATTTACATTCACTTAGAAATTTTGCGTTTTTTAAATTTTTTTTTATCATTTTATCATTTTTAATATGTTCCCTTTTATAAAACAAAGTTTAATTTCCACTTTTCTTTTACATTCTTATTTTTAACATTTTTGTTTTTTTTACATTTTTTTATTAACTTAAAAATTAGTTTTTTTTGGTTGAATTTTTTTAAACAATTTTTAAGTAATTTTAGTTGCTTTACATATTTTTTTTTGATAACAGTTCGATTTTTTTTATTATTCATATTTTTTTTTTAATAAATTTAATTTAATTATTTTAATTTTTTTTTAGAAAAACAGTTTAAATTTTTCATTAATTTTGTTTTACCATTCGATTTATCATTTTTATTATTTTTTTTATCCTATAAAACAAACGTTTAATTTTTTTTACATTAAAAGGTACCATTTTTGTTTTTTTACATAAATATTTTTTTTTATTTTTCAATAACTTTTGTTTTTTTGTTTTTAACAACTTTGGGTAAAGAATTTGTCATTTTTTTTTATATAATTTAAAATATCAGTTTGAATTTTTTTCATTTTTTTTATTTGCTTTTTTACATTCTCTTCTTTACAATCTCTTAAAGAGCTAAGCTTATTAACATCAGTTAATTAATTTTGTTTTGTTTTGGGTTTGTTATCGCTGCCTTCCTTTTCTGATCAGGGACAATCATTTTTTTTTATTAGTACCTTTGTTTTGAAAAGTTTTGTTTTCTGCCTTAGCTGCAATATTAAAAAAATAAATAATATTAGTATTAAATAATATTTTGGAAATATGTCTCAATCAAATAAGAAGGCAACAGGGACAGTTCCGAAGGGAACCCAGAAAAGAAGGGCCACACGTCAGGCAGGGACAGTAGATGAGGAAATCGAAGAGTCTGAGACACTACTTTCCACGAAACCACCGACAGTGACGGAGAACGATAACTTAGATAAGACATATCAAGAAATTACGAATATAATTCGTAGTTTCGAGATAGCCGGAACGACTGACAACAACGTACAGAATACGAACGTACAAGAAGCAACAGAACCTGATAACGAGCAAGAACTTTTACAAATAGAACAAGAACAATTAACTCAACTCAATTTAGAACATGAACGACGAAGAAACGAACAAGAACGAATAACTCAACGACACTTGGAATTTAAACAAGAACAATTACGAATAGAACAAGAACAAAAACGACTACGTAGAGAACAAGAACAACTTACTCGACAGAACTTAGAACTTGAAAGAGAACGTGAAAGACTTACTAAACAAAAGTACGACATTGAACAAGAACGATTACGAACAGAACACATTAGACAGGACTCAGAACGAACTACGAACATTCCAATACTTAACGTACTGACCGATCTCAACATCGACGAACGGATGCAAAAAATTGCATCTCTGACTGTCAAGGAAAGCCAGACTAAAACTCTGAGTATTCTTGCAGATGGCTTGTCAGAAATGTACAAGATGTTTGACAAGAATATGAAAGAGGTCAACTCAAAGTTGAATAGTATGCAACAGTCTTTTACAGTTCAGAACGACACGACTTACGAACGAGACCCAACTAAAAACATCACGAGTACTAAACGGACCAACAGATAGACATTCCACCCGACAAATGGTCAATTGACAGTGCAACCGTCAGATGGATATTCTTCATTTAGGGATATCAATCGAAGGATTGATGTTCATAAATGGGGAGTTAAATTTGACGTGTCGTCAAAAGGCATGTCAGTTGAAAGCATCATTTTTCGAGTGGAGATATTGCAAAAAAAGAGTGGACTGACGGACGATCAGCTTTCCGCGAATTTCCACCATCGGGTTACGGGCTCTGCTGAACGTTGGTATTGGGATGTCTGCGAAGAGAACCAAAACGATGATCTTTTCAATTATCATGATTTGAAGGCTGAATTACTTCAACAGTTCAAACACAATAAGCGTGACCATGAAATCCTGAGGGCGATCATGGATCGAAAAAAGCAATCCGCAATCCCAAGAAACATTCGACGAATTTTATGCTGATATTAGAGGTCTGACGTTACAAATGCAAGTCAGGCCTACAGAAAGTGATTTAGTCTCGATGGTAAGAACGAATTTAAAGGAAAGGGTTAGTACTTTAATTTTTGGTTGTGCAATAAGAAATATTCGAGAATTGAGCGAAATGTGTAAAAGAGCAGAAGAGCATCTAGCGCTCAGAGATTTAAAAAAGATTTACCCATGAGATAGATGTTAACAATTACCTTAGAGGTAGAACAAGCGTTAGTATTTCTGAAGAAGATGATGAACTTGAGATAACGGCTTCACAGGCTCAAAGATCTGAAAGGAGAAATTTTGAAGAAAATAAGAAGTTGAATAGGTTTAAAGGTCAATAAATGAAGAGAGATGAGGCGAAAGACAGACAAAAGTCTTTGGGCGATTGCCAGTCTTCGTCTCATACCTTGCCATGCTTTTGTTGTGGGCAGTGTAGTGTGTCTTTAGATGTGCTGCGTGCCAGGGAAACCCGAAGGTCGGCAGTTCAACCGGGAGTCAGCCGCCGACATCAAAACCACTCCCGGAGCAGCAGAAGAACCTAAAAGAATAAAGATTTTAGAAAGGGAAATAGATCTGCAAAAAAATATAAAAGATAGTTACCAAGTAGAACGAAATCCTCCGAAAAGTCTTCACCAGATGATGATTGATTATGAAGTAGCTAGAAGAAGGATTTTTAATGAAGAGGTAGATTTTAAGAAAACAAATAGTAGAAATTATTTAAAGATTCGTAGGCTTAGGGAAAAATGCGCAATATTAAGGTTAAGAAACAATAAAACAGAAGCAGCTATAATAACTATGACAAATGACAATAGGGCCATACGCTAAAGTGCAATTAGGAGAAGAGGATTTTGAAGGACTTCTAGATAGTGGAGCTTCTGTTACATGTTTAGGGAAAGGTGCAATAGCAGGGAAAGGTGTAGACAGTAGGCAAAATATAAAAGTTAAGAAAATGAACAACGATATTAGAACCGCTGATTTAAATCATCAGAGGATAGAAGGATGTTTTAGGGCGAATGTTTCTTGGGGTGGTAAAATACATGAGCTGGAGATCCTTGTCGTTCCTGGTCTTTCTCAACCACTATGACTGGGAGTTGATTTTTGTAGTGCTTTTAAAGTCGCTCCAAATATTATAAGTGAGCTGAACGCTCCTGGTGTGACGAAAGAGCAGCCTAGCTATAGAGAGCTCTCACCCGATCAAGCCAAGCAGCTGGAGAGAATCAAGTTACGGTCTCCCTCTTTTGTCATATTCGGAGTGGGTAAAACCAACCCGGAAGAGCACGTAATTGAAGTGGATGACGAACAAATTCCCATTAAACAAAGGCTCTACCCCATTTATCCAGTAGTTCAAAAGCTCATGTACGCTGAGCTAGACAGAATGCTGGAAATGGGAGTGATAGAGGAGAGTAACAGTGCTTGGAGTTCTCCAGTTGTTATGGTGAGACAAAGAGGGAAAAATAGGCTGTGTCTGGATTCAAGGAAGGTTAATGCTAGGACCAAAAAGTTTGCGTATCCACTTCCACACATTAAGTGCATAATAAGCAGACTTCTAGATACGAAATATATCTCCAGTATCGATTTGAAAGATGCCTTTTGGCAAATTCCTCTGGAGAGCAAGTCAAGGGAGAAGAGTGCTTTCACAGTCCCTGGGCGCCCGTTATATCAATTCACGGTTATGCCGTTTGGGTTGTGTAACGCCGCTCAGAGCATGTCTAAGTTAATTGACAAAGTCATTCCTGGTCGTTTACGCCAGAACGTCTTTGTCTATCTCGATGACCTCTTTTTTTGTTTTCCAGACTTCGAGACGCACATTAAAGAACTGGAGGAGGTAGCGGTAGCATTAATAACTATAAATGTAGAAAAGTGTAAATTTTGTTTTAAGGAGATAAAGTATCTAGGATATGTAGTTGGAGATGGTGGCATACGAACTGACAAGGACAAAGTAGCGGCGGTCGAGGATACCTAAAACCCTGAAGCAACTTCTCAGGTTCCTAGGCATGACTAGATAATTCGCTATATGAAATAGGAAATTGGCAAGGCAAAAAAGTTGGCATTTACCATGCAAAAGACCTTAGGTCGAAAGACATTAGTTTTAAGAGTTATTGTTTAATTTAGAGCGCCCGTAAAGAGCCAGTAAATTAGTTGTAATTTATTGAGAATTAGGCTAGTTTTAAACATTTTTGTCTAGCTTTAAGATAGTTATAAGTTAAAATGAAATAAAAAAGAATTTAAAAAAAAAATAAAAAAAGACCTGCATGTTTAAGGCAAACGATATCTTAATGACGCACTCAGATGATGTTGCTTTGACTGTGATATTAGGTTAAGGTACTTCAGTTAGTTATATTTGTAGTTCATTTTCCATTAGTACTTTACAGAGGTTTTTATTTATTTATAGATTTTTTTAAATTTATTATGTAGTTTATTTTAGAGCATTTATATTAACATTTTTGATCTGAGATATTTTTTTCAGTTTTAGTCCTTTTTATAACCAACGATTTTATTAGAACATAGTTTTGGGTTTCACCTGTAATATTAGCTTTTAAATTCCAGCTATTCTGCGAATTTTTTTTTGAGTCGAAATACCTCACCTTTGAAATATAGTTTATTTTAAAGTCTAGCTGTGATATAAATTATTAAGGTTTGCGTTCAATATTAGTTTTAGTTTAGTCGAGTTATGTACCTGATTTTTTTTGGTTATTATAATGAGCTGTGATATTAGTTATTAAGCTGAAGTACCAGATTTTTTTTAGCTAGTAAGATATTGTACCGGACAGTATCGATGATAGTTAGTTTTAAGAATAGTACCAGATTTTTACCTATGAGATTTACATAAAGTTAGTAAAAGTACCTGATATAGTGATAGATAGTATAAAAATATTCTTTAATTTTTTGTAGTATACATATAACAAAGTGAGATTTCTTACAGTGTAATCGAATGCCTGATAATAATGATAATAATTTCCAAATAATCCCACGGCACCACAAATTTAGTCAACATAATTTGAATTATTCTGAAAAGAAAATTGTCATTAGTACATAAAAAGATAAATATGAATGTAATTAGCATGAGATCTCAGGTAATGGGCTCAACCACACTACGAGACCATTCATGTCATATTTGAAAAGAAGAAACAAATAACCAATATGCTCACCTTTGATTTTCTTTTACGATTTAAGTAGCCTCCCGACCACTCAGCCACTTCCATCGAGCCTGTTACGTGGGCCAAAATACCAATAGTGCGCCACACCAACCGACTACATCGTCATCACTCGACGAAGGTTTTCCTTCTGTTGATTTTTTGTTTTGTTTTTGTTGATGTGGTGTTTATTTGGTCTCCTTTATTCCAAATAATCTGAAAAGAAAGATTTCATTAGTAAATCAATATTGTATAGAACAGAATAAATAACATAAATACCACACGTATGTATGTACATATTTAATTTATTTTGCAAAACTCGTATGCTTTCACACCCGATTTTTGCAATACAAATTCGATACTTCACACACGCTACGCTTACCTCAAATACAAATATATATGTTAGGGATAATCTGGAAATAAAATAATAGGAAAAAAATATTAATTAAATGCTTTATAATTTATGTAAATTTCACAAGTAATACTCACCAATAGATTTTTGTTCCATCCATGATCGTCTTGTTTACATCCTGACATTATATGTTTGTTAATTTTTGTGTTGTCATAGCTGCCTGGTTTCTTCTGCGCATGCGAAGGTAGCTTTGTCTCTTTTCACCTAAGGGAAAAGGGGGCAGACAATTTACTACTAGCGCATGCGCAGAAAACTTTGTGACAGTTTAGTTCATCCACTGGATGAACTTTAATGAACTTTGGTGAACTTATGTATGGTTTGAGTCCCAGACAGTACTAATGAAGTAAAGGAATTTTGTTAAAATGAAATTATAGTAGGCAAAGATAGTTTTGTAAGTTCATAGATAGATAATAGGATTTTATTGATTACCTAGAATAAATAATAGAATTAAATTAGAATTAGTTAAATTAGAATAGTTGAAGAGAATTAAGACTGACATAGATAGATTATTAGTGTATATGTGTGTGTGCAATTTCATGGACGTTGATGAAGACTATTTTTTTTTTATTTTTTATTAATTACATTCATTAAGTTTTCTTAGTCCTTTTTTTAAATTTTTTTTGGTGAATGTAATCGTTTAGTTAGGTTAGTTTCTTTAGGTACATTTATTTTTGATTTAACTTTACAATTTTTTTTAAGTTCGAGGCACCAAGCTTTCATTTTCTTAGATATCGTCAGAGTTCTTGAATTTGTGTCGTTTTTTTTTCATCTAGTAAACCTTAGGCACGATAACAAATAATGTTTAGTCGAGCAGGAAGGTGCATGTTGGAATGGCAAGAACCACCCCACGCGACGAGCTGGGCCGTGCAACGACAAGTGTGCTAATGCCATTTCCCATGCATCGAAGCAATCCTCCGTGGAATCCTGGCTCCTAACAAATTCTAGTTTAAAAAACAGTAATACAAATAAAATAACATTTTGTACTTTTATACTTTTTTCAAGAAAAACACGACAATTTTTATTTTTATAAGTAATTAAAACTACGGTATGCATTTCGGCGGCGATTTACGTGCCATCATCAACTTTACACTGCTCCCGTTAAAACAAATTAGCTGCCTTCCATTCCATGATTCACCGCTTATGTACCTTACCTTTATCACCTGCAAATTATATGAGCGACTATAACAGTATTCTGAAATTAGCCTATATAAATGGTTACAACAAATCAACAATCGATCAATTGGTGGAAAAACATTCAAATAATTTAAAAAAACAAGAACTTTCAACTTTGCTTACTCAAGGAATGGAAGCAGTATCCAAAAAAGAGCAACGAGTTGTGTTTTCAAATGTACCATCCATTACGAATACTCTCTCTAATACTTTCGACTGGCCAGACCACGGGCAAAACATACTTCTAGGTGCATGAATCTAACCAAATTCCCCTAGAAGAATATAATTGACAGTGAGTAATCGCTGTAAATTTTATTAGAGTCGGTAAACGTCGACCAAAAAATAATGCATCTTAGAAAGGTACTACATCATCTAACTGATGAGCCCAACTGTAGTACTCGGAAGAAACGCATATTACTTTTTGTTAAAAATTGATTTATTATAATGACAAGCTTCCTTTTGAATCACAACTGTAAGTAAATAGAAAAAAAAAGCAAATGGAGGACAAACATATGTTCTTTTTTTGTATCAGTCATGTTTGAGAATGAAAACGTCCCCCTACCATAGTTGTAATGAGTACGTTCAGTCGTTACTCGTTGGTTTGTTGACCTGTGAACGCAGTGCACGTTCAGTTTTTCATTTAAATGTAAGTTATCGCTTGAGATGGTTTTGGTTGATTGTTTCAATATATTTTGTTAAAATTACTCTTTGGATTTAATGCCCTGACCAAGAAATTTGTTGAAAATAGAATTTATTGAATGAAATGTAAACTTTGAAAAAGAAATTAAAAAATAGTATAATTATGTTAACAAAAAGAAAAGAATAAAAGCCAAACATATAACTGAAAAAAAAATAGAAAAAGGATTACTATTATTATATTGTTTTATTATATTATTGTTTATTTTACAAAAATTTAAACTGAAAACATAAATCATATAAATGTAATTTATAGAATAAAAATATTCTGTACACGTAATCAAAAAATATATGAGTAAAATTTAAAGTTAATTTTAAGTTATTTCTGCTATAAAATTTGTAAATAAGATATCGTGGAAGAATTTTTGAAAAGACACATAACGTGTTTTGGGACCGAAAAGAACTTGGTGGGGGAAGTGTTATATACAGAAAATGTTCTCCCACGATTCACCATACGAATCTACAATAAAACAGCTTTTCACCACACATTGTACTTGCAAGGCAAATATTTTAGTGTGACCCTGTGATTATCGTCATTGTGTTTTTTCTCTAGCTTCATCTTCTGCGAAGGTGCAACTAAAAAACAATTACTAATTATCAGTAACTAAAAACAGCCTAGCAACTAACCGACGCCTAGAGATTAACCATTTACTACAGTTTCTGTTATATTAATTTTTTTGGTATGTAAGTTATCCAAGTTTCACTTCTATTCCTACTCGCTCTTCGTAAAGATGTTAAAAAACTTAAATGTATTTATTAAAAAATGTATAAATTGTAAAAAAGAAAACTAAATAAGAAGTTGCACTAAATAAACAATTTCAATAAAATTAAAACTTGGTGTTTAATTGTGGTTAAATAAAACATAAACTTTTACTACATAGAATTGTATTATAAAAAAACACTTCTTATTAAGTATGTCTGGCCAAAGACAAAATATTCCAATTTTAATGATTAAAATTTTAATCTTGTTGGATACAGTTCACATTGTTTTTTTTTTTTCAAAAAATGCATGTAAGTTGAACTGAACTTAAAAAAATTGCGTATTGGTAAGGCGCTCACTAACCAACTGATGAGTGCAAGTGAGATTGCCGGGACGAAACGCAAATGTTGTGGACTAAAGGCCGTTAAAAGCTATTTTGAATCAATAATTCGACAAGTCCAATTAAATATATTGCTAAGTCTTCTATTTGGCTGAGTAATTTCAGTTGTATATAACCAACTGATGAGCCCAAGTTAGATTGCCGGGACGAAACGCAAATTTTGTGGGCTAATGGCCGTTAAAAGCTATTTTGAATCAATAATTCGATAAGTCCAATTAAATATAATGCTAAGTCTTCTACTTGGCTGAGTAATTTCAGTAGTATATAGAATTGTATTACAAAAAAAAAACACCTTCTCATTAACTATGTCTGGCCAAGGCCAAAATCTTCCAATTTTAATGATTCAAATTTTAATCTTGTTGGACATAGCTCACACTGTTTTCTTGTCAAAAAATGCATGTAAGTTGAACTGAACTTAACAAAAATTGCATATTGGTACGGAGCTCACTAACCAACTGATGAGTCCAACTGTGATTGCCGGGACGAACGCAAATTTGGTGGACTAAAGGCCGTTAAAAGCTATTTTGAATCAATAATTCGACAAGTCCAATTAAATATAATGCTGTCTTCTACTTGGCTGAGTAATTTCAGTATATAGAATTGTATATAAAAAAACACTAATAATTATATTGTATACAACGTGAGTCTATAGCACGATAAACAGAAATCAAATAATATACATTTACTTACTTACTTACTTAGGTGGCTCTACAGTTCGGGGCGAACCTGGGCCTCAACCAACATGCCTCTCCAGCTAGCTCGGTCTTTTTTTTTTTATAATCTACACGCGCTCAAGAGATTATGAATACCCTTTAAATGTTTCAACACAGCGCGGGCGTGAGGGTGAGGTTAAGGAAGAGAAAGAATTATAGGAAAGATGTGTGGCGCGATATTCGGGGACTGTAGGTGGTTGTTGTCTCAGATTTTATCTCCAGGGATGGCGGCTGAACTAATGCGGAGAAATTTCCGTGTGTTATTTATCGATGCCCCTTATAATTCGCATTAATTTTTTTATTCTTTGTCATATTTTATCGGTATACTAGTTTTACTCAATCACATGTTGTTAGTTCTATGCCTAAACAGCATGTAATGAGTAAACCAGCAACTCATTGTATGACATTTATTTTAAGAATTGGTTTTTAATGGAAAAATAAGAAGACATATACTACGGCAGGGATCGAAACTGTGACCATGAGGTTGACAGGCGAACACACAACTATCGCGCCACGGCCACGTGTCTAGCTACCTCCAGTTAGACACTTCAAGTTGGTTGAGATCATCTTCCACTTGAGCGCGCCACGTTAGGCGAGGTCTTCCTTGACTGCGTCTTCCCTCTGGGTTGGAATCGAAGATCCATACGATCTATATGACCTAGCCATCTTAAAGGTGATATACGAATTTTTTGTACCAGGTCAATGTCGCTGTACAACTCGTATAGTTCGTGGTTGAACCTTCTCCTCCAAACCCCGTTAACGCAGATACGGCCGAAAATCTTGCGAAGAACCTTACGCTCGAAGCGACTAAGGATATCTGTATCCGCTTTTGATAGAGTCCATGTCTCCGCGCCATAGAGCAGGAATGGGATGCTCAGAGTCTTATAGATAGTCTCTTTTGTTTTTCGAGAGAGGGCTTTAATACTCAATTGCCTCCCTAGCCCATAGGAACAGCGATTGACAAGAGTTATTCTTCGCTTTATTTCTAATGAGACGTTATTGTTAGATGTTATAGCGGATCAGAGGTAGACAAAGTCCCTAACTACCTCAAACTTGTACCTGTCTATTGTGACGTTTTGTCCAATCCGCCGGTGTTGTTTGTCCCTTTTTGTGGACAGCAGGTACTTCGTTTTGGCCTAATTGACTGCTAGTCCCATCTTAGCCGCTTCAGTTTCAATGTTAGCAAACGCTCCAGTGACAACTCGCTGGGTTCAACATCTTTACAAAACAAATGCGGCATATATAAAATCCAATGCTTCAATTGTGCCGCAAACTACATCGGACAAGCCAAACGTAGCATTTTACAACGATACAAAGAACACCAATACTGTATAACTAGGCATGCTATATATTTGGCTGAGAAATTTCAGTAGTATATAAAATTGTATTATATAAAAAACACCTTCTTATTAACTATCTCTGGCCAAGGACAAAATCGTCCAATTTTAATGATTAAAATTTTAATCTTGTTGGATATAGTTCACATTGTTTTTTTGTAAAAAAATGAATATAAGTTGAACTGAACGTAACACAAATTGCGTAGTGGTAAGGCGCTCACTAACCAACTGATGAGACCAATTGCGATTGCCGGGACGAAACCCAAATTTTGTGGGCTAATGGCCGTTAAGAGCTATTTTTAATCAATAATTCGACAAGTCCAATTAAATATAATGCTAAGTCTTCTACTTGGCTGATTAATTTCAGTAGTATATAGAATTATATTATAAAAAAAACACCTTCATATTAACTATGTCTGGCAAAGGACAAGATCTTCCAATTTTAATAATTCAAATTTTAATCTTGTTGGACATAGTTCACATTGTTTTTTGTCAAAAAATGCATGTAAATTGAACTGAACTTAACAAAAATTGCATATTGGTACGGAGCTCACTAACCAACTGATGAGTCCAACTGAGATTGCCGGGACGAAACGCAAATTTTGTGGACGAAAGGCCGTTAAAAGCTATTTTGAATCAATAATTCGACAAGTCGAATTAAATATAATGCTAAGTCTTCTACTTGGCTGAGTAATTTCAGTAGTATATAGAATTGTATATAAAAAAAGCACCTTAATAATTATTGTATACAACGTAAGTCTATGGCACGATAAACAGAAATCAAATAATATACATTTGCTTACTTACTTACTTAGTTGGCGCACAGTTCGGGGCGAACCTGGGCCTCAATCAACATGCCTCTCCAGCTAGCTCGGTCTTTGGCTATCTTCCTCCAGTTACGCACTACAAGTTGGTTGAGGTCATCTTCCACTTGAGCGCGCCACCTTAGGCGAGGTCTTCCTTGACTGCGTCTTCCCTCTGGGTTGGAATCGAAGATCCTGCGAGCCGGAGCATTGGTGTCCATACGTATTTTTTGTACCAGGTCAATGTCGCTGTACAGCCCGTTTAGTTCGTGGTTGAACATTCTCCTCCAAAGCCCGTTAACGCAGATAGGGCCGAAAATCTTGCGAAGAACCTTACGCTCGAAACGACTAAGGATATCCTTATCCGCGTTTGATAGAGTCCATGTCTCCGCGCCATAGAGCAGGACTGGGATGATCAGAGTCTTATAAAGAGTCTCCTTTGCTTTTCGAGAGAGGGCTTTACTACTCAATTGCCTCCCTAGCCATAGGAACAGCGATTGGCAAGCGTTATTCTTCGCTTAATTTCTAACGAGATGTTATTGTTAGATGTTATAGCGGATCCGAGGTAGACAAAGTCCCTAACTACCTCAAAGTTGTACCTGTCTATTGTGACGTTTTGTCCAATCCGCCGGTATTGTGTGTCCCTTTTTGTGGACAGCAGGTACTTCGTTTTGGCCTCACTGACTGCTAGTCCAATCTTAGTCGCTTCAGCTTCAATGTTAGCAATCACGCCAGTCACAGCTCTGTGGGTTCTGCCAATGATGTCTATGTCATCAGCGTATGCTAACAATTGCACAGACTTGAAAAAAAATTGTGCCAGTAGAGTTAGCTTGGGATTTTCTTTTATTAAGTTGGAGAAATCGCACGATAGCGCATCACCTTGTCGGAATCCTTTCTTGGCATCAAAATCTTCGGTGAGATCAGTACCAACCTTGATGGAGCAGCGAGAGTTCTCCATCGTCATCCTACACAGGTGGATGAGTTTTGTGGGGATGCCAAAACCAGACATGGCTCTGTATAGCTTGTCTCTATAAATGCTATCGTACGCGGCCTTGAAATCGATAAAGACATGGTGGGTATCGATTTGGAGTCCTTGGGTAGTTTCCAGGATCTGACGTAGCGTGAACATTTGATCGATTGTGGACTTTCCTGGCCTGAATCCGCACTGATAGGGTCCAATCAGGTTGCTGACAAATGGTTTCAGACGTTCACATAATACAGCAGAAAGGATCTTATACGCGATATTCAGGAGACTTATTCCTCTATAGTTGGCGCAGTTTAGAGGGTCTCCTTTTTTGTGGATCGGGCAAACGATGCTGAGGTTCCATTCATGAGGCATACTTTCTTCTGACCAGACTTTAGAGATGAGTTGGTGTATGCACTATACCAGGTCATCTCCGGCGGCTTTAAAGAGTTCGGCGGGTAGTCCGTCGAGGCCAGCAGCTTTGCTGATCTTTAGTTTTGATATTGCTGTCCTCACTTCATTTTGTTCAGGTGGACGGAAGTTTTGTGTATCATCGTCCATGTTGAATGGTTCATTCTGCTTGTCAGCGGGATTTGGTCTTCATCGCCATTTAACAGTCTGCAGAAATTCCATATACTCAGCACCGACTGTGAGTCTACTACGAGGTTTCCATTCCTATCTCTACAGGCTTCTGTGCTTATCTGTTTTTTTGCCTTGACACGTTCTTTTTACCTGTTGGTAAAACTTCCGCACATTGTTCCTGGAGTAGCACCTCTCAATATCTTCGATCGCGCGCTTCTCATACTCTCTCTTTTTCTTCTGGGGAAGCCGGTGTTCTTCCCGTCTTTTCTGATCGTAGAGCTCGCGAGCAGATCTCGTCCCTTGCAGCGCCGCATTATATGCCATTTGTTTAGCTGCCTGTGCCTGCCTGCATTCTTCATCGAACCAGCGGTTTCGTGGTGGAGGTCCGATGAATCCTAGCACATCAGTTGCGGCACGTCTGATGGCTTGTTGACAGCGTTACCACTGATCTTCGGCACTTCATGCTGGCGGCAATGGATTTCTTGATAGGTCACGGGATATTCGATCCGCATGGGTTCTGGCGGTCTCTTGCGATTGCAGTTTTCCGACGTCATACTTCCTCACAGTATTACTCCATTGTTGGGACTTTCGGGTTATTCGCATTCTTACCTTGGCTGAAACAAGATAGTGTAGTGATTCGAGTCGATGTTAGCTGCTCGGAAAGTGCGAACATCCAGAATACTGGAGGCGTGCCTTGCATCGTTCGCAACATGATCAATCTAATTGACGGTTAGATCTGGATGCCGCCAAGTCCATTTGTGTATGTCGAGATGAGGAAACCGTGTGCTTGCAGTGGTGACGTTACGTGCCGCCGCAAAGTCAATTAACCTAAGTCCGTTTTCAGACGTTGTGTCGTGTAGGCTATGTTATCCGACAGTCCTACCAAAGATTTCCTCTTTACCTATTTTGGCGTTAAAATCGCCTAGTACGATCTTAACGTCATATTTAGGACACTGCTCATAGGTTTTGTCGAGGAGCTCGTAGAAGTCATCCTTGGTGGCGTCACCCTTGTCTTCTGTGGGGGCGTGAGCGCATATTAGACTAATGTTGGCGAATTTAGCCTTGATACGGATTGTCACAAGTCGATCACTCACGTGTCGAAAGCCCAAGACTTCTTGCCTAAGTCTGCCACTTATGACGAATCCACACCCAAATAGACGCTGGGGTCTTCTTTGACAATCACCGTAGTATACGTCACAGTTTTTCATCTTCCTTTTGCCCGGCTCATCCCATCGCACTTCCTGGATGGCAGTAATTCCTGCTCTGTAGCAGTCTAGGGCCTCCGCTAATTGTTCGGCTCCACGTGGTCTCTTAAGAGTTCTAACATTCCACGTGCAAGTCCGAAGGTCGTTGTCCTTATTGCATTTTGCGGGGTCGTCAACAGTTAATCCGTCCTTTTCCGAGGCTATTGGTCGCTTTGCAACTTATCTTATTTTACATGGCGGGGTTGCTAACCCCACGCACAAAGGGCCAGGTGCTTTGTTGGACTCGTTGGACGAAAGGAGCCGGAAAGTCTGGAGTCAGTAACCCGCTTCAAGGATATGAGCGCTGCCGTTGGCCCATTAAGGGCTCATCCGCCACCATCTCTATTTCAATGCCCTGACTTGCATTGAATTGTCCCAATGACCTTATCTCCAAATACGTCGAAGTAGCTCATTAGGACATCTGCTTTGTTGACTGTTGAAGCCGCCGTTGGTCCAATTATTTGGGCTCATCCGCCGTACTTCCTCTTTCTGAGGAGCTCATGCAAGACTTCTGCGAGTCGATCAGAATAGTCATTAAAACAGAGCATTATAGTGTTGCTTTCTTTTCTGTGTTCAACACTCGCGCTTATAAGTTTAGCAGGAATGTCCGGATGGACAGTACCCGGTGGTTACCGCAAGGAGGTAAAATAAGCGCAATTGATGTGTACGAGATAGTTACAACACTGGGCATCGCCTGGTTGACGCCGATCAGGGCCTGCCCTATTCATAACCTCACCTTAAATATACATTTAAGGTTAGGTTATTTCTATCTGTCCGTAAGACATTTATAAAGAAGTATATTTGAAAAAATAAAAATCAACACCCTAATTAATAAACGTGGACTAGGGACGGTCTAGTACTTATTCCGTGGATTAAGTGCGAAATGCTATTAAAAAAAACTAAATTTGGTTTAAGGTGACGTTTACTAGCTAGTCCATCGAACAAGGTGACTTAGCGAAGTACTAAGAACCAGATGACAGATGTGTCAAATATCTTCTGAAAGTAAAAAAAAAAACAAGTGATGATTTGTCAAAGAATTTAATTTTCAATAAAAATAAAAATGACTACTTCGGCTAATCAAACCGTTTCCAATTATTGGACAATCAACCATCAACAAGAAGAAAAACAAATATATACAAAACTAGAAATAATCCACTGCCAGTGCTTAATGAGGAGGATTTTATGAAGAAATATAAGTTTTCCTAGGAAAACATGAAGAAACTCAGCACTGGTTGAAAATGATATAAATGTGGATACAAGAGGTGGACATATTCCTGTAGTTCTGCAGGTAATGGCTTCCATCAGATACTGGGATCGTAATGAGGTACAATTATTAACTTTGTATAATTTTAATTTTAAATAACATTACTGAAAATACATACGGTTCGGGACGATTTTGCTTATATGCACGGCTTTAGTTAGCCCACATTATGCCTCATTTCTGCACGTGTAGCAAACCATTTGCTTCAAAAGCAAGGCAGTTTATAAAAATGTCCTAAAATTTTTACTTGATACTTGAGGACAATTTCGTAAAAAATGAAAATAGTTTTCGTTAACAACTACAGGTGAACCAATGAAGGATTGGCTAAAATTACTTGCAAATCCCTCAAAGATTTCAGAAGTTGTACTCAAGATTACGTCATTATAAATGAGAGTGACGGGTATCCAGTAAATTTCTTTTTAGAATTTAAAAATTTCCAGAAGTTTTACGAGTCTAACTTCATAGCACCCCATGGTTTCCAGATATTGGCTATAGAGTTCAAAGAGAGTTTTTTGAATTCTTCAAAACGGGAAATGTAAGCTACTTGATTCTCTACCGTCATGAACCTAATGTATTTTTTCCAAGCCTTATTTCTTTTATTTCGGATACATTTCAGTTTTTTTTGTGAACCAAGGATGAGAAGAAGAACTAGAGGGAATAATCTTTTTTTTGAAACTGTTTCATTAATGCATCTCATCAAAATAGAATAGAAGCTTGAGAAAGTTGAGTCAAGATGATTAGAAATCGGCAAATGTTCTATACCGGAGCTTATTAAAATATCCAAGAGCTGTTGAAAATCACCGAAAGTCAAAAGTATGGGAACAGTCATGAATGTTATTATTTTCTAGTAAATGACCGCTCAGTCAAGAAAAATTTCAAGAGGTGGGTGATAACGATCTATGTTAGATAAAGCAGAAGTAGATTCTACCACAACTGTACTAACGGCGCCAGATGACAATACAAGATCAAGTTGTCTATATTTAAAATTGTATATAGAGCTAACTTGATATAAATCCGTAGAGATAATAGCCACGTTTTATTATGCTCAATGACTTATATAGTTCACCCCGTAAAACGGTCTGGGTTATGAACATTTTTTACTTTGCTCGGTTGGCAGCTGTGATTACCTTTTGACGTTTCATTTTTGTTCTGTTTACATTAAATAAATTGCCTACTGCGGTGCTCGGAAGTTGTCCTTTCTTATTTTATTTCAGTTAAATAAATATAAAATAATAAACTATAGTATATATAAAGAACACTGC
The DNA here is from genome assembly GCA_910595825.1 of Philhelius pedissequus. NCBI lineage: Eukaryota > Metazoa > Arthropoda > Insecta > Diptera > Syrphidae > Philhelius > Philhelius pedissequus. Next base: position 221,356,239 of record OU343160.1, on the reverse strand, counting down.
GATCTGTATATTGTACAACAACCAATCGATTTCGGAACGATAATAAATCGTAAGCTCTACCCCTGCGAATATATGTCGTTAGATTAAATAGAATAATATTTCAGTTTAATGGTGAATAAAAAAAATGAACGAAGAACTGAAAGTTCTGCTTAAGGCCAGACCAATTGAGGATGTTACTAAAAAAATGCTAATATTTGTTCGCAAATCACAGGTACTCAAGAATCCTCAGCATCGGAAAAATAAAATCAATCAAAATTTTCGTTTTGAAAATAAAAATTGTCTTCAAATAATTAGAACATGAATTTTGTTTGCCTTTCTGTCAAAGTGAAGTTGCCAGTTGTGTATAAAAGAAACGAATTAAAACGCCCCCATACTATAGTGAAACTTTCGGCTCCAAACACTAACCCAATAGGAAATTCACTCCTCAATGAAAAATGTCTTGGTGAAATCCTATATGACAGCTGTCATATAGGAGAGATTATCATTGATTTCACTCATGAAACGTAATGCAGTAAAAAGGTAGAGAATATACAAGAACAAAAAAAACTAATGAATATACAATTCTTTTTCATATGCATGAATTCAGTGCAAAACCGGACATTGTATTTCTTGTGGAGGCCATTATGTATGGATTTTTTTTATTTTAGATATGAGAATCTGTATTTATATCTTGTCTTCTCAGAAGAAATAAACGGAGAAATAAAATTTGACATTTCATGACATCCAACATTAATCGTGCACAAATTTCTCACAAAACATTGAATCTTGTTCATAGTTCGCTTAATTTCTGTTAAATTCATTAAAAAAAACAGATTTTACCTATTCTAAAGTACATAAAGCGCTTAGAATGAATGAAATGAATGACAGTCGATCTTAAACTGTGGAAGTGTGTAGATGTTTGTCGGCTTTTCCAGTGTTCAAATAGTATATCAGTGTTATTTTTAGTAATTCTTTAAACAAACGGATTTTTACAAGTGCAATAGCACAAAGGAAGTAGTGGCGGACCGCAGTGCAGGTGGTGGCCAGTTCGAGTGCCAGCCGGGCAAACAAAATTTGGAAGATTTTTTCACAATCGTGAAGTGGAAAATTTTATCGATTGGGAAAATCAGCTTAGGAGGAGGAGCCTAAGTATGAGGGCATCGAAAGGTGTCCTAGGACGAATCAAGATAACCATTGAATCAGCGAAGGGAACATCGAAAGATGTTCCAGTAACGGCATCATCATCAGCAAGGGCGATACCAACATCAGTCGAATCAGTGTGGGCCGAACTTAGTTAAGAGGCGATCTACCACCACTAAATCGAAGCTGCCAGCCCTGGTGAAGGGGACATCGCAAGAACAAAAGCAACAGCAGCAGCCAAACATAAAACAAAAGCTTCAGAAACAGCAACAGCAGCAGAAAGATTAAACAGCGGCAGACTTAACAGCAGCAGACTCGACAGCAGCAGCCACAGCCGCCGATAAACCAGAAAGAAAGGGTGCCATTCATCACTACTTTTAAAATAGAACTCCAGGAGACCATAAATCTATGTAAGTCGGCCATAGGTCAAAACTTCACAATAAAAAGATTAATATATAATCAATAGTATGAGAGTTAAACACTTGGTGGAAATTAATTTTTGACATTTTTGTATAAAGAAGTAACTAAGCACTTGTTTTTCCACAATTTAAAATTTGGTTTTTATTAATATCTAATTAAAAAACTTTTTTAAGGCCAACGCGTTTCGTCTTAGTTAGGACATCATAAGGGCAATACAAATCCGCCAAAAAGCGAAGGACGATCTCGAGATTATAGGGATCAAGCCGTTCGCGACAGTTAGAGCTAGGCAGGAGAAGCGGAATCTACCCTTCTTCCTTGTTCAACTATCACCCAGCAGCAAACTGGATAGTTTGAGGAGTATATCCGTCCTCAACTACCAGGTTGTAACTTAGGACAAATTAACGCGCTGCCAGAGACGCACTTTAAGATCCTAGCTCTGAAAGTAAATTCTCTCATTAGAACCGAACGTAGAGCGAATTTGTTCCAATTGCTTAAAGACATAAGTCCAGATGTGTTTATGGCTAGCAAAACTTAGCCTAACCGGAAACATATATTGACTAACAACAATTATAATATCGTAAGAGGAGACCAATCCAACTCCACTCAAGGAGGAGGCGTCGCAATCTTTATACGTAAAAGCATTAGTCATAAGGTAATTGTTGGCAACGCAAAGTTCAACACTTACATATAATTGTTGGCAGCACTATACCAAACGACAGATGTCAAATAGATCTTACATTTTTGATTTTTTCTGGTGCGATCGCCATCTTATTGAATAAACTTTTTTTCCTTTGTTTTTTGGTTTTTAAGTTAATACAGAACACACGTGTTTTATTTCATTTATATTTTTCTCCTTGGATTTCAAGATCCAACAGTGGCGACGAGGATGGAGGAACTTAATAAAAATTTATTGCAATTTATTAAGCTCCAACAGGACCAAAGTAAAATACAACAAGAAATTATGGATAAATCACATCGAGAGTTCTTGCAACAATTGGCAGCAACGTTGAGTCGCGGTGGCGGAGACTCCAGCACAACTCGAACACCAGCTTCTGCACAGGCAGACAGCGAGTTCCGCATGGAAAGTTTGGGCCAGAGTATCACCGAGTTTAATTACGCACCCGACAACAATATAACGTTTGATACGTGGTATTCACGTTATGACAGCCTTTTTACAGAGGATGCTGTTCATTTGTCGGATGAGGCTAAAACACGATTGTTGCTTAGGAAACTAAACACCCGGTGCCATCAACTGTACACTAACTCAATTCTTCCGCAGTCGTCGAAAGAAATTTCGTTCAACGACACAATAAATCGCCTCAAAAGTATCTTCGGAACACACGAATCATTATTTAGCACTCGCCATAAATGCCTACAAATAAAAAAATCTGATTTGGAAGATTACAACGAGTTGCAGCGAACGTTAACAAACACTGCGAGAATTTCAAACTTTCTGAGTTAACACCGGACCAGTTTTAGTGTCTTGTTTTTGTGTGTGGACTTCAGTCGCACCAATATTGTGCTATCCGCACAAAGCTACTTTCCACAATAGATGGACCAAATTCAGCACAAACCACTCTCCAGAGCCTGGTAACCGAATGTCATCGTATAGCCTCAAGAGTGACACCGCACTAATTGAGGTCAATAACGTCAATGCGGTCCAGTGCAGAAAGCAACAGAAACAAAAACCCCAACAGCAAGACATTCCAAAACAAAAGAACTTTCAGAAGAAGCAAAAGGCCAAAACCCCTTGCTGGTTTTGTGGCGATATGCACTACTCAAGACACTGCACATATAAAACACACGTGTGTCGTACATGCAACACAAGAGGTCATCGAGATGGATTTTGTGATGTCTTAAATGAAAAAAAGCGCGCAAAGTCATCGACATACGCGAACGTCATGACAAAAGTTAACCAATTACAGGCAAACAACAGTCGTACGTACATCAAAGTACTCATCAACAATAGAGAGTGTAATCTTCAGATCGACACCGGTTCAGACATAACTTTGATCAGCGAGAAGATGTGGAAACACATACGAGAACCAGCCCCTCAGCCAAGCAGCCAGTCTGTCCAAAATGCATCCGGCAACGTTATGGAAATCAACTCTGAGTTCAAGTGCTCCGTTCAGTTCGGCCAACGTTCATTCACAGGTACCTGCTACCTGACCACGATTCAAGATCTTAATCTTCTCGGCATTGATTGGATAAATCAACTCGGAATCTGGGAGGTGCCAATCAACTCAATTTGTAATGCAGTGAACAAGGTGGGCGTTGTCGTCGACAGTCATCGAATCACAGAGAATATTAAGTCTAGGTTCCCAAGTGTATTTCGGAAAAGCCCAGGCCTGTGTACAAAGTTTAAAGTTGAACTTCGGGTAAAACCTGATTCACAGCCAGTGTTCCGACCAAAACGACCAGTGGCATTTGCAGCAATTGCCGAAATAGACAAAGAGCTCGAACGACTCCAGGAACTCAGAATCATCAGTGCAGTGGATTACTCCAAGTGGGCTGCACCCATTGTTGCGGTTCGTAAGAGTAATGGTTCAACGCGTATCTGCGCAGATTTCTCAACTGGGCTTAATGACGTTCTGCAGCCATATCCATATCCACTGCCCACTCCAGAGGAAATCTTCTCCAGGTTATCCAATTCTCAATTATTTAGTCTCATTGATCTATCCGATGCTTTCTTTCAGGTCCAGGTACATGAAAATTCCCGAGAGTTCCTGACAATAAATACACATCGTGGATTATTCCGATACAACCGCCTTCCATTTGGTGTCACAGTCGCTCCAGGTGCATTCCAGCCGGTCATCGACATGATGATAACAGGACTTTCGGGAACATCAGCCTACCTGGACGACATCTTAGTGACTGGAAAAAGCATCGAAGATCACAATAAGAACTTAATAAGCCTGTTGCAACGCATCAAGCTTTTTGGATTCACGATTAAGGCTGAAAATTGCACCTTTGCAATGCGTGAACTTGAGTATTTGGGCCATATCATCAACAGCAATGGCATCCGTCCAAATCCAACTAAAACTCAAGCAATTGCCCAAATGCCAGCACCAACAGATTGAGCGACATTGCGAGCGTATCTCGGAGCAATTAACTTCTACGCCAAATATGTAAACCAAATGCATGAGCTACGTCATCCACTCAACGAATTACTGAAAAAGAATGCGGATTGGTCATGGACTCCAGAGTGCCAGAAATCTTTTGAGAAATTCAAGCAAATTCTGCAGTCAGATTTGCTTCTCACATATTTTAATCCAGAGCTAGAACTTGTTGTCGCTGGTGACGCAGCCAACAAAGGTATTGGTGCATGTATCTTACATCGTTTCAAGGATGGTTCACTCAAACCGATTTACCATGCATCAAGGACACTTACCAGCAGCGAACAAAAATACAGCCAAATACAGAAAGAGGGACTCGCCCTCATTTTTGCAGTAACAAAATTTAATCGAATGGTGTACGGACGAAAGTTTGTGCTCCAGACTGACCACAAACCTCTCCTGGCGATTTTTGGCTCCACAAAGGCATACCAGTCTATACAGCCAACCGGCTTCAACGCTGGGCTTTAACGTTAAAGGCCTACGACTTCGAAATTGAATATGTTCAAACCGACCATTTCGGACATGCAGACATATTGTCAAGGCTGATTAATTCACATGAAACGAATAAAGAAGATATCATCGTCGCATCCGTAACACTAGAAAAAGACATTCGTTCAACATTAGTCAATGCAATATCAATATTTCCATTGACACACGCAGATATTATTCGTGGAACTGAACAATCTGCATCATTCCAGCTTGTCATAAAATATTTGACATTTGGGTGGCCAAATAAAGCTGAGATCAGTAAAGAAATTGCTCCGTATTATCATCGCAGATTATCACTCTCGGTTTCCAACCAGTGCCTTATGTTTGGTGAACGAATTGTTGTTCCATAGTGCTTTCGTCCACAAATAATAGCTCGACTTCATCAAGACCATACAGGACAGTTCCGAATGAAAAGTCTAGCCAGAAGTTTCGTATATTGGCCCAATATAGACAAGGAAATAGAAGAGTATGTAAAGCTGTGTGCCAAATGCATCGAAGCCAGCAAATCACCTATACGTGTGCCTCTTCATCTATGGCCTAAATCAGAAGGACCGTGGACACGTATACACGTCGACTTTGCTGGCCCAGTCAAAGGTCGATTCTACATCATTATCGTAGATGCATACTCCAAATGGCCGGAAGAATTTGCTACAAAGACAATAACCACATCGTACACCATTGACGTTTTATCCAATCTGTTTTCAAGATTTGGAAACCCTGAAACCATTGTAAGCGACAACGGAACGCAGTTTACAAGCGCTCAGTTCCAGATGTTCTGCAGGAAACTTGGAATCAAAAATATCCGAACCGCACCGTATCACCCACAGTCAAACGGGCAGGTGGAACGGTTTGTGGATACATTCAAGCGCACGCTTAAAAAATTTGATGGGGGAGAAACACCACAAAAACAATTGGATTCTTTCCTATTAGCCTATCGAGCTACACCGAATCGCAACACAGTTGATGGAAAATGTCCGTCAGAAATATTTATCGGACGTCGTTTACGTACAACACTCGACTTACTCCTACCATCTAAGTGCCCAGAACTTAATGATGGAAATATTCAACAGTACGCTGAGCTACAATATAACCGGAAGCATGGTGTCAAGCAGAAATCATTCCAGGCTGGTGACTCAGTCTTTGTAAAAGTTTATTACTCAAACATGAAATTTGAATGGACACCAGGCACAGTAATTGAGCGTATAGGTCAAGTGATGTACAACACTCGCATCGTAAACCAGAGACGACGTCAAAATGAACTCATGCGCTCTCACATAGACCAAATGATGCCCAGGACTACGGACAGACAAAATCTTTCAGATCTCCAAATACCATTCAATATATTAATGGATGCTTTTGAGCTCCAACCACAACAGATCTCAATTTACAATCATCGAAGCCCTTATCAACGGCACCTGTAACAAAAGATACTGATACGAGTACTGCAACTACTCCAATATCCAGTATTGCTGTGCCTCCAGAAGAAAGCATAGAGCTGAATCCAACAGTCAGACGGTCTCAACGGGAACGAAGAGCACCAACATATCTTAGAGCTTACGAGCTTTTTTGGGGGGGAAGATGTTGGCAACGCAAAGTTCAACACCTACATATAATTGTTGGCAGCACTATACCAAACGACAGATGTCAAATAGATCTTACATTTTTGGTTTTTTCTGGTGCGATCGCCATCTTATTGAATAAACTTTTTTTCCTTTGTTTTTTGGTTTTTAAGTTAATACAGAACACACGTGTTTTATTTCATTTATATTTTTCTCCGTGGATTTCAAGATCCAATAGTAATATATGATAGTGATGTGCGAAAATTTCGGACGTTAGAGGCATGCATCATATGCATTCATCTCCAACAGGGGAAACGATCGCTGCATATGCACCGGAAACACCTGAGCCCACTCAGTTTATAACAGAGCTCGAAAAGCTTTTTGAATGCTTAAGACTGGGCTCGGAAGAAAACTTTTACATATTGTCTGGTAATTTAAAGCATAGATTGATGAAATCAAATACAATATACTCGAGGTAACCATCTGTATGATTGGATGGGTCTTTTTCATATGCATGAATTCAGTGCAAAACCGGACATTGTATTTCTTGTGGAGGCCATTATGTATGGATTTTTTTTATTTTAGATATGAGAATCTGTATTTATATCTTGTCTTCTCAGAAGAAATAAACGGAGAAATAAAATTTGACATTTCATGACATCCAACATTAATCGTGCACAAATTTCTCACAAAACATTGAATCTTGTTCATAGTTCGCTTAATTTCTGTTAAATTCATTAAAAAAAAACAGATTTTACCTATTCTAAAGTACATAAAGCGCTTAGAATGAATGAAATGAATGACAGTCGATCTTAAACTGTGGAAGTGTGTAGATGTTTGTCGGCTTTTCCAGTGTTCAAATAGTATATCAGTGTTATTTTTAGTAATTCTTTAAACAAACGGATTTTTACAAGTGCAATAGCACAAAGGAAGTAGTGGCGGACCGCAGTGCAGGTGGTGGCCAGTTCGAGTGCCAGCCGGGCAAACAAAATTTGGAAGATTTTTTCACAATCGTGAAGTGGAAAATTTTATCGATTGGGAAAATCAGCTTAGGAGGAAGAGCCTAAGTATGAGGGCATCGAAAGGTGTCCTAGGACGAATCAAGACAACCATTGAATCAGCGAAGGGAACATCGAAAGATGTTCCAGTAACGGCATCATCATCAGCAAGGGCGATACCAACATCAGTCGAATCAGTGTGTGCCGAACTTAGTTAAGAGGCGATCTACCACCACTAAATCGAAGCTGCCAGCCCTGGTGAAGGGGACATCGCAAGAACAAAAGCAACAGCAGCAGCCAAACATAAAACAAAAGCCTCAGAAACAGCAACAGCAGCAGAAAGATTAAACAGCGGCAGACTTAACAGCAGCAGACTCGACAGCAGCAGCCACAGCCGCCGATAAACCAGAAAGAAAGGGTGCCATTCATCACTACTTTTAAAATAGAACTCCAGGAGACCATAAATCTATGTAAGTCGGCCATAGGTCAAAACTTCACAATAAAAAGATTAATATATAATCAATAGTATGAGAGTTAAACACTTGGTGGAAATTAATTTTTGACATTTTTGTATAAAGAAGTAACTAAGCACTTGTTTTTCCACAATTTAAAATTTGGTTTTTATTAATATCTAATTAAAAAACTTTTTTAAGGCCAACGCGTTTCGTCTTAGTTAGGACATCATAAGGGCAATACAAATCCGCCAAAAAGCGAAGGACGATCTCGAGATTATAGGGATCAAGCCGTTCGCGACAGTTAGAGCTAGGCAGGAGAAGCGGAATCTACCCTTCTTCCTTGTTCAACTATCACCCAGCAGCAAACTGGATAGTTTGAGGAGTATATCCGTCCTCAACTACCAGGTTGTAACTTAGGACAAATTAACGCGCTGCCAGAGACGCACTTTAAGATCCTAGCTCTGAAAGTAAATTCTCTCATTAGAACCGAACGTAGAGCGAATTTGTTCCAATTGCTTAAAGACATAAGTCCAGATGTGTTTATGGCTAGCAAAACTTAGCCTAACCGGAAACATATATTGACTAACAACAATTATAATATCGTAAGAGGAGACCAATCCAACTCCACTCAAGGAGGAGGCGTCGCAATCTTTATACGTAAAAGCATTAGTCATAAGGTAATTGTTGGCAACGCAAAGTTCAACACTTACATATAATTGTTGGCAGCACTATACCAAACGACAGATGTCAAATAGATCTTACATTTTTGATTTTTTCTGGTGCGATCGCCATCTTATTGAATAAACTTTTTTTCCTTTGTTTTTTGGTTTTTAAGTTAATACAGAACACACGTGTTTTATTTCATTTATATTTTTCTCCTTGGATTTCAAGATCCAACAGTGGCGACGAGGATGGAGGAACTTAATAAAAATTTATTGCAATTTATTAAGCTCCAACAGGACCAAAGTAAAATACAACAAGAAATTATGGATAAATCACATCGAGAGTTCTTGCAACAATTGGCAGCAACGTTGAGTCGCGGTGGCGGAGACTCCAGCACAACTCGAACACCAGCTTCTGCACAGGCAGACAGCGAGTTCCGCATGGAAAGTTTGGGCCAGAGTATCACCGAGTTTAATTACGCACCCGACAACAATATAACGTTTGATACGTGGTATTCACGTTATGACAGCCTTTTTACAGAGGATGCTGTTCATTTGTCGGATGAGGCTAAAACACGATTGTTGCTTAGGAAACTAAACACCCGGTGCCATCAACTGTACACTAACTCAATTCTTCCGCAGTCGTCGAAAGAAATTTCGTTCAACGACACAATAAATCGCCTCAAAAGTATCTTCGGAACACACGAATCATTATTTAGCACTCGCCATAAATGCCTACAAATAAAAAAATCTGATTTGGAAGATTACAACGAGTATGCAGCGAACGTTAACAAACACTGCGAGAATTTCAAACTTTCTGAGTTAACACCGGACCAGTTTTAGTGTCTTGTTTTTGTGTGTGGACTTCAGTCGCACCAATATTGTGCTATCCGCACAAAGCTACTTTCCACAATAGATGGACCAAATTCAGCACAAACCACTCTCCAGAGCCTGGTAACCGAATGTCATCGTATAGCCTCAAGAGTGACACCGCACTAATTGAGGTCAATAACGTCAATGCGGTCCAGTGCAGAAAGCAACAGAAACAAAAACCCCAACAGCAAGACATTCCAAAACAAAAGAACTTTCAGAAGAAGCAAAAGGCCAAAACCCCTTGCTGGTTTTGTGGCGATATGCACTACTCAAGACACTGCACATATAAAACACACGTGTGTCGTACATGCAACACAAGAGGTCATCGAGATGGATTTTGTGATGTCTTAAATGAAAAAAAGCGCGCAAAGTCATCGACATACGCGAACGTCATGACAAAAGTTAACCAATTACAGGCAAACAACAGTCGTACGTACATCAAAGTACTCATCAACAATAGAGAGTGTAATCTTCAGATCGACACCGGTTCAGACATAACTTTGATCAGCGAGAAGATGTGGAAACACATACGAGAACCAACCCGTCAGCCAAGCAGCCAGTCTGTCCAAAATGCATCCGGCAACGTTATGGAAATCAACTCTGAGTTCAAGTGCTCCGTTCAGTTCGGCCAACGTTCATTCACAGGTACCTGCTACCTGACCACGATTCAAGATCTTAATCTTCTCGGCATTGATTGGATAAATCAACTCGGAATCTGGGAGGTGCCAATCAACTCAATTTGTAATGCAGTGAACAAGGTGGGCGTTGTCGTCGACAGTCATCGAATCACAGAGAATATTAAGTCTAGGTTCCCAAGTGTATTTCGGAAAAGCCCAGGCCTGTGTACAAAGTTTAAAGTTGAACTTCGGGTAAAACCTGATTCACAGCCAGTGTTCCGACCAAAACGACCAGTGGCATTTGCAGCAATTGCCGAAATAGACAAAGAGCTCGAACGACTCCAGGAACTCAGAATCATCAGTGCAGTGGATTACTCCAAGTGGGCTGCACCCATTGTTGCGGTTCGTAAGAGTAATGGTTCAACGCGTATCTGCGCAGATTTCTCAACTGGGCTTAATGACGTTCTGCAGCCATATCCATATCCACTGCCCACTCCAGAGGAAATCTTCTCCAGGTTATCCAATTCTCAATTATTTAGTCTCATTGATCTATCCGATGCTTTCTTTCAGGTCCAGGTACATGAAAATTCCCGAGAGTTCCTGACAATAAATACACATCGTGGATTATTCCGATACAACCGCCTTCCATTTGGTGTCACAGTCGCTCCAGGTGCATTCCAGCAGGTCATCGACATGATGATAACAGGACTTTCGGGAACATCAGCCTACCTGGACGACATCTTAGTGACTGGAAAAAGCATCGAAGATCACAATAAGAACTTAATAAGCCTGTTGCAACGCATCAAGCTTTTTGGATTCACGATTAAGGCTGAAAATTGCACCTTTGCAATGCGTGAACTTGAGTATTTGGGCCATATCATCAACAGCAATGGCATCCGTGCAAATCCAACTAAAACTCAAGCAATTGCCCAAATGCCAGCACCAACAGATTGAGCGACATTGCGAGCGTATCTCGGAGCAATTAACTTCTACGCCAAATATGTAAACCAAATGCATGAGCTACGTCATCCACTCAACGAATTACTGAAAAAGAATGCGGATTGGTCATGGACTCCATAGTGCCAGAAATCTTTTGAGAAATTCAAGCAAATTCTGCAGTCAGATTTGCTTCTCACATATTTTAATCCAGAGCTAGAACTTGTTGTCGCTGGTGACGCAGCCAACAAAGGTATTGGTGCATGTATCTTACATCGTTTCAAGGATGGTTCACTCAAACCGATTTACCATGCATCAAGGACACTTACCAGCAGCGAACAAAAATACAGCCAAATACAGAAAGAGGGACTCGCCCTCATTTTTGCAGTAACAAAATTTAATCGAATGGTGTACGGACGAAAGTTTGTGCTCCAGACTGACCACAAACCTCTCCTGGCGATTTTTGGCTCCAAAAAGGCATACCAGTCTATACAGCCAACCGGCTTCAACGCTGGGCTTTAACGTTAAAGGCCTACGACTTCGAAATTGAATATGTTCAAACCGACCATTTCGGACATGCAGACATATTGTCAAGGCTGATTAATTCACATGAAACGAATAAAGAAGATATCATCGTCGCATCCGTAACACTAGAAAAAGACATTCGTTCAACATTAGTCAATGCAATATCAATATTTCCATTGACACACGCAGATATTATTCGTGGAACTGAACAATCTGCATCATTCCAGCTTGTCATAAAATATTTGACATTTGGGTGGCCAAATAAAGCTGAGATCAGTAAAGAAATTGCTCCGTATTATCATCGCAGATTATCACTCTCGGTTTCCAACCAGTGCCTTATGTTTGGTGAACGAATTGTTGTTCCATAGTGCTTTCGTCCACAAATAATAGCTCGACTTCATCAAGACCATACAGGACAGTTCCGAATGAAAAGTCTAGCCAGAAGTTTCGTATATTGGCCCAATATAGACAAGGAAATAGAAGAGTATGTAAAGCTGTGTGCCAAATGCATCGAAGCCAGCAAATCACCTATACGTGTGCCTCTTCATCTATGGCCTAAATCAGAAGGACCGTGGACACGTATACACGTCGACTTTGCTGGCCCAGTCAAAGGTCGATTCTACATCATTATCGTAGATGCATACTCCAAATGGCCGGAAGAATTTGCTACAAAGACAATAACCACATCGTACACCATTGACGTTTTATCCAATCTGTTTTCAAGATTTGGAAACCCTGAAACCATTGTAAGCGACAACGGAACGCAGTTTACAAGCGCTCAGTTCCAAATGTTCTGCAGGAAACTTAGAATCAAAAATATCCGAACCGCACCGTATCACCCACAGTCAAACGGGCAGGTGGAACGGTTTGTGGATACATTCAAGCGCACGCTTAAAAAATTTGATGGGGGAGAAACACCACAAAAACAATTGGATTCTTTCCTATTAACCTATCGAGCTACACCGAATCGCAACACAGTTGATGGAAAATGTCCGTCAGAAATATTTATCGGACGTCGTTTACGTACAACACTCGACTTACTCCTACCATCTAAGTGCCCAGAACTTAATGATGGAAATATTCAACAGTACGCTGAGCTACAATATAACCGGAAGCATGGTGTCAAGCAGAAATCATTCCAGGCTGGTGACCATTCAATATATTAATGGATGCTTTTGAGCTCCAACCACAACAGATATCAATTTACAATGATCGAAGCCCTTATCAACGGCACCTGTAACAAAAGATACTGATACGAGTACTGCAACTACTCCAATATCCAGTATTGCTGTGCCTCCAGAAGAAAGCATAGAGCTGAATCCAACAGTCAGACGGTCTCAACGGGAACGAAGAGCACCAACATATCTTAGAGCTTACGAGCTTTTTTGGGGGGGAAGATGTTGGCAACGCAAAGTTCAACACCTACATATAATTGTTGGCAGCACTATACCAAACGACAGATGTCAAATAGATCTTACATTTTTGGTTTTTTCTGGTGCGATCGCCATCTTATTGAATAAACTTTTTTTCCTTTGTTTTTTGGTTTTTAAGTTAATACAGAACACACGTGTTTTATTTCATTTATATTTTTCTCCGTGGATTTCAAGATCCAATAGTAATATATGATAGTGATGTGCGAAAATTTCGGACGTTAGAGGCATGCATCATATGCATTCATCTCCAACAGGGGAAACGATCGCTGCATATGCACCGGAAACACCTGAGCCCACTCAGTTTATAACAGAGCTCGAAAAGCTTTTTGAATGCTTAAGACTGGGCTCGGAAGAAAACTTTTACATATTGTCTGGTAATTTAAAGCATAGATTGATGAAATCAAATACAATATACTCGAGGTAACCATCTGTATGATTGGATGGGTCGATACAACCTTGAGTATCGTATTGAACTTCTCGCTACAGACGGGCCATCGTTTCCAAGAAGCGGTGCCTATATGGATCTATTGCTGAAAGACGCAAGACTAACAATTACTGACACTGAGAAATTGTTTACGATCGATCGAGTACGACAGTGACCACTGTGGACTCGGCGCCGTAATAAAACTTCCGAACGAGCTTATGGAGTTGGAGGAGTATGTGCCTGCGCATTCTTACAATTAGAGTAAGGTGCGCTGGCCACGCTTCTCCAACGAACTATTGAGCGATTTACGTTCAAATGGTATATCCGCACCAAATGATAAGAACCTGACAAAACTACAATTGACAGATACATAGAACAAATTGACGAAACGATTCTACGAACAATGAACAGAACAATACCTCGACCATTGACGCACTTCACAGACAAAACAGTGGACTACTAAAACGCTTATACAGACCGTTTACTGACACACGAGATCTGGAGATTAGGACACTGAAGTCGTCCATCAAAAACATCAAAGAAAATTATAGGTTCTCTATTAATTTGTTTTGGGACAGTAAAATTCGGGCCGTTAACTATAGCGACCCGAGTATGTTCCCAAAAATTAACAAGATATTTATAAGGAAAGATCAAAATGACCTTCCGTGTCTTAAGCTCCAGTAGATGACAGAGAACAGAGACCTTCTTCCGACAGCAGGCATAGACCCAGAGGACGCCGTATTGGACGATGATCTCTGTATAATCGAAGATCCGCAAGAGAAAGTGGAGGCTGTGGGGGCTGTTTTCCGGTAAATTTACAAGGTGAATGTTAGCATTCGACCGAATCATGACCTGGAGAGGAGAGCTCTGCTGCATCACTTATGGCTCCGGAATGAAATAACCGAATGGCGGTCTGAGAACCTTGGTTTTATCGGGCTTAATGATGAAGATTTGGCAAAGGCCACAATCGTCGAGCGAATTGGGCCTAGTTCTCTGTTAATTTCGAAGACTGAGCTTCAGCTCATCTTCGATTCATTAAAGAGAAAGAAGTCAGCAGGAGTCGATGGTACGAGTATATCCAACTTTTTACTACGACATTTACCTCAGGAAGCAGATGACATTTATACCACACTGTTTAATAACGCGCTGAATACTGCATATTATCCCGTGCGGTATAAGACAGCAGTGGTGCATCCACTCCCTAAAAAAGGAAAGGACAACTCCAATCCGGCGAATCTCCGTTCGATAAGTCTTCTTCCGAGTATGAGCAAGGTATTTGAAAAATTATTAAGAGGACTCTGTTCAAGCGGGCGGAGGACAAAAATATCATCCCGGATTATAAGTTCGGTTTTAAGGAGGGGCATGACACAATTCATGCCGCGTCTTAAATGGTTTCTGATATCCAATGGAACAAATTTAAAAAGCAGTGTACGGGTGCCTGACTGGTTGATTAGGAGAAGGCCTTGGGCACCGTATGGTTAGAGGGTCTCTATCTAAAGCTTTCCAGACTAGGTATAAGTAAACCTCAATTGTGTATGCGTTATGAAATGGTAGAAAGTTTGTTGTCAAGAGTGGCAATGTAACTTCTACCGCAATTTTTAATATTAAAAATGGTCTTCAGCAGGGAGCGGTTAGCTCGCCGTTTCTATTCAGCATTTACACCAGCGATCTGATAGGTAGACTAACTCAGGCAATTGCGTACGCCGACGATCTCATTGCTTACAGAATAGCTCCAACAGTTGAGGTCATCAAAACTCTTTTGCAGAGTGAATTCGACAAGATATTGTCATGACTAGAAGTTGAAAATTAATTTCCAGAAATCAGAAACTATTCTGTTTAGGACTTTGTCTAGCGCCTCAAGGGATACGAGAAAGAACTGGCGTAAGCTGGTGATCGTAGGGCCACATGGACATCCACTTGCGAGTAAAAGTGAAGCCAAGTACCTTGGCATCTGGATGGATCAGCACTTGTATTTCGACAGACATAAAGGTGCTGCTCTAACTAGCGCTAGGGGAGCCTTTGCCCAGGCAAAACGATTGTTCTATACCAGCCGTCTTGACAGCAGGGTGAAGGTGATTTGCTACATGGCCCTCATTAAGCCGGTGATTGCCTATGGATGCCCGGTGTGGTTCAACGTTGCCCCATCTCAAATGGAAAAGAGTCGGGTGTTTGAGACGCAGTGTCTGAGACGTAGCCTTGGATTACACAGAACACCAGAGTCGGAGTACACACGATATTATTCCAACCAGGTTCTATACAATAGAGCCAATATAAACAGAATACACAATTTTTTGCTTAAGCTGATTCGGGGTCACATTGCAAGAGCGATGTCCTTGACCAGCAGTTTAATTTTTGGGGCTTATTACCCCAATAGCTATGAGAATGTGCGGCTAAGTGGCTACATCCCTTTAAATGCATTCCTCTATTTAGACAGTCGAGGGCTGATACAGGATGGAATGGCGGTACCGCTCATCTACCACGTCAGCCGGAAAACTGTAGATAGGCGACTCCTGTATGGTCGAGACGTCACCGCCCAAGGTGGAGAAGAGCGCCTTCGGTTCAGTAAGACTGTGTCCGATCGGGACCGAATGGATAGGGCGAAGCAAGATAACCAGTTCTGGTGGCTATCTGAACAGCATTATGATACATAAAGTCGATTAGGATGGTATGTCTTGGCCGACTTACGTAGATTTAGGGAAATTAGGTGTAAAGAACAGTCGGGGTGTATGTATGCGGGGCCATATGTGCATCCAGCTGCGTGTCTGTGTATGTATGTACACACGAATATGTATGTACGTATGTACATGGCTGCGTGGGTTGCGTGTCTCTGTCTGTGTGTGTGTGTGCATGCCTATACAAATTATACAAAAAATATAAAAACAACCAAAAAAAACTGATGTGGCTGTTCTAGATTTTAAGTAGATTTAAGTAGTATTAGGAATTTCTAGTTATCTTAAGTAGTTTAAGTTATTTTTAGTTAGTATAAGTTAGTTGTATCTAGATTTAATTATTTTAGTCTAGCTTTAGGTAGTCTATAAGTAAAAATTAAAAAAAACACATGTTACTATAAAAATAAAATAATTAGAATTAATTGAAATAGTTTTTAAGTCGAAAGACATTCAGTAAATTAGTTGTAAGTTATTGACAATGAGGCTAGTTTTAAACATTTTTTAATAATAAATAAAAATGAATTTACAAACAAAAGTTAATGAAGTGAAGAATGAAATTCACGATTTATGTTTGTCCACATAGCACAGAAATATAAATTTTTAGTAGTATTGTCTGCAATAATTGCCGACATAAATATTTCTAATGGAGTCACGGCCTAAAGAACACACTATCGTGTTTTTAATTGATTTTGTAGATTTTTTTTGCAAACTTTTAATTTGCAAATTTATTCTGAATGTGTATTTTTGCGTCAGAGGGCCCGACGAAGGTCAACAATTGTGTGGATGCAACAACAAACAAGTTATTTTGTGTTATCTGTCAAACAACGCCCGGAAAAATAAATATTTCTAATGGAGTCACGGCCTAAAGAACACACTATCGTGTTTTTAATTGATTTTGTAGATTTTTTTTGCAAACTTTTAATTTGCAAATTTATTCTGAATGTGTATTTTTGCGTCAGAGGGCCCGACGAAGGTCAACAATTGTGTGGATGCAACAACAAACAAGTTATTTTGTGTTATCTGTCAAACAACGCCCGGAAAAAGACATACATTGTCTAGCGTCGCGACATGCGGCCGCGGCTCCACTGTATTCATTCAACCGAGTTTCTATGGATTTTAACTTTGACAGAGCGGTTTTTGAAGTGCCGCGAGATCGACCGCGTATTCATTCTGTTCAGCCAGTTATAGGGTGTTTGAATTGTATTTCAGCGCGTAATAGTAGCTTTCGAAAGGTGGTGGCGGGGGTAAATAAAATTATTGAGTTATCGCTCTTCGTTGTGATTTTCCTTATTTTTTGAGCAAAGAATAAGGAGTGCGGAGAGATGATGCTGTTTTACTTGAACAAAAGTAAGCTTTACTTTCCATTTCCATTGCTAAATATAGAATTTGATGGAAAGCGATTTGAATTGATTTTGTTTTCGATATGTCATTGGATTGCATTCGTGTATATTAAACTACTAGTTGTCAAAGTAAATGCAATTAATTGTACTAGTGTTAGTACAGAGGTTGATCCACAGAAAAATACGGATCTGCAAAATTGATTCAGAATAAGAAACAAATTTTTGACTGCCCAATGGAAGGATTTAGCTTGGCAAAATTGATATCTCTTACCAATGGGAAACTACGAATACATAAAAATTGCACTAGTATAGAATCAGACTTAATAAATTATAAGTTGTCGTTTGGTTATTTGGCATCACCGCGGTTGACAATTCAAAACTGAAGTACCAATTTGTACAGGTTAAAAGCTAACCCTGGTGGTGAGATATGTAATTAAATTCTGGGTCAGGAATATTGCACTGGATAAATACCAAGATCTTGTGGTGTTGTTTTAATGCATGCAAAGCTCTGACCTATATAGGTCTTCGTGCATAATAAAACGCGGCTAATATTATCCAACATTTGGGGCTCCTGTTGGGATGAACTTGTGGAAGCTTCAAAATAGAATTCGTCCTCACAGGGAACCCAATCAATGTGAGGAAGATTAAAATCCCCTAATAGAAGGATATTACTGTCCGGCTAGCTAAGCTAAAAATAAAACTGAGTGCTAAAAAGTGTTCAGTGTATATTGAAACAGGACTTCTGGGTGGAAAATAAACATTTAAAACAAATAAGACGACACATTCCTTAGTTATTTTGACGCACAATAGTTCAATTGTTTGATTAAATGGTAAGAAGATTTGTGTAGAGCAGAAATTACTTCTTACAGCAATAAGTACCCCACCGACAACTGAATTCGTAATATAAACATGCCGATCCTTTCGGTAAACTAAGAACTCGCTATCAAAAATGTCTGTGTCAAAAACTAAGGTATTAAGCCAAGTCTCAGTCAGGGCAAGTCGTATTGCAAAGATAGGGAATTATTATATGTCTTGGAAGCTTTGCTTCGAAGACCTCCAACATTTTGGTAGTAGAGGCAGAACCTGGGCTTTTTTTTTAACTTAAATTTAAACTAGGAGCTTAATTCATATTAGATTTCTTTCTCAAGGGGGCTATAAATTCTTTCACCAACGTATGAGGAGGCCAAGAAGAGAGAATTTTGAGCAAATATTTTGAAAAAGGCTACTTAGGTTTACTTAGTTTGGAACATTTGACGCATGATGAATTTGCAATAGCTTTGGTAGCAACCAAATGATCCAATAAGTCTTCCGGCTTAGTTTCGGATAAGGGACGAGAAACAAATATGGCCGTAGGCTTTGGAACAGAAGATAGAGTTGGGAAATGTAATGACGGACTCCTGCGATGGAGCCAAGTCAAGCTGTTCGGTCACAGATACAGGTGGATTCTGAGGTTTCAATATCATTATTGATTGGTTCATTAATTTGGGGTAATTCAATGACTGGTTCGGACAAAGTTGTTGAAGTTGCATTTGGTTCACTAATCGTGGAAGATTTGTTAGATGATGTTTAAGGAGCCGGTCCTGCGTTTTCTGCACATGTAGTCAAGTCCCTTCCTCTCTTTTTACTTTTTTTTTAAATTTCAGTTGAAGAATTTAGTATTGCATTATCATCCGTTGAAGTGGATTTGTCAGCTATTAACACTGGAGATGGTATGCCATTAACAGTTGATAATATGTTAGCAAAGTTAAGGATTAAATGTTCAAACCACGTTGCGATTTTACTAAGCTCGTCTTTTAATGTGGATGACTTAAAAGTAAAGTGAGCGAGCGAAATCTTTTTACAATTTGGAAAATACCAATATGCTATCTTCGAAGAATTAATTTTATCCAGAGGAATTATTTGATGTAACGCATTTGGCATGAAATTAATTTCCACAAGGTCCGTAACACTTAAAAAGAGGGGCTATGCCGGAACAATCCACACGATTACTATTAGCGCAAGACATTATAAATAAGTAAATACCAGACAGTAAAAGAAAATAATGAAAATAAAAAGAAAAATTTAGCAATTAGAATTAAAAAAGAATTGGCTACCACCTGGATTCAAACGTACGTACTACTATTTATAGTGCAATTTGAACTAACGCATAGACGCGTACCACCACGGATCTTATAAGAATATTATTACTAAATTAATATTTAGAATGCGTGGGATATCTAATTATGGGGCGGGGCTGAGTATAAATGAAAGAAATAGACAAAACAACCGAAAGCTATTCAAAAAAAGCTATTCAATTGTGCAAAATGTTCTTTCTGTTAAGCCAAAAATAAGAAAAGGAAATATTGTTTAGAGGAACAAAGGCGATGTAATTAAGAGCAAATCTTGACATATATATATGGGTATACACAATAAATGGCAAACTAACTTACGTGAATTGAATTCACAAAAAATTAATTTTGCCAAAATATAAATTTAATGATATAAAGCATGTGCTTACATTCAAGTCAAAATATAATTTTGATTTAAACAAACACAATTTTAATTAAACAACACAAGAAAACTTGATATTAATTAAAACAAATTTCGGACAGAAAACAAAACACGTTAACTAATTACAAAATTTAGTAGTCAAAAGAGTTCAAGTGCAGCATTTATAGCAACACTTCACATAACCAGGAATGATATGAGCTAGCTTGTGTAGCGACACAATCAACCCCACATACACATTTTTGCATGTAATTTTTATTTCTGTATACCTATGTATAAATATATGTATCTATCACATTGTATATACATAATGTGTGTTTTAAAAAATAAATACGCAATAAGATTTCGTATTGAATGATAGATATATGTAGATTTCAATTTTGAATATTTCAAAATTATACTAAATATTTTATGTATATTTGCAGCTTTGAAGGACTGCGAAGTATTGGCTACTATAGTTTTTTTCACATTAGTGATCATGGCAGATAATAAATCAAAACCATTTAAAAACAAAAAATCACAAAAATAATATCAAAAAATTGTTCAAAACTATTTGGCCAAATCTTTCACCACCTAAAACAGATCCCCCGAGTTTTCCGAAAAGAAGATACCCCCAATAGAAAAGACATGAAGAAGGAAAAATGAAAAAATATAAAAAAGGCAATGAGAAACAAAAAAAAACACGAAAACTAGAAAAAAACAAAGCATTCCATTTGCATTCAACCACAAATTGACCAGGCACGAGTACGATAACTCAGGCGCCGCAAAATAATAACGGATTTTTTTTTGATTAACGGTCAAAAACAAGCATTTTTTACTATGGAAGGGGGTCTATCTCCCCCCGTTAATGCGGGATCGGAAATTTCTTAAAAAAATACTTAAAATGAAAAACAACATATAACAACCAACGGCAATACTTACAATAGAAAAATTATAGGATTTTGGTAAGTCAGAAACCTGGTATTTTATATTTTGTTTCAAAATGGTTATTTGTGTTAACAGTTTTTGAAAAAAATACTTTCAAACTCAAAATTTAGCAAAAAAAATTTGTTTTTAATGTTACTATTTTATATTAAAAATTGCGAAACAAATTACTGAATTAGATTTAAGTTTTTGATGTTCCTATAAATGCTTAATCGAACACTGAAAACTAGATGATTTTATGTCTTCTAGTTTATGAGAAAATTGAAAATTACCAAAACTACTTTCTTATTCAATTTTTATTGTTTTTTGGATTTATGTAAGCCTTCTTTCATAAATATAGTGCCAACACTCAGCATTACGGAGTACAGTTCAAAGAGAATTTTTAGAGATGCATATATGTATATAAAGTTTGCGGCGTATAAAAACTCCGCGCGTAAGGGGGGCATGCTGCCCGCCTGCAACCCCTCTTCTTGGCCCAATTATAGGATTTGGGGTATGTACGAGTTTGGGTGTACGCAAAGTTTCTTTTACATTTAAAGAATTGGAATTAAAAGAAGCTTTCAATTTATCCTATATATGCAATGCCAACAGCTATTTTCTAAATATATATATGTACGTGGCCCAAAGTTGCACATTTAAAATGCTCATACGTTAAAATGTAATGCATTATACAAAATTCACTTAACCCATGTTTATGTAACATACCTATATAATGCAACTGTAATGTTCAAAGTATGTATATACCTACTTGAATCATTAAAAAAACGAACAAACATTCTAATTTTGTACCGTTATTTTTTCGTGCACATGTAGTTTACATATTATATTTAGGTCATTCTTTTTCCAACCTTTGAATGAATAAGGTATTTTTCTTTTCCGAAATAACAATGGTGACTACGCATCCACTACTTCATTCCAAACTCAACAATTTTTCAATATTTTGTTCGTTTGAGGATTTGGTATCCACCAGTGAAAAAAGCATCACTTTCTTAGAAAAAGTTGGCCTAATTGGGTGGCCGTGGCGCGATATATGTGTGCTCGCCTGTCAACCTCATGGTCGCAGGTTCTATTCCTGCCGTTTTCTATGTCGTCTTATTTTTCATTAAAAACTACATAATTCTAAAATTGTCATAAAATGAGTTGCTGGTTTGCTCATCCATTCTTTTTAGGCATAACACTAAGAGAATGTGATTGAGTAAACTAGTATACCATACAATATGAAAACGTAATAATGACAAATAGAACACGGTAAATTCTCCGCATCAGTACATCCGCCATCACTGGAGATAAATTTGAGACAACAACCAGCTATAGTCTAAGAACATCGCGCCATTCATCTTTCCTATCCATCTATCCCTTCTCTCTCACTCCCGGGCTGTGTTGAAAAGCATATAAAGGGTAACATTATAATCACTTGAGCGCGTGTAAATTAAAAAAAAAAAACAGATCTCTACTCCCCCATCATGTTGCAACTTACCAATGAAAGTGGAAAGATATAAGCAAAGTAAATTCGGCTGGATTTGGCGCTGCTCAACAAAAAGCACAAAAAAGGTGAGCGAAATTGCAGAAACATTATCAACCCATCCAAGGCACATTTTTTCATGCGCTACAATGTCGGCTAGAGATTCGGGAAGTTCTAGCTATAATTATCTCGTTCGTCATTAAAATCCCAGTCAATACAGCTTCTCAGGTAAAAAATTTAATCATAAACTAAAAATACTAAAGTTTTGTATTATTTTATCACTTTTAATTTAATGCAGCATTTAATCGCCTGGCGTCATCAGGACTATAAAAGTACACTGAGTAAATCAACAAAAAAAGACTACTATAGCTATTGCCGTGAGATAACCGAAATTATTGCCCCACACACTGATATTAATATCGGCGGCGAAGGGAAAACGGTGCAAATCGATGAAACTTTTTTTACAAAAAGAAAATATCACCGAGGGTGTATAACAGAGCAAATGACAAGAGTTGTGTTGGGGTTGTACTGTAAGAAGGACAAAATAGGACTCTTCTTTAAAGTAAATTCAAAATGCAAGGCAGATTTGTGGCCTTACCTTCACAAATTCGTAAGCCCCAACACTAGCTATATTTGTACAGACAGTGTCCGCCAGTATGCAGGTATTGAAAAAATATTCAAAAGGGATACTCTTCATAAGACCACGAACCATAGTAGAATATGTGAGTGAAACCGATCCAAGCAACACCATTAATGATCTGAAAAACCAGAATAAACTTTAAAAACAAATATTTTGTGCCGAAGAACAACAAACCACATTTAACAGTACATGGCCCTTTTTTCTACCGAAAATATTGCCTTGAGAGAGAATACAAGAACAATTCGGGCTCTCAAATCATGCAATTTTTATTAGACATTAAAAAGGTCTATGCATACACAATCGATGGAGCTGAAAGTGTGGGATTACACATAAAAGACTTTGATCCACCCAATGTTCAAGGTGAAAATCTAGAGGATATAATTCCTCCAAAACAACCCAGACTTCTGACCATCAACGACGAAGTGAATAAACTCTACGAACACCACAGAAATGAGACTATTGACGATGACTTCATTGATGAAACTGACATACATTTTAAAGACTTTTAAGAACACGGACTTAACATATTGACTGACTGACTCTCCCAGACACCGACTACACACGAACTGGCTGACTCAGACGTGGAATGCGATGAAAGTTTACCTCCTCGCGGTGCATTCTGGATAACGCTAAATGACCTTCTATAAGGAAAAAAATAATTATTGTAGGTGTTCGAGATTTAAATATATCTCTTTCGTCTGTTTTGGTCGTAATGTTTTTTTAATGAAACAATTTCATTTCCTTTCCCGACGTTTCGACGGTGATTGTCGTCTTCTTCAGGGGATCTTTTATTAACAAAAATAAAATGAACATATTATACACATAAGAACATTTAGTGTAAAATTTTGGCAAACTTACATTTAGTATGTATTACAGATAAACATAAATAATACAATGAAAGACAAATATAAAGCAATGTTTAAAAAAAATGTTTATGATATAAATAAAAAAAACACTTTGATTGAAGTTTAATCGGCTTTAAATTGTCACGGATTCTGCTTAGTCACCAAAGAGCAGTAAACCGATGAAATGTTCTGGCTGTCTTGTTTACGATTCATATTGTTTTTGTTGTTAATAATATGAAGCGTTTCTAGAGTATACCGCTTGGAGACATGTTTCTCCCTTTCCGCGCTCAATGGGGTGTAAGGCCAATGCTGTCTTCCCAGTGCGTTTTAAATTAATGTCGGATTTGTGGTTGGAAATTCGTTGACGAAGAAGTTGTTTCGTTGTACCGATATAGGAAAGATTGCAATTTTCTTCCGCATTGCCACGACAGTTAATTTTATAGACTACGTATGTGCGCTTATCCTTATCCTTTTCCGTTTTTGTTTTCATGTTGGAGAACAGAGGTGCCAGCCTCCTATTGGATTTATACGCTAAACTGACGTCATTAGTACTATTTTTTACGGTCTCTTTAAAGTTTTTTAACAGTTTGGGAACATAAACTATACTCTTATAAATACCTCTCTCGTTTTGCCGATTAGCAACAGGAGCTTTGTGTTTTCGGCGAAGCATCAAGTTCCGTATGAGTTCCATTGGATAGCCATTATCTAGGAGGATTTGTGTCACTATTTTCTCATATGCGGCGTGAAATTCCCGGTCACTCAAATTCAAAATTATTTCTTCTTCAGTGAAATCATGTTACATAGTAGAATATTTTTTTTACATATAGAGATTAGAATACAATGATTCTTAGCACCTAAAGATTGTATAATATGGGAAGTTCTTGTGAAAGTGGAGATTAGTATGAGAAAATTGAGAGGAAAAAAAACTCAATGGATGCAAAAAACTTAAACCTATGAATAAAATAATCTTAAAATCTAACTTAATATTAACTTAAACTAAAATGGTATGATTAAACAAGAGAATTTATTAATACATTTTCGTGACTCGAACAATTATTCTCAAATTTATTTGAAAGTGTTGTTATTTTAGTCTTGATTGTTGGAATTTATAGTGATATGATGCAGTGCTATTGTGGAGAAATGCCAGGGAAGATGCATAATCATTTTTAGGGTTTTGTTTTGACAAATTTGAAGTTGTTTCAGGTGACATTCAGCACTTTTATACCAGCAAGGAGAAGCATATACTAATGAAGGTAGTATGACGACTTTATAAAGAAGAAGCTTATTATCGTTGCTTAGATGAGAATTTTTAATTAAAAGTGGATATAGAATTTTTATTAAAACATTTGCTTTTTTGATGGAAATGTTAATATGATTTGAAAATGTTAGCGTCTTATCGAGAGTGATACCAAGGTATTTTATTGTTGTTGTCCATTCAATTGGAGTGTTGCAGATCGACAGATTATATTGAGGTAGATTTGAGGCTTTTCTCTTTCGTGAAAAAAATATAGCTTGAGATTTCGATGGGTTTATTTTAGTTTTCCACCTGTGAAAAAACTTTTCAATATTAAATAAAGCATTTTGTATATTCGTTAATATACTTTGACAATCATTAGAACTACAGAATATAGCTGTATCATCAGCAACGAAGGCATTTTCGCAGTGTTAATCTCTTGGAAAATCAGCAATATACAAGTTATATAAAAGGGGCGATAGGGTTGAACCTTGTGGAACGCCCGCTTTTATAGGGAACAGAGGAGATGAATCATACAAAATTTTGACATCAAAAAGCCTTTCTGTCAGGAAGCTTTGAATAATTGTAATAATGTAAGTACGAAAACTTTGAGTAAATAGTTTATGAAGCAGACCGTCGTGCCAAACACTACCAAATGCCTTTTGAATGTCAAACGAAACCATACCTAAGGATTTTTTATTCGAAAGTGATTCCCTTACTATATTTGTGATTCTCTTCAGTTGGTGAGTCGTCGAGTGTTCCTTTCTAAAACCAAAAAACCAAACTGCTCGATTGGCAAAAGCCTTTTTCATTCTACAAAGTCATTCATCTTGAAAAATATAATTTTTTCAAAAAGTTTGCCTAAACAGCTGAGTAAGCTTATTGGGCGATAACTAGTTGCCTGTGTCAATGGTTGAGTAGGTTTAGCTATAGGAATTATCTCAGCAATCTTCCATCTTCTTGGAAAATATCCGTGTCGCAGACAACTTTCAAATAGGGATGTTATATACTAAATAGCATTTTTTGGTAATTGTTTAATGACCCTGTTTGAAAGTTTATCATTACCAGCTGCTTCTTTTATGCGAATAGAAGAAATAGCGTCTTTAACAAGAGACACTGGTATATGGATATTATTTAATTCTATTGAAGATAGATTAATACAGTTAATATTGTTTTGTACTATTTGTTTGGTTTGAATGTCACTAAAGCCATCTGTTATTGAGTGACTAGAAAGAAAATATTTACCAAATTCAGTGGCCTTCTCGACATTTGTGTGAAGAATTTGGTCATTACATTCGAGGTATGGGATTCTATTATTTTTTTTCTTAAAAATTTTCGAAAGTTTCCATATTTTCTTGCCATGTTTGTCAATTTGAGATAACATTCGATTCCAGTCTTTATTACGTATTTCCTGCATTTTTTGTATAACAAGTTTGTTAAGCAAATTCAATTGAAATTTCAGAAATAAGTTTCTTGATCTGTGATAACGTCTTCGAATTAAGTTCCTAAATGTAATCGTCCTTCGTACGTCATTTGTGAGCAATGAAAATTCGCTATTATTTTAATGAGAGGTAGAAAACAAAGGGACATTTTCCTTACCCCCCCCCCCCTCATTAATGGAACATTCCAACGTATTAACTTTATCATCAATTTCCTCTAACGTAAAGGTAGAGGGTTGAGAAAAGTCAGAAAGTGAATTGTTTACGGAACGTTTAAATTTTTTCCAATTAGCCAGATTGAAATTATAATTATTAGCTGGAGCTGCAGTGGTAAATGATTCATTAAGATAGAAAACAACAGGTTTGTGGTCAGATAAAAGATCGTTTATAACAATTGGGCGCGACATATTGTCGATTATATTTGAAAGTACCAGATCTAAGGTTGAGGGATGACCTCTACCATTGGAAGGACAATAAGTTGGCTCAGATGGAAAAGCAGTATCGAAATCTTCGAAGACCTTGAGGTCTGACAAAATTGTTCCCCAAGCGTTTGCGCGAACACAGCCCCATGAGGAATGACGACAATTAAAGTCTCCACATAGAAGAAAGTTTTCGTTTGTTCTTATAAACTTCAAGATGTCAGACTTAATTTTTTGTTTTTTTTTTCATTAGTTACTCTGCTACCACCAGGAAAATAGGCAGCCATAATTTTGAACACCTTTGTGGGACTACATTCAACTTCAATTGATAATGTTTCTATCAAATAAGTTTTAGTAATTGGAACTAATTTAAGTTTCACAGACTTGTTTACGAAAATGCATACACCTCCACCCTTCTCCGTTAATCTGTCCAATCTGTAACAATAGAAATTTGTGATATGTATAATGATATTTGGCTTAAGCTAGGTCTCAGTAATCACTGCGATGTCAATTTTGTTTTCAATTAAAAATTGAAGTATTCTATTTCTTTGTTTTTTAAAATTTTAGCATTCCACAAAAGCATTTTTAGTTTATTGGCCACTGTTAGTATAAAGATATTTAATGCTAAGATCAGCTTGACGTTAAATTGATCTTGTCTACTTTTACATAAAGATAATTTACTTAACATTTCATTTTTAAGAGAAATAAGTCCATCAAAACTAAATAAATTGTTATTTTGGTTTGGTGGTCGTGGAGCTGTTGTCATCTGTAAAGTGCTACTGATGGGTATTGCTGGAAGACTTCGCGGTGCAGACACGTGCTGAATGTTGTTCGACTGTTGTTGTTTTCTCTGAACTAAGCAAGGAAAGTCAGAGGTGTTGAGGTTAAAGCTGGTGTGTTTTCTTGGAAGTGTATCATGAATGATTTTCCGATCCAAATCGTCTACTCCGGTTCTTGGCTTTAAGTCGTCTTTGTATTTCAATGAATTCTAACCTCTTTTTATATAAGGCGTCGGTGGCTGTGTGTTGTTCACCACAGTTAACACATTTAGGTACTTTTTCCCTGTTAGTGCATTCTTGCAAATTATGTGATTCGGAGCTGTGGGAGCATGCTTTTTTGACATTACAAAAGAAAGGGCCATGCCCAAACATTAAACATTGATGACACTGGGGCACGAAATGTGGATTTTTTCGATAAAAGTCCCAATATACTGAAACGTGGTTAACGAACTTAGCTTGTCTTCTTAGTTTGTTCATTTTAATGCTTTTATTGTTAAGGTAAACTAAATAATTACACTGTTCTTTGTATTTAGGATTTTTAATGTTCATTATAGAAATTTGAAGCACTTCTAATTTAAGATTTGTACACAATTCAGTTTTTTATGTAAACCATATAACACTACTTTAAATGGTTTTAGGTTTTTGACATTATGTGTGATAAATTGGAGTTCTTTTTCGCGAAGAGCAGATTTAATTTTATTTAATTTAGTTTCAGTGTAGAGATTAAAGCGGCAACCAATTCATGTGTTTTGCAATCAAATTTGGTAACACACCAAAGCTAATCGTCAAACATGTAGATGATATATTTGCAGTTGTTAATGAGGGGGAGGTCGACAATGTTTTACGATGCCTTAATTCGTATCATGAAAAAATACAATTTATCGTTGAGAGGGAACAAAACCGAGCGATAACGTTCTTAGACGTCAAGATTCATCGCGCTAATGATAGACTCTCTTTCAATTGGTAGCAGAAAGACACAGCATCTGGAAGACTTGTCAACTTTAGATCCAATCAAGCAAGGCATATTCTTATTAATACAGCCTCTAATCTAGTTCAAAAAGTCTTTGCGTTGAGTGACCGGGACAGTTTATCAATATCAGTCAAGCCGCGCAGATCGTTATACTTGCTCGAGATAATTATCTCTTGTGTTATTTCTAACTGCGCTTGAGTATTTTGCTAAATCGCAAACGGTTACGGGACTCATCGTCTTCTGAGGAGAATTCCCCAACAGTAAAAATGAACCGACGTAAAAAATCGACAAATAATCCGGGAAGCTCCCAAAATAATTTATCTTCTTTTAATCGATTCAGTGATCTTTCCGATTTATCTGATAATGAAGAATTAATGACTGAACATGTGCAGCCTGTACTTGAAGTACCCACAAAAATTGAACTACCTCCTATTCACTTGATAGGAAAAAATAGTGTCTTTGTGTCTCAATGCATGAAATATAACGGAATAGCCAAATTTGATTGCAAAAACACATGAATTGGTTGCCGCTTTAATCTCTACACTGAAACTAAATTAAATAAAATTAAATCTGCCCTTCGCGAAAAAGAACTCCAATTTTTCACACATAATGTTAAAAACCTAAAACCATTTAAAGTAGTGTTATATGGCTTACATAAAATGAATACTGATGACCTTAAAACTGAATTGTGTACAAATCTGAAATTAGAAGTTCTTCAAATTTCTATAATGAACACCAAAAATCCTAAATACAAAGAACAGTGTAATTATTTAGTTTACCTTAACAATAAAAGCATTAAAATAAACAAACTAAGAAGACAAGCTAAGTTTGTTAAACACGTTTCAGTATATTTGGACTTTTATCGAAAAATCCACATTTCGTGCCCCAGTGTCATCAATGTTTAATGTTTGGGCATGGCCCTTCCTTTTGTAATGTCAAAAAAGCATGCTCCCACAGCTCCGAATCACATAATTTGCAAGAATGCACTAACAGGGAAAAAGTACCTAAATGTGTTAACTGTGGTGAACAACACACAGCCACCGACGCCTTATGTAAAAAGAGGTTAGAATTCATTGAAATACAAAACCGACTTAAAGCCAAGAACCGGAGTAGACGATTTGGATCGGAAAATGTCATTCATGATCCACTTCCAAGAAAACACACCAGCTTTAACCTCAACACCTCTGACTTTCCTTGCTTAGTTCAGAGAAAACAACAACATTCGAACAATATTCAGCACGTGTCTGCACCGCGAAGTCTCCCAGCAATACCCACCAGTAGTACTTTACAGATGACAACAGCTCCACGACCACCAAACCAAAATAACAATTTATTTAGTTTTGATGGACTTATTTCTCTCAAGAATGAAATGTTAAGTACATTATCTTTATGTAAAATTAGACAAGATCAATTTAACGTCATAGCTGATTTAAGCATTAAATATCTTTATACTAACAGTGGCCAATAAACTAAAAATGCTTTTGTGGAATGCTAAAATTTTAAAAAACAAAGAAATAGAATACTTCAATTTTTAATTGAAAACAAAATTGACATCGCAGTGATTACTGAGACCTAGCTTAAGCCAAATATCATTATACATAACACAAATTTCTATTGTTACAGATTGGACAGATTAACGGAGAAGGGTGGAGGTGTATGCATTTTCGTAAACAAGTCTGTGAAACTTAAATTAGTTCCAATTACTAAAACTTATTTGATAGAAACATTATCAATTGAAGTTGAATGTAGTCCCACAAAGGTGTTCAAAATTATGGCTGCCTATTTTCCTGGTGGTAGCAGAGTAACTAATGAAAAAAAAAAAATTTAAGTCTGACATCTTGAAGATTATAAGAACAAACGAAAACTTTCTTCCATGTGGAGACTTTAATTGTCGTCATTCCTCATGGGGCTGTGTTCGCGCAAACGCTTGGGGAACAATTTTGTCAGACTTCAAGGTCTTCGAAGATTTCGATACTGCTTTTCCATCTGAGCCAACTTATTATCCTTCCAATGGTAGAGGTCATCCCTCAACCTTAGATCTGGTACTTTCAAATAAAATCGACAATATGTCGCGCCCAATTGTTATAAACGATCTTTTATCTGACCACAAACCTGTTGTTTTCTATCTTAATGAATCATTTACCACTGCAGCTCCAGCTAATAATTATAATTTCAATCTGGCTAATTGGAAAAAATTTAAACGTTCCGTAAACAATTCACTTTCTGACTTTTCTCAACCCTCTACCTTTACGTTAGAGGAAATTGATGATAAAGTTAATACGTTGGAATGTTCCATTAATGAGGGGGTTAAGGCAACTGTCCCTTTGTTTTCTACCTCTCATAAAAATAATAGCGAATTTTCATTGCTAACAAATGACGTACGAAGGACGATTACATTTAGGAACTTAATTCGAAGACGTTATCAAAGATCAAGAAACTTATTTCTAAAATTTCAATTGAATTTGCTTAACAAACTTGTTATACAAAAAATGCAGGAAATACGTAATAAAGACTGGAATCGAATGTTATCCCAAATTGACAAACATGACAAGAAAATATGGAAACTTTCGAAAATTTTTAAGAAAAAAAATAATAGAATCCCATACCTCGAATGTAATGACCAAATTCTTGACACAAATGTCGAGAAGGCCACTGAATTTGGTAAATATTTTCTTTCTAGTCACTCAATAACAGATGGCTTTAGTGACATTCAAACCAAACAAATAGTACAAAACAATATTAACTCTATTAATCTATCTTCAATAGAATTAAATAATATCCATATACCAGTGTCTCTTGTTAAAGACGCTATTTCTTCTATTCGCATAAAAAAAGCAGCTGGTAATGATAAACTTTCAAACAGGGTCATTAAACAATTACCAAAAAATGCTATTTAGTATATAACATCCCTATTTGAAAGTTGTCTGCGACACGGATATTTTCCAAGAAGATGGAAAATTGCTGAGATAATTCCTATAGCTAAACCTACTCAACCATTGACACAGGCAACTAGTTATCGCCCAATAAGCTTACTCAGCTGCTTAGGCAAACTTTTTGAAAAAATTATATTTTTCAAGATGAATGACTTTGTAGAATGAAAAAGGCTTTTGCCAATCGAGCAGTTTGGTTTTTTGGTTTTAGAATGGAACACTCGACGACTCACCAACTGAAGAGAATCACAAATATAGTAAGGGAATCACTTTCGAATAAAAAATCCTTAGGTATGGTTTCGTTTGACATTCAAAAGGCATTTGGTAGTGTTTGGCACGACGGTCTGCTTCATAAACTATTTACTCAAAGTTTTCGTACTTACATTATTACAATTATTCAAAGCTTCCTGACAGAAAGGCTTTTTTATGTCAAAATTTTGTATGATTCATCTCCTCTGTTCCCTATAAAAGCGGGCGTTCCACAAGGTTCAACCCTATCGCCCCTTTTATATAACTTGTATATTGCTGATTTTCCAAGAGATTAACACTGCGAAAATGCCTTCGTTGCTGATGATACAGCTATATTCTGTAGTTCTAATGATTGTCAAAGTATATTAACGAATATACAAAATGCTTTATTTAATATTGAAAAGTTTTTTCACAGGTGGAAAACTAAAATAAACCCATCGAAATCTCAAGCTATATTTTTTTCACGAAAGAGAAAAGCCTCAAATCTACCTCAATATAATCTGTCGATCTGCAACACTCCAATTGAATGGACAAGAACAATAAAATACCTTGGTATCACTCTCGATAAGACGCTAACATTTTCAAATCATATTAACATTTCTATCAAAAAAGCAAATGTTTTAATAAAAATTCTATATCCACTTTTAATTAAAAATTCTCATCTAAGCAACGATAATAAGCTTCTCCTTTATAAAGTCGTCATACTACCTTCATTAGTATATGCTTCTCCTTGCTGGTATAAAAAAGCTGAATGTCACCTGAAACAACTTCAAATTTGTCAAAACAAAACCCTAAAAATGATTATGCATCTTCCCTGGCATTTCTCCACACTAGCACTGCATCATATCACTAAACTTCCAACAATCAAGACTAAAATAACAACACTTTCAAACAAATTTGAGAATAATTGTTCGAGTCACGAAAATGTATTAATAAATTATCTTGTTTAAGCATACCATTTTAGTTTAAGTTAATATTAAGTTAGATTTTAAGATTATTTTATTCATAGTTTTAAGTTTTTTGCATACATTGAGTTTTTTTTCCTCGCAATTTTCTCATACTAATCTCCACTTTCACAAGAACTTTCCATATTATACAATCTTTAGTTGCTAAGAATCATTGTATTCTAATCTCTATATGTAAAAAAAATATTTTACTATGTAACATGATTTCACTGAAGAAGAAATAATTTTGAATTTGAGTGACCGGGAATTTCACGCCGCATATGAGAAAATAGTGACGCAAATCCTCCTAGATAATGGCTATCCAATGGAAATCATACGGAACTTGATGCTTCGCCGAAAACACAAAGCTCCTGTTGCTAATCGGCAAAACGAGAGAGGTATTTATAAGAGTATAGTTTATGTTCCCAAACTGTTAGAAAACTTTAAATATACCGTAAAAAATAGTACTAATGACGTCAGTTTAGCGTATAAATCCAATAGGACGCTGGAACCTTTTTTCACCAACATGAAAACAAAAACGGAAAAGGATAAGGATAAGCGCACAGACGTGGTCTATAAAATTAACTGTCGTGGCAATGCGGAAGAAAATTGCAATCTTTCCTATATCGGTACAACGAAACAACTTCTTCGTCAACGAATTTCCAACCACAAATCCGACATTAATTTAAAAAGCACTGGGAAGACAGCATTGGCCTTACACTCCATTGACGCGGAAAGGGAGAAACATGTCTCCAAGCGGTATACTCTAGAAACGCTTCATATTATTAACAACAAAAACAATATGAATCGTAAACAAGACAGCCAGAACATTTCATCGGTTTACTGCTCTTTGGTGACTAAGCAGAATCCGTGACAATTTAAAGCCGGTTAAACTTCAATCAAAGTGTTTTTTTTTTATATCATACACATTTTTTTAAACATTGCTTTATATTTGTCTTTCATTGTATTATTTATGTTTATCTGCAATACGTACTAAATGTAAGTTTGCCAAAATTTTACACTAAATGTTCTTATGTGTATAATATGTTCATTTTATTTTTGTTAATAAAAGATCCCCTGAAGAAGACGGCAACTACCGTCGAAACGTCGGGAAAGGAAATGAAATTGTTTCATTAAAAAAACATTACGACCAAAACAGCCGAAAGAGATATATTTAAATCTCGAACACCTATAATAATTATTTTTTTCCTTATAGAAGGTCATATGGCGTTATCCAGAATGCACCGCGAGGAGGTAAACTTTCATTGCATTCCACGTCTGAGTCAGCCAGTTCGTGTGTAGTCGGTGTCTGGGTAAGTCAGTCAGTCAATTTGTTAAGTCCGTGTTCTTAAAAGTCTTTAAAATGTATGTCCGTTTCATCGATGAAGTCATCGTCAATAGTCTCATTTCTGTGGTGTTCGTAGAGTTTATTCAGTTCGTCGTTGATGGTCAGAAGTCTGGGTTGTTTTGGAGGAATTATATCGTCTAGATTTTCACCTTGAACATTGGGTGGATCAAAGTCTTTTAGGTGTAATCCCACACTTTCAGCTCCATCGATTGTGTATGCATAGACCTTTTTAATGTCTAATAAAAATTGCATGATTTGAGAGCCCGAATTGTTCTTGTATTCTCTCTCAAGGCAATATTTTCGGTAGAAAAAAGGGCCATGTACTGTTAAATGTGGTTTGTTGTTCTTCGGCACAAAATATTTGTTTTTAAAGTTTATTCTGGTTTTTCAGATCATTAATGGTGTTGCTTGGATCGGTTTCACTCACGTATTCACCTCTACTATGGTTCGTGGTCTTATGAAGAGTATCCCTTTTGAATATTTGTTCAATACCTGCATACTGTCGGACACTGTCTGTACAAATATAGCTAGTGTTGGGGCTTACGAATTTGTGAATGTAAGGCCACAAATCTGCCTTGCATTTTGAATTGACTTTAAAGAAGAGTCCTATTTTGTCCTTCTTACAGTACAACCCCAACACAACTCTTGTCATTTGCTCTGTTATACACCCTCGGTGATATTTTCTTTTTGTAAAAAAAGTTTCATCGATTTGCACCGTTTTCCCTTCGCCACCGATATTAATATCAGTGTGTGGGGCAATAATTTCGGTTATCTCACGGCAATAGCTATAGTAGTCTTTTTTTGTTGATTTACTCAGTGTACTTTTATAGTCCTGATGACGCCAGGCGATTAAATGCTGCATTAAATTAAAAGTGATAAAATAATACAAAACTTTAGTATTTTTAGTTTATGATTAAATTTTTTACCTGAGAAGCTGTATTGACTGGGATTTTAATGACGAACGAGATAATTATAGCTAGAACTTCCCGAATCTCTAGCCGACATTGTAGCGCATGAAAAAATGTGCCTTGGATGGGTTGATAATGTTTCTGCAATTTCGCTCACCTTTTTTGTGCTTTTTATTGAGCAGCGCCAAATCCAGCCGAATTTACTTTGCTTATAATTTTCCACTTTCATTGGTAAGTTGCAAAATGATGGGGGAGTAGAGATCAGTTTTTTTTTAATTTACACGCGCTCAAGGGATTATAATGTTACCCTTTATATGCTTTTTAACACAGCGCGGGAGTGAGAGAGAAGGGATAGATGGATAGGAAAGATGAATGGCGCGATGTTCTTAGACTATAGCTGGTTGTTGTCTCAAATTTATCTCCAGGGATGGCGGATGTACTAATGCGGAGAATTTACCGTTTTCTATTTGTCTTTATTACGTTTTCATATTGTATGGTATACTAGTTTACATTCTCTTAGTGTTATGCCTAAAAAGAATGGATGAGCAAACCAGCAACTTATTTTATGACAATTTTAGAATTATGTAGTTTTTAATGAAAAATAAGACGACATAGAAAACGGCAGGAATCGAACCTGCGACCATGAGGTTGACAGGCGAGCACACATATATCGCGCCACGGCCTCCCAATTAGGCCAACTTTTTCTAAGAAAGTGATGCTTTTTCACTGGTGGATACCAAATCCTCAAACGAACAAAATATTGAAAAATTGTTGAGTTTGGAATGAAGTAGTGGATGCGTAGTCACCATTGTTATTTCGCAAAAGAAAAATACCTTATTCATTCAAAGGTTGAAAAAAGAATGACCTAAATATAATATGTAAACTACATGTGCACGAAAAAATAACGGTACAAAATTAGAATGTTTGTTCGTTTTTTTTAATGATTCAAGTAGGTATATACATACTTTGAACATTACAGTTGCATTATATAGGTATGTTACATAAACATGGGTTAAGTGAATTTTGTATAATGCATTACATTTTAAAGTATGAGCATTTTAAATGTGCAACTTTGGGCCACGTACCTATATATATATTTAGAAAATAGCTGTTGACATTGCATATATAGGATAAATTGAAAGCTTCTTTTAATTCCAATTCTTTAAATGTAAAAGAAACTTTGCGTACACCCAAACTCGTACATACCCCAAATCCTATAATTGGGCCAAGAAGGGGGGTTGCAGGCGGGCAGCATGCCCCCCCTTACGCGCCGAGCTTTTTATACGCCGCAAACTTTATATACATATATGCATCTCTAAAAATTCTCTTTGAACTGTACTCCGTAATGCTGAGTGTTGGCACTGTATTTATGAAAGAGGGCTTACATAAATCCAGAAAACAATAAAAATTGAATAAGAAAGTAGTTTTGGTAATTTTCAATTTTCTCATAAACTAGAAGACATAAAATCATCTAGTTTTCAGTGTTCGATTAAGCATTTATAGGAACATCAAATAATTAAATCTAATTCAGTAATTTGTTTCGCAATTTTGAATATAAAATACTAACATTAAAAACTAATTTTTTTTTGCTAAATTTTGAGTTTGAAAGTATTTTTTTCAAAAACTGTTAACACAAATAACCATTTTGAAACAAAATATAAAATACCAGGTTTCTGACTTACCAAAATCCTATAATTTTTCTATTGTAAGTATTGCCGTTGGTTGTTAAATGTTGTTTTTCATTTTAAGTAATTTTTTAAGAAATTGCCGATCCCGCATTAACGGGGGGAGATAGACCCCCTTCCATAGTAAAAAATGCTTGTTTTTAACGCCTCTAAAAAAATCCGTTATTATTTTGCGGCGCCTGAGTTATCGTACTCGTGCCTGGTCAATTTGTGGTTGAATGCAAATGGAATGTTTTTTTTTTCTAGTTTTCCTGTTTTTTTTTGTTTCTCATTGCCTTTTTTATATTTTTTCATTTTTCCTTCTTCATGTCTTTTCTATTGGGGGTATCTTCTTTTCGGAAAACTCGGGGGATCTGCTGTCTTTTTGCAATGTTTGTTTCTGTTTTAGGTGGTGAAAGATTTGGCCAAATAGTTTTGAACAATTTTTTGAAGTTATTTTTGTGATTTTTTGTTTTTAAATGGTTTTGATTTATTATCTGCCATGATCACTAATGTGAAAAAAACTATATTAGCCAATACTTCGCAGTCCTTCAAAGCTGCAAATATACATAAAATATTTAGTATAATTTTGAAATATTCAAAATGGAAATCTACATATATCTATCATTCAATACGAAATCTTATTGCGTATTTATTTTATAAAATACAAACATTATGTATATACAATGTGATATATACATATATATATACATAGGTATACAGAAATAAAAATTACATGCAAAAATGTGTATGTGGGGTTGATTGTGTCGCTACACAAGCTAGCTCATATCATTCCTGGTTATGGGAAGTGTGTTGCTATAAGTGCTGCACGTGAACTCTTCTGACTACTAAATTTTGTAATTAGTTAACGGGTTTTGTTTGCTGTCCGCAATTTTTTTAAATTAATATCAAGTTTTCTTGTGTTGTTTTATTAAAATTGTGTTTGTTTAAATCAATATTATATTTTGACTTGAATGTAAGCACATGCTTTATATCATTAAATTTTTAATTTGGCAAAATTAATTTTTTGTGAATTCAGTTCACGTAAGTTTGTTTGCCATTTATTGTGTATACCCATATATATATGTCAAGATTTGCTCTTAATTGCATCGCCTTTGTTCCTCTAAACAATATTTAATCTTCTTATTTTTGGCTTAACAGAAAGAACATTTTGCACAATTGAATAGCTTTTTTTGAATAGCTTTCGGTTGTTTTGTCTATTTCTTTCATTTATACTCAGCCCCGCCCCATAATTAGATATCCCACGCATTCTAAATATTAATTTAGTAATAATATTCTTATAAGATCCGTGGTGGTACGCGTCTATGCGTTAGTTCAAATTGCACTATAAATAGTAGTACGTACGTTTGAATCCAGGTGGTAGCTAATTCTTTTTTAATTCTAATTGCTAAATTTTTCTTTTTAGTTTCATTATTTTCTTTTACTGTCTGGTATTTACTTATTTATAATGTCTTGCGCTAATAGTAATTGTGTGGATTGTTCCGGCATAGCCCCTCTTTTTAAGTGTTACGGACCTTGTGGAAATTAATTTCATGCCAAATGCGTTACATCAAATAATTCCTCTATGGATAAAATTAATTCTTCGAAGATAGCATATTGGTATTTTCCAAATTGTAAAAAGATTTCGCTCGCTAACTTTACTTTTAAATCATCCACATTAAAAGATGAGCTTAGTAAAATCGCAACGGGGTTTGAAGATTTAATCCTTAACTTTGCTAACATAGTATCAACTGTTAATGGCATACCATCTCCAGTGTTAATAGCTGACAAATCCACTTCAACGGATGATAATGCAACACTAAATTCTTCAACTGAAATTAAAAAAAAAAGTAAAAAGAGAGGAAGGGACTTGACTACATGTGGAGAAAACGCAGGACCGGCTTCTAAAACATCATCTATCATCATCAATTCTTCCACGATTAGTGAACCAAATGCAACTTCAACAACTTTGTACGAACCAGTCATTGAATTACCCCAAATTAATGAACCAATCAATAATTATATAGAAACCTCAGAACCCACTGTATCTATTTCACCTGTATCTGTGACCGAACAGCTTGACTTGGCTCCATCGCAGGAGTCCGTCATTACATTTCCCAACTCTATCTTCTGTTCCAAAGCTTACGGCCATATTTGTTTCTCGTCCCTTATCCGAAACTAAGCCGGGAGACTTATTGGATCATTTGGTTGCTACCAAAGCTATTGCAAATTCATCATGCGTCAAATGTTCCAAACTAAGTAAACCTATGTAGCCTCTAATATTTGCTGAAAAGTCTCTCTTCGAATCCATATATAATAGTTCTTGGCCTCCTCATACGTTGGTGAAAAATTTATAGCCCCCTTGAGAAAGAAATCTAATATAAATTCGGCTCCTAGTTTAAATTTAAGTTAAAAAAAAGCCCAGGTTCTGCCTCTACTACCAAAATGTTGGAGGTCTTCGAAGCAAAGCTTCCAAGACATATAATAATTCCCTATCTTTGCAATACGATGTTCTTGCCCTGACTGAGACTTGGCTTAATACCTTAGTTTTTGACGCAGACATTTTTGATAGCGAGTTCTTAGTTTACCGAAAGGATCGGCATGTTTATATTACGAATTCAGTTGTCGGTCAAAATATTTGCTGAAAAGTCTCTCTTCGAATCCATATATAATAGTTCTTGGCCTCCTCATACGTTGGTGAAAAATTTATAGCCCCCTTGAGAAAGAAATCTAATATAAATTCGGCTGCTAGTTTAAATTTAAGTTTAAAAAAAGCCCAGGTTCTGCCTCTACTACCAAAATGTTGGAGGTCTTCGAAGCAAAGCTTCCAAGACATATAATAATTCCCTATCTTTGCAATACGATGTTCTTGCCCTGACAGACTTGGCTAAATACCTTAGTTTTTGACACAGACATTTTTGATAGCGAGTTCTTAGTTTACCGAAAGGATCGGCATGTTTATATTACGAATTCAGTTGTCGGTGGGGTACTTATTGCTGTAAGAAGTAATTTCTGCTCTAGACAAATCTTCTTCCCATTTAATCAAACAATTGAACTGTTGTGCGTCAAAATAACTAAGGAATGTTTCGTCTTATTTGTTTTAAATGTTTATTTTCCACCCAGAAGTCCTGTTTCAGTATACACTGAACACTCTTTAGCACTCAGTTTTATTTTTAGCTTAGCTAGCCGGACAGTAATATCCTTCTATTAGGGGATTTTAATCTTCCTCACATTGATTGGGTTCCCTGTGAGGACGAATTCTATTTTGAAGCTTCCACAAGTTCATCCCAACAGGAGCCCCAAATGATGGATAATATTAACCGCGTTTTATTATTCACGAAGACCTATATAGGTCAGAGCTTTGCATGCATTACAACAACACCACAAGATCTTGATATTTATCCAGTGCAATATTCCTGACCCAGAATTTAATTACATATCTCACCACCAGGGTTAGCTTTTAACCTGTACAAATTGGTACTTCAGTTTTGAATTGTCAACCGCGTTGGTGCCAAATAACCAAACAACAACTTATAATTTATTAAGTCTGATTCTACACTAGTGCAATTTTTATGTACTCGTAGTTTCCCATTGGTAAGAGATATCAATTTTGCCAAGCTAAGTCCTTCCATTGGGCAATCAAAAATTTGTTTCTTATTCTGAATCAATTTTGCAAATCCGTATTTTTCTGTGGATCAACCTCTGTACTAACACTAGTACAATTAATTGCATTTACTTTGACAACTAGTGGTTTAATATACACGAATGCAATCCAATAACATATCGAAAACAAAATCAATTCAAATCGCTTTCCATCAAATTCTATATTTAGCAATGGAAATGGAAAGTAAAGCTTACTTTTGTTCAAGTAAAACAGCATCATCTCTCCGCACTCCTTATTCTTTGCTCAAAAAATAATGAAAATCACAACGAAGAAAGAGCGATAACTCAATAATTTTATTTACCCCCGCCACCACCTTTCGAAAGCTAATATTACGCGCTGAAATACAATTCAAACACCCTATAATTGGCTGAACAGAATCAATACGCGGTCGATCTCGCGGCACTTCAAAAACCGCTCTGTCAAAGTTAAAATGCATAGAAACTCGGTTGAATGAATACAATGGAGCCGCGGCCGCATGTCGCGACGCTAGACAATGTATGTCTTTTTCCGGGCGTTGTTTGACAGATAACACAAAATAACTTGTTTGTTGTTGCATCCACACAATTGTTGACCTTCGTCGGGCCCTCTGACGCAAAAATACACATTCAGAATAACTTTGCAAATTAAAAGTGCAAAAAAAATCTACAAAATCAATTAAAAACACGATAGTGTGTTCTTTAGGCCCCGACTCCATTAGAAATATTTATTTCGGCCATTATTGCAGACAATACTACAAAAAATTTATATTTCTGTGCTATGTGGACAAACATAAAACGTGAATTTCATTTTTCACTTCATTAACTTTTGTTTGTAAATTCATTTTTATTTATTATTAAAAAATGTTTAAAACTAGCCTCATTGTCAATAACTTACAACTAATTTACTGGCCCTTTACGGGCGCTCTAAACTTAACTATATCTCTAAATATTAATGTCTTTCGACCTAAAAACTATTTCAATTAATTCTAATTATTTTATTTTTATAGTAACATGTGTTTTTTTTTTAATTTTTACTTATAGACTACCTAAAGCTAGACTAAAAATAATTGAATCTAGATACAACTAACTTATACTAACTAAAAATAACTTAAACTACTTAAGATAACTAGAAATTCCTAAACTACTTAAATCTTCTTAAAATCTAGAACAGCCACAGCAGTTTTTTTTGGTTGTTTTTAAATTTTTTGTATATTTTGTATACGCATGCACACACACAGAGACACGCAACCCACGCAGACATGTACACACGTACATACATATTCGTGTGTACATACATACACATGCACGCAGCTGCATGCACATATGGCCCGCATACATACACCCCGTCTGTTCTTTATACCTAATTTCCCTAAATCTACGTAAGTCGGCCAAGACATACCATCCTAATCGACTTTATGTATCATAATGCTGTTCAGATAGCCACCAGAACTGGTTCTCTTGCTTCGCCCTATCCATTCGGTCCCGATCGGACACAGTCTTACTGAATCGAAGGCGCTCTTCTCCACCTTGGGCGGTGACGTCTCGACCATTCAGGAGTCGCCTATCTACAGTTCTTTGGCTGACGTGGTAGATTAGCGGAACCGCCATTCTATCTTGTATCAGCCCTCGACTGTCTAAATAGAGGAATGCATTTGGAGGGATGTAGCCACTTAGCCGCACATTCTCATAGCTATTGGGGTAATAAGCCCCAAAAATTAAACTGCTGGTCAAGGACATCGCTCTTACAATGTGACCCCGAATCAACTTAAACAAAAAATTATGTATTCTGTTTATATTGGCTCCGTTGTATAGAACCTGGTTGGAATAATATCGTGTGTACTCCGACTCTGTTGTTCTGCGTAATCCAAGGCTACGTCTCAGACACTGCGTCTCAAACACCCGACTCTTTTCCATTTGAGATGGGGCAACGTTGAACCACACCGGGCATCCATAGGCAAGGCAATCATCGGCTTAATGAGGGCCATGTAGCAAATCACCTTCACCCTGCTGTCAAGATGGCTGGTATAAAACAATCGTTTTGCCAGGGCAAAGGCTCCCCTACCGCTAGTTAGAGCAGCACCTTTATGCCTGTCGAAATACAAGTGCTGATCCAACCAGATGCAAAGGTACTTGGCTACACTTTTACTCGCCAGTGGATGTCCATGTGGCCCTACGATCACCAGCTTACGCCAGTTCTTTCTCGTATCCCTTGAGGCGCTAGACAAAGTCCTAAACAGAATAGGTTCTGATTTCTGGAAATTGATTTTCAACTTCTAGTCATGACAATATCTTGTCGAAGTCACTCTGCAAAAAGAGTTTTGATGACCTCAACTGTTGGAGCTATTCTGTACGCAATGAGATCGCCGGCGTACGCAATTGCCTGAGTTA
This sequence comes from Philhelius pedissequus, assembly GCA_910595825.1. Classification (NCBI taxonomy): domain Eukaryota; kingdom Metazoa; phylum Arthropoda; class Insecta; order Diptera; family Syrphidae; genus Philhelius; species Philhelius pedissequus. The sequence continues at coordinate 221,313,332 of OU343160.1, read as the reverse complement.
GCCTACCTATCAGATCGCTGGTGTAAATCGTGAATAGAATCGGCGAGCTAACCGCTCCCTGCTGAAGACCATTTTTAATATTAAAATTTGCGGTAGAAGTCACATTGCCACTCTTGACAACACACTTTCTACCATTTAGCATTTCATAACGCATATACAAAAGAGGTTTACTTATACCTAGTCTAGAAAGCTTTAGATAGAGACCATCTAACCATACGGTGCCCAAGGCCTTCTCCAAATCCACCAGACAGGCACCCGTACACTGCTTTTTAATTTTGTTCGATTGGATATCAGAAACCAGTTAAGACGCGGCATGAATTGTGTCATGCCCCTCCTTAAAACCGAACTTATAATCCGGGATGATATTTTTGTCCTCCGCCCGCTTGAACAGAGTCCTCTTAAATTTTTCAAATACCTTGCTCATACTCGGAAGAAGACTTATCGAACGGAGATTCGCCGGATTGGAGTTGTCCTTTCCCTTTTTAGGGAGTGGATGCACCACTGCTGCCTTATACCGCACTGGATAATATGCAGTATTCAGCGCGTTATTAAACAGTGTGGTATAAATGTCATCTGCTTCCTGAGGTAAATGTCGTAGTACAAAGTTGGATATACCATCGACTCCTGCTGACTTCTTTTTCTTTAATGAATCTAAAGATGAGCTGAAGATCAGTCTTCGAAATTAACAGGGAACTAGGCCCAATTCGCTCGACGATTGTGGCGTTTGCCAAATCTTTTATCATTAATCCCGGTAAAACCAAGGTTCCCAGACCGCCATTCGGTAATGTCATTCCGGATCCATAAGTGATGCAGCAGAGCTCTCCTCTCCAGTTCATGATTCGGGCGAATGCTAACATTCACCTTGTACATTTACTGGAAAACAGCCCCAACAGCCTCAACTTTCTCTTTGATTATATAGAGATCATCGTCCAATACGGCGTCCTCTGGGTCTATGCCTGCTGTCGGAAGAACGTCTCTGTTCTCTGTCGTCCACTGGAGCTTAAGACACGGAAGGTCGTTTTGATCTTTCCTTATAAATATCTTGTTAATTTTTAATTTTTTTCGCTAGAGTTAACGGCCCGAATTTTACTGTCCCAAAACAAATTAATAGAGAACCTATAATTTTCTTTGATGTTTTTGATGGACGACTTCAGTGTCCTAATCTCCAGATCTCGTGTGTCAGTAAACGGTCTGTATAAGCGTTTTAGTCTTGTAAGTAGTCCACTGTTTTGTCTGTGAAGTGCGTCAATGGTCGAAGTATTGTTCTGTTCATTGTTCGTCGAATCGTTTCGTCAATTTGTTCTATGTATCTGTCAATTTTAGTATTTGTCAGGTTCTTATCATTTCGTGCGGATATAAAATTTGAACGTAAATCGCTCAATACTTCGTTGGAGAAGCGTGGCCAGCGTACATTACTGTAATTGTAAGAATGCGCAGGCACATACTCCTCCAACTCCATAAGCTCATTCGGAAGTTGTATTACGGCGCCGAGTACACAGTGGTCACTGTCGTACTCGATCGTTCGTACACAATTTCACAGTGTCAGTAATTGTTAGTCTTGCGTCTTTCAGCAATAGATCCATATAGGCACCGCTTCTTGTAAACGATGGCCCGTCTGTAGCGAGAAGTTCAATACGATACTCAAGGTTGTATCGACCCATCCAATCATACAGATGGTTGCCTCGAGGATATTGTATTTGATTTCCCCAATCTATGCTTGGCATTTAAATTACCAGACAATATGTAAAAGTTTTCTTCCGAGCCCAGTCTTAAGCATTCAAAAAGCTTTTCGAGCTCTGTTATAAACTGAGTGGGCTGAGGTGTTTCCGGTGCATATGCAGCGATCGTTTCCCCTGTTGGAGATGAATGCATATGAAGCATGCCTCTAACGTCCGAAATTTTCGCACACCACTGTTATATATTACCTTATGACTAATGCTTTTACGTATAAAGATTGCGACGCCTTCTCCTTGAGTGGAGTTTTGTCGGTCTCCTCTTACGATATTATAATTGTTGTAAGTCAATATATGTTTCCGGTTAGGCTAAGTTTCCCTAGCCATAAGCACATCTGGACTTATGTCTTTAAGCAATTGGAACAAATTCGCTCTACGTTCGGTTCTAACGAGTGAATTTACTTTCAGAGCTAGGATCTTAAAGTGCGTCTCTGGCAGCGCGTTAATTTGTCCTAAGTTACAACCTGGTAGTTGAGGACGGATATACTCCTCAAACTATCCAGTTTGCTGCTGGGTGAGAGTTGAACAAGGAATAAAGGAAGATTCCGCTTCTCCTGCCTAGCTCTAACTGTCGCGAACGGCCTGACCCCTATAATCTCGAGATCGTCCTTCGCTTTTTGGCGGAGCGCATTCAAGAGGAACTGTGGTTCCGTGGAGGAATTTATGCCCATTAATAGGACCGTTTGAAACTTTTCGGTCTTAGGGGTGAAGCTAAAGAATTGAGTAGTGGATTCTATTAGCAACGCCTTAATATTTTTGTGCTGTTCTACTGTGATACAATGGATAGCATGCCTATCATTATTTAATCTTTTTATTGTAAAGTTTTGACCTATGGCCGACTTACATAGATTTATGGTCTCCTGGAGTTCTATTTTAAACGTAGTGATGGGTGGCACCCTTTCTTTCTTGTTTCTCGGCGGATGTGGCTGCTGTTGTTGAGTCTGCTGCTGTTGATTCTGCTGCTGCTGTTTCTGCTGCTGTTGCTGTTTCTGAAGCTGTTTTTTTTATGTTGTTGTTGCTTTGGCTGCTGCTGTTGCTTTTGTTCTTGCGATGTCACCTTCACCAGGGCTGGCAGCTTCGATTTAGTGGTGGTATATCGCCTCTTAACTGAGTTCGGCACACACTGATTCGGCTGATGTTGCTTTCGCCCTTGCTGATGATGATGCCGTTACTGGAACATCGTTCGATGTTCCCTCCGCTGATTCAATAGTTATCTTGATTCGTCCTAGGACACCTTTCGATGCCCTCATACTTAGGCTCCTCCTCCTAAGCTGATTTTCCCAATCGATAAAATTTTCCACTTCACGATTGTGAAAAAAGCTTCCAAATTTTATGTGCCCGGCTGGCACTCGGACTGTCGACCATCTGCACTGCGGTCCGCCACTACTTCCTTTGTGCTATTGCACTTGTAAAAATCCGTTTATTTAAAGAATTACTAAAAATAACACTCTGATATACTATTTGAACACTGGAAAAGCCGACAAACATCTACACACTTCCACAGTTTAAGATCGACTGTCATTCATTTCATTCATTCTAAGCGCTTTATGTACTTTAGATTAGGTATAATCTGTTTTTTTTTTAATGAATTTAACAGAAATTAAGCGAACTATGAACAAGATTCAATGTTTTGTGAGAAATTTGTGCACGATTAATGTTGGATGTCATGAAACGTCAAATTTTATTTCTCCGTTTATTTCTTCTGAGAAGACAAGAAATAAATACAGATTCTCATATCTAAATAAAAAAATCCATACATAAGGGCCTCCACAAGAAATATAGACTATATGACACACTTCTTGCAATCATTTATTTCAAGTGGAGGCCTAGGGTTATATTTTTTTAGGCAATTTAAAGATGAGATAAAAAACATTAGGTAGTGGCGTGAACCCAACGAGGGGAAAACCCAAAAAAAGTTTTCATTTTAGCATCATTTATTTTTTTAGCGGGTCAAAAATCTTTTTATGGAGGAAATCTTCGTGTCCGGTTTTGCACTGAATTCATGCATATGAAAAAGAATTGTGTATTCATTAGTTTTTCTTTGTTCTTGTATATTCTCTACCTTTTTACTGCATTACGTTTCATGAGTGAAATCAATGATAAACTCTCCTATATCACCGCTGTCATATAGGATTTCACCAAGACATTTTTCATTGAGGATGGAATTTCCTATTGGGTTAGTGTTTGGAGCCGAAAGTTTCACTATAGAATGGAGGCGTTTTTGTTTTAATTCGTTTCCTTAATACACAACTGGCAACTTCGCTTTGACAGAAAGGCAAACAAAATTCATGTTCTAATTATTTGAAGACAATTTTTATTTTCAAAACGAAAATTTGAGTACCTGTGATTTGTCAACAAGTATTAGCATTTTTTTAGTAACACCCTCAATTGGTCTGGCTTTAAGCAGAACTTTCAGTTCTTCGTTCACTTCTTTTATTCACCATTAAACCGAAATAGAATTCCATTTAATCTAACGACATATATTCGGTGGGGTAGAGCTTACGATTTATTATCGTTCCGAAATCGATGGGTTGCTGTACAATATCCAGATCGCAGTGTACTTTATATATACTATAGTTTATTATATTATATTTGTTTAACTGAAATAAAATAAGAAAGGACAACTTCCGAGCACCGCAGTAAGAAATTTTTTTTATGTAAACAGAAAAAAATTAAATGTCAAAAGATAATCACAGCTGCCAACCAAGCAAAGTAAAAAATTTTCATAACCCAGATCGTTTTATTTTCACGGGGTGAACTATATAAGTCATTGAGCATAATAAAACGCGGCTATTATCTCTACGGACTTATATCAAGTTAGCTCTATACACAATTTTAAAGATAGAGAACTTGACCTTGTATTGTCATCTGACGCCGTTAGTACAGTTGTGGTAGAATCTACTTCTGCTTTATCTAACATAGATCGTTATCACCCGCCTCATGACATTTTTCTTGACTTGAGCGGTCATTTACTAGAAAATAATAATCCTCATGACTGTCCCCATACTTTTGAATTTCGCAAAGGTTATTTTCAACAGCTCTTGGATAGTTTAATAAACTCCGGTAAAGAACATTTGCCGATTTCTAATCATCTTGACTCAACTATCTCAAGCTTCTATTCTATTTTGATGAGATTAATGAAACATTAAGCATTAATGAAACAGTTCCAAAAAAAAGATTATTCCCTCTAGTTCTTCTTGTCATCCTTGGTTCATAAAAGAACTGAAATAAAACCGAAATAAAAGAAAACGGCTTGGAAAAAATACATTAGGTTCATGACGGTAGAGAATCAAGTAGTTTACATTTCCCGTTTTGAAGAATTCAAAAAACACTCTTTGAATTCTAAAGCCAATATCTGGAAACCATTTGGCGCTATGAAGTTACACCCGAAAAGCTTCTGGAAATTTATTAATTCCAAAAAGAAATTTACTGGATACTTGTCACTCTCATTTATAATGACGTAATCTTGAGTACAACTTCTGAAATCTTTGAGGGATTTGCAAGTAATTTTAGCCAATCCTTCATTGGTTCACCTGTAGTAGTTGACGAAAACTATTTTCATTCTTACGAAATTTTCCTCAAGTATCAAGTAAAAATTTTAGGAATTTTTTATAAACTGCCTTGCTTTTGAAGCAAATGCTTTGCTACACGTGTAGAAATGAGGCTTAATGTGGGCTACCTAAAGCCGTGCATATAAGCAAAATCGTCCCGAACCGTATGTATTTTCAGTAATGTTATTTAAAATTAAAATTATACAAAGTTAATAATGGTACCTCATAACGACCCCAGTATCTGATGGAAGCCATAACCTGCACAACTACAGGAATATGTCCACCTCTTGCATTCCCATTTATATCATTTTCAACCAGTGCTGAGTTTCTTCATATTTTCCTTGGAAAACTTATATTTCTTCATAAAATCCTCCTCATTATTATTTCTAGTTTTGTATATATTTGTTTTTCTTATTGTTGATGGTTGATTGTCCAATAATTGGAAACGGTTTGATTAGCCGACTTAGTCATTTTTATTTTTATTGAAAATTAAATTCTTTGACAAATCATCACTTGTTTTTTTTTACTTTCAGAAGATATTTGACACATCTGTCATCTGGTTCTTAGTACTTCGCTAAGCCACCTTGTTCGATGGACTAGCTTAGTAAACGTCACCCTAAACGAAATTTAGTTTTTTTAATAGCATTTCGCACTTAATCCACGGAATAAGTACTAGACCGTCCCTAGTCCACGTTTATTAATTTGGGTGTTGATTTTTATTTTTTCAAATATACTTCTTTATAAATGCCTTACGGACAGAGAGAAATAACCTCACCTTAAATGTATATTTAAGGTGAGGTTATGAATAGGGCAGGCCCTGATCGGCGTCAACCAGGCGATGCCCAGTGTTGTAACTATCTCGTACACATCAATTGCGCTTATTTAACCTCCTTGCGGTAACCACCGGGTACTGGCTTGTCCATCCGGACATTCCTGCTAAACTTATAAGCGCGAGTGTTGAACACAGAAAAGAAAGCAACACTATAATGCTCTGTTTTAATGACTGTTCTGATCGACTCACAGAAGTCTTGCATGAGCTCCTCAGAAAGAGGAAGTACGGCGGATGAGCCTAAATAATTGGACCAACGGCGGCTTCAACAGTCAACAAAGCAGATATCCTAATGAGCTACTTCGACGTATTTGGAGATAAGGTCATTGGGGCAATTCAATGCAAGTCAGGGCATTGAAATAGAGATGGTGTCGGATGAGTCCTTAATGGGCCAACGGCAGCGCTCATATCCTTGAAGCGGGTTACTGACTCCGGACTTTCCGGCTCCTTTCGTCCAATGAGTACAACAAAGCACCTGGCCCTCCAGGTTGGGGGTTGTGCGTGGGGTTAGCAACCCCGCCATATAAAATAAGATAAGTTGCAAAGCGACCAATAGCCTCGGAACAGGACGGATAAACTGTTGACGACCCGGCAGAATGCATTAAGGACAACGACCTTCGGACTTGCACGTGGAATGTTAGAACTCTTAAGAGACCACGTGCAGCCGAACAATTAGCGGAGGCCCTAGACTGCTACAGAGCAGGAATTACTGCCATCCAGGAAGTGCGATGGGATAGGCCGGCCAAAAGGAAGATGAAAAACTGTGACGTATACTACGGTGATTGTCCAAGAAGACCCCAGCGTCTATTTGGGTGTGGATTCGTCATAAGTGGCAGACTTAGGCAAGAAGTCTTGGGCTTTCGACACGTGAGTGAGCGACTTGTGACAATCCGTATCAAGGCTAAATTCGCCAACATTAGTCTAATATGCGCTCACGCCCCCACAGAAGACAAGGATGACGCCACCAAGGATGACTTCTACGAGCTCCTCGACAAAACCTATGAGCAGTGTCCTAAATATGACGTTAAGATCGTACTAGGCGACTTTAACACCAAAATAGGTAAAGACGAAATCTTTGGTAGGACTGTCGGATAACATAGCCTACACGACACAACAACTGAAAACGGACTTAGGTTAATTGACTTTGCGGCGGCACTTAACGTCACCACTGCAAGCACACGGTTTCCTCATCTCGACATACGCAAATGGACTTGGCGGCATCCAGATCTAACCGTCAATCAGATTGATCGTGTTGCGAACGATGCAAGGCACGCCTCCAGTATTCTGGATGTTCGCACTTTCCGAGCAGCTAACATCGACTCGGATCACTACACTATCTTGTTGCAGCCAAGGTAAGAATGTGAATAACCCGAACGTCCCAACAACGGAGTAATACTGTGAGGATGTATGACGTCGGAAAACTGCAATCGCAAGAGACCGCCAGAACCTATGCCGATCGAATATCCCGTGACCTACCAACAAATCCATTGCCGCCAGCATCAAGTGCCGAAGACCAGTGGCAACGCTGTCAACAAGCCATCAGACGTGCCGCAACTGATGTGCTAGGTTTCACCGGACCTCCACCACGAAACAGCTGGTTCGATGAAGAATGCAGGCAGGCACATGCAGCTAAACAAATGGCATATAATGCGGCGCTGCAAAGGACGAGAGCTGCCGGCTTCCCCAGAAGAAAAAGAGAGAGTATGAGAAGCGCGCGATCGAAGATATTGAGAGATGCTACTCCAGGAACAATGTGCGGAAGTTTTACCTATAGGTAAGAAGAACGTGTCAAGGCAAAAAAAAACGGAAGCGCAGAAGCCCAGAAGCCTGTAGAGATAGGAATGGAAAACTCGTAGTAAACTCACAGTCGGTGCTGAGTATATGGAAGGACCATTTCTGCAGACTGTTAAACGGCGATGAAGACCAAATCCCGTTGTCAGGCAGAATGAACCATTCAACATGGACGATGATACACAAAACTTCCGTCCACCTGAACAAAATGGAGTGAGGATAGCAATATCAAAACTAAAGATCAGCAAAGCTGCTGGCCCCGACGGACTACCCGCCGAACTCTTTAAAGCAGCCGGAGATGACCTGGTATAGTGCATACACCAACTCATCTCTAAAGTCTGGTCAGAAGAAATTTTGCCTGATGAATGGAACCTCAGCATCGTTTGATCGATCAACAAAAAAGGAGGCCCTCTAAACTGCGCCAACTATAGAGGAATAAGTCTCCTGAATATCGCGTATAAGATCTTTTCTGCTGTATTATGTGAACGTCTGAAACCATTTGTCAGCAACCTGATTGGACCCTATCAGTGCGGTTTCAGGCCAGGAAAGTCCACAATCGATCAAATGTTCACGCTACGGCAGATCCTGGAAACTACCCAAGAACTCCAAATCGATACCCACCATCTCTTTATCGATTTTAAGGCCGCGTACGATAGCATTTATAGAGACGAGCTATACAGAGCCATGTCTGGTTTTGGCATCCCCACAAAACTCATCCACCTGTGTAGGATGACGATGGAGAACTCTCGCTGCTCCGTTAAGGTTGGCACTGACCTCACCGAAGCTTTTGATGTCAAGAAAGGATTCCGACAAGGTGATGCGCTATCGTGCGATTTCTCCAACTTAATACTTAAAAAAATTGTAAGAAAATCCCAAGCTAACTCTACTGGCACAATTTTTTAGAAGTCTGTACAATTGTTAGCATACGCTGATGGCATAGACATCACTGGCAGAACCCAGCGAGCTGTCACTGGAGCGATTGCTAACGTTGAAGCTGAAGCGGCTAAGATGGGACTAGCAGTCAGTGAGGCCAAAACGAAGTACCTGCTGTCCACAAAAAGGGACACACAACACCGGCGCATTGGACAAAACGACACAATAGACAGGTACAACTTTGATGTAGTTAGGGACTTTGTCTACCTCGGATCCGCTATAACATCTAACAATAACATCTCGTTAGAAATAAAGCGAAGAATAACTCTTGCCAATCGCTGTTCCTATGGGCTACGGAGGCAATTAAGTAGTAAAGCCCTCTCTCGAAAAACAAAGGAGACTCTTTATAAGACTCTGATCATCCCAGTCCTGCTCTATGGCGCGGAGACATGGTCTCTATCAAAAGCGGATAAAGATATCCTTAGTCGTTTCGAACGTAAGGTTCTTCGCAAGATTTTCGGCCGTATCTGCGTTAACGGGCTTTGGAGGAGAAGGTTCAACTACGAACTATACGAGCTGTACAGCGATATTGACCTGGTACAAAAAATTCGTATATCACCTTTAAGATGGCTAGGTCATATAGAGCATATGGACAACAATGCTCCGGCTCGCAGGATCTTCGATTCCAACCCAGAGGGAAGACGCAGTCAAGGAAGACCTCGCCTAAGGTGGCGCGCTCAAGTGGAAGATGACCTTAACCAACTTGAAGTGCGTAACTGGAGGCAGCTAGCCAAAGACCGAGCTAGCTGGAGAGGCATGTTGGTTGAGGCCCAGGTTCACCCCGAACTGTAGCGCCACCTAAGTAAGTAAGTAAATGTATATTATTTGATTTCTGTTTATCGTGCCATAGACTCACGTTGTATACAATATAATTATTAAGGTGTTTTTTTTTTATATACAATTCTATATACTACTGAAATTACTCAGCCAAGTAGAGGACAGCATTATATCTAATTGGACTTGTCGAATTATTGATTCAAAATAGCTTTTAACGGCCATTAGCCCACAAAAATTTGCGTTTCGTCCCGGCAATCTAACGTGGACTCATCAGTTGGTTAGTGAGCGCCTTGTCAATACGCAATTTTTGTTACGTTCAGTTCCACTTACATGCATTTTTTGACAAAAAAAAATGTGAACTATATTCAACAAGATTAAAATTTTAATCATTAAAATTGGAAGATTTTGTCCTTGGCCAGACATAGTTAATAAGAAGGTGTTTTTTTTATAATACAATTCTATATACAACTGAAATTACTCAGCCAAATAGAAGACTTAGCAATATATTTAATTGGACTTGTCGAATTATTGATTCACAATAGCTTTTAACGGCCTTTAGTCCACAACATTTGCGTTTCGTCCCGGCAATCTCACTTGGACTCATCAGTTGGTTAGTGAGCGCCTTACCAATACGCAATTTTTTTTAAGTTCAGTTCAACTTACATGCAGTTTTTGACAAAAAAAAAACAATGTGAACTATATCCAACAAGATTAAAATTTTAATCATTAAAATTGGAATATTTTGTCCTTGGCCAGACATACTTAATAAGAAGGTGTTTTTTTATAATACAATTCTATATAGTAAAAGTTTATGTTTTATTTAACCACAATTAAACACCAAGTTTTAATTTTATTGAAATTGTTTATTTAGTGCAACTTCTTATTTAGTTTTCTTTTTTACAATTTATACATTTTTTAATAAATACATTTAAGTTTTTTAACATCTTTACGAAGAGCGAGTAGGAATAGAAGTGAAACTTGGATAACTTACATACCAAAAAAAAAACAAGCCAACAAAATGAATATAACAGAAACTGTAGTAAATGGTTAATCTCTTGGCGTTGGTTAGTTGCTAGGCTGATTTTAGTTAATGATAATTAGTAATTGTTTTCTAGTTGCATCTTCGCAGGAGATGAAGCTAGAGAAGAAAACCCAATGACGATAATCACAGGGTCACACTAAAATATTTGCCTTGCAAGTACAATGTGTGGTGAAAAGCTGTTTCCTTGGAGATTCGTATGGTGAATCGTGGGAGAACATTTTCTGTATATAACACTTCCCCCACCAAGTTCTTTTTGGTCCTGAAACATGTTATGTGTCTTTTCAAAAATTCTTCCACGATATCTTATTTAAAAATTTTATAGCAGAAATAACTTAAACTTAACTTTAAATTTTACTCATATATTTTTTGATTACGTGTACAGAATATTTTTATTCTATAAATTACATTTGCTCAATGTTTTTTTGTTTTATATGATTTATGTTTTCAGTTTAAATTTTTGTAAAATAAACAATAATATAATAAAACAATAAAATAATAGTAATCCTTTTTGATGAATTTCTTTTTTTTTTTCAGTTATATGTTTGGATTTTATTCTTTTCTTTTTGTTAACATAATTATACTATTTTTTTATTTCTTTTTCAAAGTTTACATTTCATTCAATAAATTCTTATAATTTCATTCATTAAATCCAAAGAGTAATTTTAACAAAATATGTATATTGAAACAAACAACCAAAACCATCTCAAGCGAGAACTATTTGTCTTACATTTAAATGAAAAACTGAACGTGCACTGTAACTAACTTGTAACTAACTGTTCTACAAGAATACATTTTTATTTTTTGGTGCCTGAGTTATCGTTCTCTCCCCATTGACCAAAAAAGCCTACAGAATCTAATTAGAAATATAAGTAAAAATAATTGGTCACATAATAGCCGTGTCTTATTGGGAAATTTATCCATCCGTCGTAGCATTTTACATACAATTCACTACGGTCTATAAAAAACTAAAGTAGAAGTTACGGTGGATGGCTGGTTGACGTTTATTCGAGTCTCGAATTTGATTTTGATAGTTTTGTTGGTACGATTGATAATTGGATTGAATCTCGATGGATGTGTTAATGGAGTGTTAAAATTATTAATTTCATTCGTAAGACAAATCGATCTTCTTGATTCTTTTTTTCTTTTTTTTCTAGTTGTCCAGTTTATATTTCTAAAATCTTAGATAACTCCATTTTTTAATAAATTATAAGCTGTTTTTCTGAAAAGTTTTTGACTTTTAATATTAAAAACTGTATTCTTTGGTCAATTATTTTCTGCAGTACGAATAAAATTCCACATATTTCTGCAATTTTGCATACCCCTAATGTGAATTAATCAATTTTAACAAACTTCGATTTCCATTTTGAAAAAAATCAATATTTATTGAATGAATTCCGTCTTACTTTTATTTTTGACTAACTTGAGACCAATATTCTTTTTGTGTTCAATTTTTATTGATAGTTATAAATAAACGGAGGTTGGTGGAAAAACTCATATTTTATTCAGATCTTCAAAAAAGCAAATTGGGAAGACAAACCGCATTGGGTGGAACTGCACTATAGAGGAACTGCTCGACACTGCGCCGAAAATATTTATACGTATGAAATTCTATGAGCTGTTTGCAAGCGTTTGGTTGCTAAAGTTAATACCATGGACCTATATGAGAGTACACGCATATACGAAAACTATTCAGTCCGCGATTCGAGCAACTTAAAAGTTTGTGTTTTGTCACAAATCGAACGATCGCCCCAAATAAGTTCTTCAGTTTGTATCACACCGAACTATAATGTAACTGCGCGCACGTTGAATAAAAATATTGTATGTGTGTTGGTTTATCTCGTTGATTGATTTTAAGTTGCTTATGTGTGTGATCATCGTTCAGCTAGTGATTAAACTATTTCGTTTCGAAAAATTGCATGTGCGTGCCTAGCCTAGACACACTAAGCGGCAACTGAACTTCACAAAATGTGCTTCTTCTTCGTTGGTTAATGGGCGTTGGCCACGGACGGTATTCGCTTCACTACATGGATCCATTGTTTTTTTTTTTTCTGGATATGTGCATGGAAATGGCAAACCAAATGTTGATTGTATTGATTAAACTATTTCGTTTCGGAAAAATTGCATGTTCGCGCCTAGCCTAAATGCACTAAGCGGCAACTGAACTTCACACAATGTGCTTTTTCTTCACTGTTTAATGGACAATGGCCATGGACGGTATTCGCAAAACTACATGGACATGGACTGGGCGTACATTTTTGTGATCCCATTGTTTTTTTTCTGAACATGTGCATGGAAATGGCAAACCAAATGTTAACTATTTGTTCCTTTTTCCGCGTATGTTAAGTGTAGTCTGATGAGTGAATATTGAATTGAAAGCAAAACATACTCAGAAAATAAATTTGTAAATTGACTTGAAAATTAAAACTATAGCTATCGGTCTACTCAGAAAATAAATAAAAGCATGAAAAATAATCGGAAATGTAAGGGGAGTGAACAATTTAAACTACGTTGTAGTGTGCGTTCAAAACCAAGAAACATTAAAAGGAAACAAGCAAATCTGCGGCAATTTTGTTTCCTCGTGTGAAAGGCATAGACGATTTTTAAAGCAATACAGAAGTTGTCCTGTGTAAAAAGAGACTTGACCATAGCCTATGAACAAACCCATTCACTTATCATTTCCTTTCTATTGGTGCAAAATGAATGTTCGAATTAAAAATTACAAATGGAGATAAAATGAAAACAAGAAATAGGTTTGAAACTTAAATTAAATATTGGTACGTTTTTCTACTCTCTATTTTATATGAATAAAAGCTAATTATTGTTCCTAATTTTCATTTTTTAATAATTTTACTTTGCAAAAGATTCTTTCATTACTTGTGACTGCTGTGCAGGTGTACCATTTTTACAAAAATAAAAAAGCTACGGTCCATGCTACGGTCGATGCGTTTTTTTGGGCATTACTTACGGTACTATGGATAGATTCCCAATAAAACACAGCTATTGTTGATAGTTTTGTATTTATATGTTACTTCAATACTAATGAATATGTTCATAATTCAGTTTTATATTTTAATTTTTTAATTATTATTGTTGTTTTTATTTGGATTAATTTCATTATCATTATTATTATTTTCTTTATTTTTAAACTTACTTTCAATATTTTTAATTTTTTTTATTATTTTTAACTTTTTTATTTCATTCACATTTATTATTTTGTAGTTAATATACAGCGATGTCTTCTTCTAAATGGTGGGTGAGCTTCAATAATTTTGTTTTAAATAATGTTAGGTACAAATCCTGACAGTATAAGATCGGTCGTCAATGTGTTGTGTGGTGCGTATGATGGTCTTAATGTATGTCACCTGAATGCTGGGAGTATTTGGTCTAAATACACTATCTTATTTCACATGTTAACTTTTTAGGAATGATCGTGGCACTGGAGGAGGTTGTGTGTGCATGTATATTATGAAAAAATTTTCAACAGAAATCATTTATACGTCAACCAAGTCGATTTTAGAATTTGTATGTGTTGAAATTTGAAATGCCTCTTAGTGGTAGTGTACTGTCCACCTAGTACATTTAAAGTGGAAAATTTTACGAAGTTGGAAGATACTTTGCTAAGTCTAAATTCAAAATGTGTGGATATTCTTCTTGGTGGGGATTTTAATGTTAACCAACTTGAAAACAATACAACAACTCGTTCATTCCATTATTTTTGTGATCGATTGAGATTATCCGTTGTTAATAAACTTTGGCCAACCTGTTTTCAATCTGCGGTGAATCCTTCACTCATTGATATGTTTTTGACAAGTTCGAGGAGCAAAGTCTTATGTAGTGATCAGATCAGACCAACATCTGATTTTATATTTTATTCGTTTCAGTTTTCTGTAAACAACTCAAATGCTCCCAAAACTATTAGTTATAGATCATTTCGTTCTCTAAACTGTTCAAATATACTAAATAATGTTGGATATAATATTGGAATGTTATATTGTATACAGCTGATGTAAACACTAAAGTTCTACTTTTTAATAGTTTACTAGGTAGCCTATACGACGAATATGTTCCAATTGTCCCCAAGCGGGTTAAGAATTCCAAGTTGTGTCCTTGGTACAACAATGATATTGAACACTAAAAAGGAATCCATTGGAATTCAACAGGCGGCAATATATTTTTGCTCGCAAAAAAGTTACTACTCGTATACGCTTTTGTAAAAAATCATACTTCCACTAGAAATAAAAATATGTTAAAATGCCCTTTAAACCCACAGGCAATGAGGTCATTTAATGCCTCACCACATCAGTCTAATATGAGCTTGCATATAATTGTTCCTGAAGTAGTTGAAGGCGTATTTTAATTTAATTGTGTTGATGAAAGTGAGATAATAAATGCTATTAAGTTGATAAAATCCAATGTGATTGGCTCTGATAGCATTTCGCCGAAATTTTTAAAATTGATTTTACCCATTGTTATACCCCCTATGAAACATATTTTGAATCCTTGTATTTATATCAGTGAATTTCCTAACCAATGGAAAAACGCAGCAATTATACATATTCCCAAAAGAAATAATCCTTCAGAACCATCTGACTTTAAGCCTATTAGTTTGCTGCCATTTTTTTGTAAGGTTTTCGAAAGGCTTATGGCTGACCAAATTCTCTGCTTTTTACAAACCAGGAACAAACTTTCTAAATGACAGTCTGGATTTCGCAACAAACACAGTTGTGAATCTGCTGTTGTTAAGGTAACATCAGATTTTCCCAGTGCTCTTGATCGAAATCAGTTGGGTATTATGGTTCTATTAGACTTTTCAAAACCTTTTGACTATGTTGACCATCAAATTTTGATCTATAAATTAAGTAACACTCTTAATTTTTCTACGACAGCTCTTAAACTGTTGCGAAACTATCTTATCGAACGGGTTCAAATGATTACAACGGATCAAGGCACTTCAAGTCCATATATTGTAAACTGCGGTATTCCACAAGGTTCTGTTCTTGCACCCCTTCTATTTTCGTTACTCATAAGTGATCTTCCTGATATCGTTCAAAATATAATTTAATACGTCAATAAAGTTAAGTACTTAGGTTTTCAAATTAATGATAGGTCGAGTTGTTGTGATGCAGTTTCTTCTTCTATTAGACGAATATATTTCGGTCTTCGCTCTTTAAGTTCTTCATCTTATATTTTGGACCCAGTTATGAAAAAAACATCTTATAAAAAGCCTTGTTCTACCTTTTTTACCTTTAATTGTTCTGTCTATCCTGTTCTTGATTTTGAATGAAAGCGTAAGCTAAATGTTGCGTTTAATGACTGTTTTCGTTTCATCCAAAATATGCCAAGATATGTTAGTGTATCGAATTTAAATTCTTCGTTGTGGGGACTGAGCTTAGACAAGTATTTAATGTTTCGTAATGTTATTAATCTTCACAACATAATTCATAATAGGAGTCCAGAGTATTTAGAGGAAAACCTCCAATATGCTCAGTCACAAAGAGGCTTACGTTTGATCATTCCGCGTTTCTCATATACCGATGCAGAGCGATCGTTTTTGTATCTGCTAGTCGTTTGTGGAATGGTCTTCCAATCGAACTGTAGAGAATCACCTCACCAACCATTTTTAGGAAGAAGCTATTTTTGTTTTTTTCTGCTCAAAACTATTTCTGTCATTACTTGTACTATTATAATTATCTTTAATTTTATTTTATTTTTTTCTTAATTTCATTGTATATAATTGTAATAATACTCCATATTATACATATATAATTATAATTTGTATATTCATATGTACATTCATACATTTTTATTTACTTAGTCTTTTTATTTTTTATCTGATTGTTAATTTGTAAAATTGGTAAGCTTATATCTTGTAGATACTATTAAAAGATTTAAATCTTGCTGTAACATTGTAAACATTATTCAAATTATTCAAATACAAATACAAATACAAAATAACACAGGCCAATTTTATTTTTGTTTCTGGGTTCCTGATATAATTTTCTTGTTCCTCCCATATAACTTACTAATTATAAAAAAGTTGTAACTGAAAAAGTTTGTTTTAATAGCTAGACGTTTGATATTTTGGTTTCATGGAAAATCGTATAATTTGATTTGTTTTAATGGTTTATTAAAATTAAATAAAATTCTAAAATTATTTCAAATAACTATTTTTTATCTTTATAAAGTTTAAACATGTAAATATATAAAATGGATATTTTCTGTGTATCCTGTTGTGTATGGATGAACTTTCTCGTATAAGACCCCATATATAGTCTCCCATCATTCTTTCATTAACAATTAGGTACAAGACAAATGTTTTTGGAAAAAAATTGATTCCGTCCCTTACCGCCGAGAATAATTTTGCGGCAACTACATTGAAAATGAGGAGCCCAGCAGTGCTGCCGTCTGAAGAATTTAAAAAAACAGGATATTCCTGTTTAATGAATAGACAGTTTACATAAAACGACCTATTACGGCGAGCTAATCGAATGTTTAATTGAACTCATATTTCTTTGTGAATTTTCCAAAGCTCTCTGAATCTAATTATTGGAAATCACTTAAAACCAAATATAATTGATTTTTGTACTAAGTTTTCTTCTGAATTGAATAACGCTTTAAATTTTCCAAAAAATCGAACGTTCGATTCGCCAACCTTAACAAGGGGTAAAATGAAAAAAAAAAATTCTAAGACGTCGGTTTGGTCTAATCAGACTAAAAATAATTTTATATATTTTTTTAAGTCCAAATTAGTCGAAATTCTAAATCAGCTGTGAACTGCAATAACTTTCAAACTGTCCTTCAGACTTCAAAACAGAGATGAACTCGGGGAAGAACTTGCACAGGTATGTTCTATAGTAACATTGTTTCTTGGAGTTGAAGATGATGCATAATGTTTTAAGAAGTTACATAAACCTTTGGAAGTAATAAAATGTTTTATTAAGAAGCCTATAATTGTAACAGTAATACAAATCAGAAGTAGGAGAATTATGGAAAAAATGTCGTGAAAACAGGAGATAGTAGATTTGAAGTTTTTGGATAGAAAAAAGAGTAGCCTACTGCCGAAACAGTAGAAACGGCAGCACTGGATCCCAGGACTCATCTTAGATTCAAATAGGAAGGTTAAAATAAGCTTCATTGGCTTCACAAAGCTTTAAGTTAGTACTTAAAGCAAAATTTGCATTTTTTTGATTTAATAAATTCGCCGCAAATGCAACAATATTTTTATGTTTTAGAGGCCACTTATGATGAATTGCTGATATGTGATGTTCAGAATTGATTTGACACCACGTGATGCGTAAAACTTCATTATTCTCTCATCGCTCATTGCGCTCTTACTAAAGAGAAGACTTAAACCTTATAATTGTGGTTGACAAACACGTAATATTTTTGTATTATTCTGAAAGGTATAGTTAAAGGATTCCCTCTGAGGGATCCTAAAAAAAACGTGAACGCCAACCCCTAAGGGGTTGGCCTAATTGTTTGACTTACGCTCGTCAAAATTAAAATACGAAAGCTTTAATTAATATAATATTTTTTATTCCTTAAGAGTCACGGCACAAGCTGAAGTCCAACTTAAGACTAACTTTTCCCACACTTAATAATTCATATCGCTCTTCCGCACGATGATTCGCAGCGCCAGGGACTTTGAAGGTTCTCATACATTTACCTCAAAGTGCGCTGATACATGATCCTTGCCAATCATGGGAAACTACAACTTGCTCGAACATGAATGACCTGGCAAATCATAACGGGGTGTATGTAAATGCGGCGTGTTAACTCCTCCCCCTTCAAACATCCACGTCCCGTAGACCAGTTGTGACGTCCGGATTACAGGACTGGTTTGGTTGTTTCTGTGGGTAGGTCACTCACCTCTGATAAGAAACACATGCGCTGATGTTTGTATTGGTGGAAAGTTGATTTTTGGGTGCATCTTCCGCCAAAGGTAATGTATAGTAATAACGAATAACAGGATTATCAGAGCTTCTGCTATAAGAGAGATTTTAAATCTTTCGTCGAAGGTACTAAGACGTTCGATGTTCGTTAGACCGATATTGTGGACATAAGCCAGATCCAATTTGTTGTCCTGCTTGTTGATGCTGGAGGAAGGGCTAAAGCTGTTACAGTGTGGCTTCTAAAGGTTTGGTTGTTCAATTGTACGGTTTCATTTTGAATCTGTAGGATAAAGGTCCGGATTGATGAGTTCAATACCCTCCCTCGTGTTGTGTTTGTACGGTATGTGCACGATGCCGATCCTCCTTTTAATAGTTTAGCCACGCAATGATCTTCAACGACTTTTTCTAATGCTGTTTCGCTGCTTATCGAAAGGCAATTGTCTATGATGCCGTACGTCTGTTCGTGGTTTACAAGCATTCTGTTAAAATTAAGATCAATTTGGTTGTTCTCTATGATCGATACTCTTGTTTGTAGGAGGTTGATTTCATCTTTTTAACCTTAGGCATTGATAGTATGTAGAGCAAGATCGTCTCTTTCGTAAAAACTGCTGGTGTACCATTCTCTATCACCTCGATCTGGTTGGCATACGGAAAAGTTTCAACTTGGTTGATAAGTGTAGTAATTTCTTCCTTATCCAGTAGATTGGTGTTAATCAGGCCTTTTTTCGCAATCTGACAAGCACGTACTATTTCATTTAATTCCCTTTGACAACGAGTATTTCATTTATAATGTCCTGTTCAATTCTGCCGGAAATCGTATCCTTTATACCACCGTTTACTCTGCTTATGAGAAGGTTGATTTTTCCTGTTATTTCGGCAGTTATTCCGAAAATTTTGCTGTTTATCTTGTATTGTTGATTATTGTTAGGCGTAATTTGTTCTTCAGTTCGAAGGATCTGATCCCAGTCTGCGGCATCAGGGTTGCCCGCTATCCACTTATTAGCACTTCCTATCCAGTTTATTGATCTTGGTTTTCGAAGCGACTTACCTTTCAAGAGATCTACACCCTCCTTAGTTTGCTTGAGGAGATACAGAATTAATGGTTTGCGATTCTGTTCTTTAAGATTGGTATCTATAATTTTTTCAAATTTCGACAGCATTTCTTCGAAATGGCCAAGGTCAATCACGTATATCGGCTTGAAGTTGCCACCTATGATCCATCCTCTGCCTTCTTTTAGGAAAATAAGTGGTGCTTTGTAATCGAAGATGTTTACGCCATCAGCGATTGTTTCCAGCATGATGGTTAGTCTTATTTGTGTAGGAAAGAGATGATTTTTAAAATTACAAGTAATACAAGTTATATTATGACATATTGATTAAGCTGAATCAATTTTATATTGTTACACTAAAAATAAAAATAAGTCCTGTGGAATTAAAAGTCATTAAATAATAAAAAAAGATAAAAATAAGAAGTAGTAATAAGCATAGGTTATTAATAAAAAAAATATATTAAATAAAATTAAAAATAATTTTGACATATAAAATTTGTTGTACTTTATTGTACATTTTGTTACATTTATGACATCTTTTGAATGTGCTTTCTTTATTATAGTGCTAGCTTTCTAATTTGTGTGGGTGTGTACCCTTTAATTTATGCGTTTCGAACTTGTGCCATATGTATTTTGCGCCCTGTGTCTGTTATGATAGTAACCTTAGTATCCTTAGCCACCACTTCCTTCACTACAGTGGCTTATGTTTACCCTGAATCCTCTTGAAGGTAGTGTAAACTATATCACCTTTTTTAAATTTCTTAGGGATTGTCCTATTTTTATTAAAAAATGCATTCCTTTTTTTTTGTTTTTGACGTAGCTTTTCCCTAAGCTCTTGGTTAACGTTTATTCTGAAATTTGCCATAATTTGGAAATTCACTCTAGTACTTCTGTTAAAAAATATATCAGATGGTTTTCGTTGAGCAATAGAGTGGACATTGTTGTTATAACGATCAACAGAGATATTTAACAGTTCCCTTAGCTTAAGCTCTTTGTATTCAACTTTCAAGCATCGGTATATTTCGAGAATGGTTGAGTGGAATCTTTCCACTTGTCAATTAACTTCGATCCGGTTGACGGGAGTCTGATACATTTTGATACCTAGCACTTTAATAAAGTTAACCATTATGGGACTAAGGAAACTTCTCTCATTGTCCGTAGCAAGTATCTTTGGGAATTTGTCTATGCACGATATAAATTTGTTCCCCTGGATTTCCACAATGTCCACATGAAGTATTTCACATGGATATGACGGAATCGGGGTAGGCTGAAACATTCGAGTTGCAGGATGCCTATCGTATTTATATAAGAAGTTTTTTTTTTTATAATACAAATTCTATATACTACTGAATTACATCAGCCAAGTAGAAGACTTAGCACTATAATATTTGGACTTGTTGAATTATTGATTCAAAATAGCTTTTAACGGCCTTTAGTCCAACAAAAATTGGCGTTTCGTCCCGGCGATCTCACATGGACTCATCAGTTGACTAGTGAGGACCTTTGTCAATACGCAATTTTTGCCAAGTTCAGTTCATCTAACATAGATTTCGTGAAGAACATCTAGTGTGAACTATATCCAACAAGACTAGAATTCCTAATCATTAAATTGGAATTTTTTGTTTTTTGCCCATGGCCTGGCATTATTTATATAAGAAGTTTTTTTTATAATACAAATTCTATATACTACTGAATTACATCAGCCAAGTAGAAGACTTAGCACTATAATATTTGGACTTGTTGAATTATTGATTCAAAATAGCTTTTAACGGCCTTTAGTCCAACAAAAATTGGCGTTTCGTCCCGGCGATCTCACATGGACTCATCAGTTGACTAGTGAGGACCTTTGTCAATACGCAATTTTTGCCAAGTTCAGTTCATCTAACATAGATTTCGTGAAGAACATCTAGTGTGAACTATATCCAACAAGACTAGAATTCCTAATCATTAAATTGGAATTTTTTGTTTTTTGCCCATGGCCTGGCATTATTTATATAAGAAGTTTTGTAATGTTGTAATGTAATGTTCTTCACGAAATCTATGTTAGATGAACTGAACTTGGCAAAAATTGCGTATTGACAAAGGTCCTCACTAGTCAACTGATGAGTCCATGTGAGATCGCCGGGACGAAACGCCAATTTTTGTTGGACTAAAGGCCGTTAAAAGCTATTTTGAATCAATAATTCAACAAGTCCAAATATTATAGTGCTAAGTCTTCTACTTGGCTGATGTAATTCAGTAGTATATAGAATTTGTATTATAAAAAAAAAACTTCTTATATAAATAATGCCAGGCCATGGGCAAAAAACAAAAAATTCCAATTTAATGATTAGGAATTCTAGTCTTGTTGGATATAGTTCACACTAGATGTTCTTCACGAAATCTATGTTAGATGAACTGAACTTGGCAAAAATCGCCGGGACGAAACGCCAATTTTTGTTGGACTAAAGGCCGTTAAAAGCTATTTTGAATCAATAATTCAACAAGTCCAAATATTATAGTGATAAGTCTTCTACTTGGCTGATGTAATTCAGTAGTATATAGAATTTGTATTATAAAAAAAAAACTTCTTATATAAATAATGCCAGGCCATGGGCAAAAAACAAAAAGTTCCAATTTAATGATTAGGAATTCTAGTCTTGTTGGATATAGTTCACACTAGATGTTCTTCACGAAATCTATGTTAGATGAACTGAACTTGGCAAAAATTGCGTATTGACAAAGGTCCTCACTAGTCAACTGATGAGTCCATGTGAGATCGCCGGGACGAAACGCCAATTTTTGTTGGACTAAAGGCCGTTAAAAGCTATTTTGTATCGTATTTATTGGTAAGACACATGTCACAGGACTACACATAGCGTGATATTTAGCTGTTTATTTTTGGAAAATAATATTTCTCGAGAAGCTGCTCTTTGTTTTCTCGAGCATTTCTATGTGCTCGCTTATGTTCTTTGCTAATAAGTTCCCACACTTGGTTCTCACCCTTGACATCCTCCAATAATCTTTGGGTTAGTCTGATCTTATAGTTGAAAAAAGTTTCCAAATAGACATTCTGCAGTAGCTCATACACGGTTCCTCAATCTTAATACCGTTGATAATACTTGGCTGTAGTCTCGCTTTCATAATGTCCATCAAGGGCACTTTATCTGAATAAGGGGTTGCAAAATAGTGTCTCAACTAACCGGGGTGCGGTTCCTCATGAGAGTCAACCTGCTGATTTGGCACATTTATAACTATCTAATTCCAAAAAACTTTAGCGGTTACCTCGACGTGCGGAATCAGGCCTGTCGCGTCCTGTTCTGCACCATGCATTGTTTCATTAGCATATTTAGTGGAAGACGCCTCATGGTATGGGGGTTCTGTGGAGGAGTAATGCTCCAAAGCTGTGTCAGTCTGGGATCTAATGTCACTTGTGAAAGAATTTTTTTCAGAGGCGGTTTCGGCTGACTTGACATTCCAGTTCAGCTTCCGCTGAGACGGTTAAGTAAGTGTTCGTTACCAATTCTAAGCCTTGAGAGTGTATCCGCTTCGACATTTGATTTACCGGGTTTGTAAATCAATTCGCAGTTATATTCCTCTATCCCCGTCTTAAAACGCTTCAGCTTCGCATTGTTATTGCGGTTGCCTAATGCGTGAGTTAGTGGCTGATGCTCGTTGAATATTCGGATTTTTTCGCACCGTAGATATAAGATCTTAGGTTGTCTAAAGACCAGACTATTGCCAACATTTCTTTCTCGTTTGTAGCGTGGTTTTCTTCAGTAGAACTCAGGGATCTGGAAATGAGGGCAACGAGCTTTTCCTTGCCAACTTCTTCTTGGGACAAGACTGTACCAACTGCTATATTTGAAGCGTCCGTCGTGAGAATGAATCTTTTGTTGAAGTCTGGGAATGCCAGGACTTCAGCAGAAGTAAGGAGCATTTTTAATTCGTTGAAAGCCTTCAACGCACACTCATCCAATCTGACGGGGATTTTTCTTGATTGGTTAGCTTTAACTTGGGCATTATCTCCCCTCATTAAGTTAGTCAGTGGTTTGGCGAACTTGACATAGTCTCGAATGAATTTCCTGTAATAGGGTGTAAGTCCGAGGAATGATTTAAGTTCCTTCAGGCTTACAGGAGGTTGTATGTTCTGGATCGCCTCATTCTCACTACTATCTGTTCGTATGCCATCAGATGTCTCGTGTCCGAAAAATGGTTTTTTTCGAGATTTACTTTCAAGTGGGCTTCATCAAGCCTCTTCAGGATCACTTCAAGATTTTCCAAGTGTTTCTTAACATTCTCATTAAGACCGATTATATCGTCGATATAAACGTAATATATTTTCGTATGAATGGTTTTAGCACATCAACGATTGTACATTGGAAAATAGCTGGTGCGTTTTTGAACCCGAATGGAAATCTCAAAAACTCGTATTTGTCATTCATAGTCGAAAATGATGTTTTGGGAATGTCTGACGGTTTCATAGAAATCTGATGAAATCCCGAAATTAAATCTAGAGTTTTAAAGTATCGCGCATTCCCTAGGCTAGCAAGTGTGGTATTTATATCCGGTATTGGATATGCATCGCAAATTGTGACATTGTTCAAGTACGATTCTACCAAAGCCGTAACGGTTTCTTGGCTGTAGATCTCAGTTTTAATCTTGTTGATCATTAGCGAAAGCTGATGACTAACAGACGCATAAACTCGTCTAACTTTAAGTTCTTCTGCGTAAGCTGGTTAAGTTGGTGTTCCAGCGAACGCATGTCCCTTTTATGTGTATAACGCAGAGAAAGACTTTCTTTTATATTCTTTTATGGCCGCCCAATCATTGTCAAAAATGTTATATGAAACAAGTGCAGCATCTGCACTACCCCTAACCTTTTGGCGAATATGCTGTAGTATCGTCCTATAAATGGATTTGTTTTTGACTATGTCGTAGTCTTTTAAAATCCCTTCGACAATATGTATCCAAGATACATATTGCATCGGACTCCCAACAAACAACCTAAGCTCCTTAACGCAGTCGGGCAATTTACTAATTTCTTTGAGCTCAGCCTCTGTTGTGGAGGGCTGAGCTCAGGGCCACGGCTAACGTCATGAACCGCCACCGAAGGAACAGTTGAATTTGCCGAAGTGGCATTATCTTCGATCACCTGGAGCCTCCTATCGAGACCCTTTATTTGGCTTATTAAATTGCTCACGGCCCCCGTTAATTCCACTATTTGCTGCGCTACTTGATCCATTTATACGTTAGATAAGTGTGGACTTACCTTACTTCAGACACACCCACACAGTTTTCGTGGATGATTATTAATTATTTTTAATCTCAAACCTTTTTATCTTGCAATATTTAAAAAAAAAATTTTTCACTAAGGCACAGACACATTTTTTTTTTGAGAATTTTTCTTAGCAATTATTTGCTATTTTAGCTTTTGGCTAATTTTTTGCACAACGATATATATATGTTTTTTATAGCACTTGTAATTTTTTCTTTTTATAATTTGGTTGAACATTTTTTTTCTTTTTTACAGATTTATATTTTTTAGCACTTGTAAATTTTTCTTTTTATAATTTGGTTAAAATTTGTTTTCTTTTTTACAGATTTATTATAGGGGTATTCACGATTCGGTGCAACTGGTCTAGTATCATTGTAAAAATGCAAAAGTGCAACTTATTTTTACACCACATCAACAACTTACACTGACTAAGATTTTACAACACTTTTGCACTTTTGCTATACCCTAACCCTATTGCAACAGAAAAATACAATGATGCAAAATTTGCCTGGTGTCGTTGACAGTTTGGCAGCTGTTATTTTTTGACATAAATGGTTGTGTTTAAACTGATTTTGCATTTTTACTCCAGAGTTGCAATACAATAGAAAAGGTGCGTTCGCGATGTATAGAAAAAATAAAATTTCGCAATTTTACACCTTTTTGTTGCATCGGATCGCGAATCACATAAATTTTCAATTAGATGTTTTTTCAAATTCAATTCAATTTTTCTGTTTGTTGTAAATTGTTTCCACTCACATTATCATTACTATTGTTCAAATTATGTAGATTTGGTGAGGATAGTATTCTGTAAAGGACAAACCGGTTAATCAAATTTCACGCGGCGTGTCCACCTTCAAACGGAAAAAGGTGTACATGGGGGAAGCCGTGTTAATCCCGTTTAGTCCAGATTAGTCGACCTACTAATGGCATGGTCGACACCACCACCCCATCTTTAAGCCTTCTAGAATATCCGTATATTCCCATGTTAATACGGAAAAGCTTTATCAGGGATCCAAAATAGTCAACTGTTATCCCATGATAACAGTTACCTGCACCATATAGGACATATTGGTCCTGATACAGATTCACAGGCAATAAGGATAAGGATCTTTGACACCGGTCCCTGCTCGGGCGCCAGTAAAAGGACTCCCTCCAAGGGATCCTATAAAAACGCGAACGCCAACCTCTAAGGCCTTGGCCTAGCTGTTCGC
This sequence comes from Philhelius pedissequus, assembly GCA_910595825.1. Classification (NCBI taxonomy): domain Eukaryota; kingdom Metazoa; phylum Arthropoda; class Insecta; order Diptera; family Syrphidae; genus Philhelius; species Philhelius pedissequus. The sequence goes on along the minus strand of OU343160.1, from coordinate 221,287,267 downwards.
CTTACACTCGTTAAAATTAAAATACGAAAGCTTTAATTAATATAACATTTTTCATTCCTTAAGATGAAAGTGCGGTGAAAGTCCAACTTAAGACTAACTCTTCCCACACTTAATAATTCATATCGCACTTCCCTTACGCCGCACGATGATTCGCAGCGTCAGAGACCTTGAAGGCTCTCATGCATTTACCTCAAAATGCGCTGATACATGATCCTCACGAATCGTGGGAAACTTCAACTTGCCCGAACATGATTTGCTGACATGGCAAATCATAACGGGGTGCATGTAAATGCGGCGCGTTAATTGGTATAGAAACAAACTTAAAAAAAAACAAATGTCGTACTATATTTTTTAATACAATGATTGAGAAAATCGCCATTTGAACACAGAAAAGAAAAAAAAAATATTTTTTGTTGATCTGTGTAATCGACCCAAAACAAAGGACCGTGTAGTGGATACCATGCCATTCCCTTCCAGTCACAAGCCATGTCGGAGATGTTCGATGCTCGAACTGGCAAGACTAGTCACGTAGTACTTAAGCAGCATTTCAATCTCGAGGGCCGCATTGCGGACGGGTCAGCGATGCGGATAATACAAGAGGAAGAACCACTCTACTGCGCTCCGAAAAGACCATGATTCATATCGAGGCCCAAGTGACAGTATGTGGCGGAATCCATGGTCACCACGAAGTATCTTTCTCTCGGGGACTACGTAGACCGAAGCTATTTTAGTATTGAGTGCGTGCTCTATTTGTGGGAGCTGAAGATCACGTATCCCAACACTTTTTCTGTTGCATGGCAACAATGAGTGCCGCCGACGGATTTGACGGATTACTTCACCTTCAAGCAGGAATGTAAAATTAAGTTGGAGAGAAAGTTACGGAAGTCTCCGTACTGTGCTTAGAATTAGAATCGATGCTACACTTGAAAGGCCCCTCTACTCACTATATATATTTATATAAGTACATTTAAATAGCTGTTTTGCTATTCAGTTTTTCTTATTACTTCGATGAACTTAAATGGTACCGAAACAATGTGGAACTGGACACTAATTAATTTACTTCCAGGATGCTTATTACTTTTGTATGCTTTACTTGTGAATTTTTTTATATTTCAAGTTATAATGTTTATTTTTCATTTATTTGAAACAGGTTTGGTTTTGAACACCCATCACTGACAACTCGTCTGGACTCTTTTGGCCACAAATAGAGCAGAATCCACCGGCATTTAGTCCATCAAGGGATTTAAGTACAAGGTCAATTCGAGCTACTGGAATCTCATCAGCTACTGTCGCAAGAAAATGGCCGGTGACGAGCTAAGGAAATTTAGGTTCTTTTGGAAATGCGCCGGCCAGTCCCATTGGGGCCCGCATTACACCTCCTCCTGGCATGCATTTCATTAAAACAAAATTCAAAAAATCGTCATAAAATGAGTTGCTGGTTTACTCATTACATGTTGTTCGGGCATAACACTAAAAACATGTGACTGAGTTAACTAGAATACCCATAAATATGACAACGAAATAAATAAAATAATGCAAATTTTAAGAGACGTACGTAAATAAGACACGGTAATGTTCTCCGAATTAGTTAAGCCGTTATCCCTGGGGATAAATCTGAGACAACAACCAGCTATAGTCTCAGAACATCGCGCCACACATCTTTCCTATCCTTCTTTCTCTTCTTTCACTGGATGCCGCGCTGTGTTAAGAACATATAAAGGGTTCATAATCATAATCCCTTGAGCGCGAGCAAAATTATAAGAAAAAAAATGCAAGTATAGGCACATGTCCTTTCATTAGCATGGTAGATGTACGGGTTAAAGAAAACGGATGTCGATCTCGTACTGTGGAGGTGTTAACACGTTTTCGGCTTCCCATTTTTTTTTTCAAATTAAATTTCGTGTGTGCGTTTAAGTATAACATTAAATCAAGATTTCTTAAGTGGTGCAGTAGCACAGAGGTAGAGTGTCCGACCGAGAATCCGAGGTTCGCCAGTTCGATTCCCAGCCGGGCATCAGAACTTTAGCAGCTTTTTTTCACAACCGTGAAGTGGAAAACTTTATTGGTTGGGAAAACGAGCAAAGGAGGAGGAGCTTAAGCACCGGGGCATCGAAAGGTGTCCTAGGGCCTATGAGGCCAGCGATGGCATCAGCTGACGGAACATCGAAAGATGTTCCAATTACAAGCAGTGATTCTGCAGCAACAACATCAACAGCAATAACAACAACGGCAACATCATCCGATGCTAACCAAAAGCGCAGAAAGAGGATCAAGTGCCCACCAAATTTGGTAAAGAGGAGATCCACGGCCACCTCAGCAAAGCTGCCAGCTGGGGTGAATACGTTCGATATAGACGAGACGTCAGAGGCAGCAAGACAAACCCAGCTAGACACTTCACCCGAAGAGGGTATTGCATATATGTCTGAGGAAGGAGAAGGGCACTTCACGACTTGCGATAGTACTTCCTTCGTGAACCTCTCCACATCAGAGGCGTCATCTGAGGAGGACGAGGAACAAAGAATGATAGCTTAAATTGTAACAATGGAGGCTGAAATCCAAGAGTTGAAAAGTAAAGTTAAGGGCAGCCAAGAAGCGCGCCGAGCGAAACAACTAAAAGAACTCGGCGAACAAGAACAACAACAGAAAAAAGAACAATTACAAAAACAACAGCCAGAGCAGCAGCCAAAACAACAACGGCAAAAACAACAACAACAGCAACAGCAGCAGACACAAGCCCAGAAACAACCGCAAGAAAAACAGCAGCAGCAGATTCAGAAGCAGAAGAATCAACAGCAGCAGAAAAATCAGTCTCAGCAGCAGCAGCCACAGCCGCCGATTACGAAAAAAGAAAAGGTGCCACCCATAAATACTTATAAAATGGAGTTACAGGATACCATAAATCTATGTTAGTTGACCATAGGTCAAAATTTTACTATTGAAAGATTAAATAACGATAGGCATGGTATCCAGTGCTTCACACTGGAACAGCACAAACAAATCAAAGAGTTGCTAAAAGAAACTACCACTGAATTTTTTAGTTTCACCCCTAAAACCGAAAAATTTCAAACGGTCCTTTTGAAGGGCATAGATTCCTGCACGGAACTACAGGTGCTCTTAAATGAACTCCGCCAAAAAGCGAATGACGATCTCGATTTTATCGGGGTCAAGCCGTTCGCTACAGTTACAGCTAGGCGGGAGAAGCGAAGTCTTCCCTTCTTCCTTGTTCAGCTCTCACCCAGCAGCAAACTAGATAGTTTGAGGAGTATATCCGTCTTCAACTACCAGGTTGTAACTTGGGACAAATTAAAAAGGCGCGGCGACATGCTTCAATGCATGCGCTACCAAAGGTTCGGCCACGCCGCAGCAAACTGCGAAATGCAGTCACGCTGCGTTAAGTGTGGAGAGAACCACAATGCAAATGAATGCAAGTTAGGAAAGGAACTGGTCGAAGATAGGACCCAGCTTAAATGTGTACTCTGCCGAGGAAGCGGACACCCCGCTAATTATCGGGGATGCCCGACGTTTCAGCTTATAAAAAACAATAAAGCAGCACAGCAAACAGTGGTAGAAAAGCGTCCAACAGTGCGCCCTCCTACAACAACGCCCGTCAACCCCCAAATTTCTTGCGCCCAAATGGCGTCAGGAAGGGGAAGCACGGTACAGCCTACACCAAAGGTCGCCCAACAGGCCCTCGTGCCTAAGGCGCCGGCGGCACAGGCGGATATTATGGGCGTTCTACTGGCCATCCAGGGCCAGTTGAACGGCCTCCAAAACCAGATCAGGGAGCAGGCGACTAGGGTGGATTATCTCTACTCTGTTTTTTACTTAGAGGTTAAGGGCGCGCTGCCGGAGAGGCCCTTTAAGATCCTAGCTGTGAATGTAAATTCACTGATTAGGACCGAACGTAGAGCGAATTTATTCCAATTGCTTAAAGACATAAGTCCAGATGTGTTTATGGCTAGCGAAACTAAGCTTAACCAGAAACATAAATTGACTAACAACAATTACAATATCGTAAGAAGAGACCGACCCAACTCCACTCAAGGAGGAGGCATCGCAATCTTTATACGTAAAGGCATTAGTCATAAGGTAGTATATAATAGTGATGTGCGACAATTTCGGACGCTAGAGGCATGCATCATATGCATTCATCTCCAAGTGGGGAAGCGAATGTATGTGATCGCTGCCAATGCACCGGAAAGACCTCAGCCCACCCAGTTTATAACAGAGCTTGAAAAGCTTTTTGAATGCTTAAGACTGAGCTCGGAAAAGAGTTACTATATATTGGCGGGTGATTTAAACGCCAAGCACTCAGATTGGGGAAATCAAATACAAAATCCTCGAGGTAACCATCTATTTAATTGGATGGGTCGATACAACCTTGAGTATCGCATCGATCTTCTAGCCACAGACAGGCCATCGTTCCCAAGAAGAAGTGCCTATCTGGATCTATTAAATAATAATAAAAACATCAACCAATTGATCAAAGAAAATTATAGATTGGTTAATAGCTGGGACAATAAAATTCGTGCCGTTAACTCCAGCGACCCAAGTATGTTCCCAAAAATTAAAAAGATTTTTAGAAGAAAGGATCAAAACGATCTTCCGTGTCTTAAGCTCCAGAGGACGACAGAGAACAGAGACGTACTTCTGACAGCAGGCATAGACCCAGAGGATGCCGTATTGCACAATGACCTCTATATAATCGAAAATCCGCAGGAGAGAGTGGAGGCCGTGGGGGCTGCTTTCCAGCAAGTGTACAAGGTGAATGCTAGCATTCGCCCGAATCATGACCTGGAGAACGGAGCTCTGCTTCGTCACTTATGGCTCCGGAACGATATAACCGAATGGCGATCTGAGAACCTTGGTTTTACCGGGTTTAATGATGAAGATTTGGCAAACGCCATAATCGCCGACCGAAATGGGCCCAGTCCCCTGTTAATTTCGAAGAATGAGCTCCAGCTCATCTTCGATTCATTAAAGAAAAAGAAGTCTGCAGGAGTCGATGGTATATCCAACGTTGTACTACGACATTTGCCTCAAGAAGCAGTTGACATTTATACCACACTGTTTAACAACGCGCTGAATAATTCATATTATCCACCCTCTCCCAAAAAAGGGAAATGACAACTCCAATCCGGCGAATCTCCGGTCGATAAGTCTTCTTCCAAGTATCAGCAAAGTATTTGAAAAGGTTATTTATAGAGCCCTGTTCAAATTTGCGGAGGACAAAAATATCATCCCGGATAATCAGTTCGGTTTTAAGGCGGGACATGACACAATTCATGCCGCGTCTAAACTAGTTTCTGATATCCAATGGAACAAAGCTAAAAAGCAGTGTACGGGTGCCTGTCTGGTTGATTTGGAGAAGGCTTTCGACACCGTGTGGTTAGAAGGTCTCTATCTAAAGCTAACCAGACTAGGTATAAGAAAACCTCTATTGTTTATGCTTTATGGCATGCTAAATGGTAGAAAGTTTGTTGTCAAGAGTGGCAATGTAACTTCTACCGCAATTTTTAATAATAAAAATGGTCTTCAGCAGGGAGCGGTTAACTCGCCGATTCTATTCAACATTTACACCAGCGATCTTATAGGTAATTTAACTCAAGCAATTGCGTACGCCGACGATCTAATTGCGTACAGAATAGCTCATACAGTTGAGGTCATCAAAAATCTCTCGCAGAGTGACTTCGACCAGATTCAGCGATATTGTGATGACTGGAAGTTGAAAATCAACTTCCAGAAATCAGAAACTATTTTGTTTAGGACTCCGTTGTCTAGCGCCTCAAGGGATACGAGAAGGAACTGGCGCGAGCTGGTGATCGTAGGGCCACATGGACATCCACTGGTGAGTAAAAGTGTAGTAAAGTACCTTGGCATCTGGTTGGATCAGTACCTGTATTTCGACAGACATATAGGTTCTGCTTTGGCCAGGGCTAGGGGAGACTTTGCCTTGACAAAACGACTGTCTTATAACAGCCGTCTTGACAGCAGGGTGAAGGTGATTTGCTACATGGCCCTCATCAGGCCGATGATTGCCTACGGATGCCCGGTGTGGTTCAACGTTGCCCCATCTCAAATGGAAAAGATTCGGGTGTTTGAGAGGCAATGTGTTAGACGTTGCCTTGGATTACACAGAACACCAAAGTCGGAGTACACAAGATATTATTCCAACCAGGTTCTATACAACGGACCAACATAAACAGAATATATAATTTTTTGTTCAAGCTGATTCGGGATCACGTTGCAAGAGCGATGTCCTCAACTAACAGCTTCATTTTTGGGGCTTATTACCCCAATAACGAATATTTTGAGAGTGCGCGGTTAAGTGGTTACATCCCTCCCGAGGCATTCCTCTATTTAGACAGTCGAGGGCTGATACATGATGGAGGGGCGGTTCCGCTCATCTACCACGTCAGCCGGAAAACTGTGGATAGGCGACTCCTGTATGGTCGAGACGTCATCGCTCAAGGTGGAGAAGAGCGCCTTCGGTTCAGTAGGACTGTGTCCGATCGGGACCGGAGTGATAGGGTGAAACAGGAGAACCAGTTCTGGTGGCTCTCTGAACAGCATCATAATATTTAAAGTCGTTGAGTATATCTTGGCCGACTTACATAGATTTAGGGCATTAGGTATAGGGAACAGTCGGGGTGGCACCAAAAAAAATTAAAAATATGTATGTATGCGGGGGCATACGTGCATGTATCTGCGTGTCTGTACATGTATGTGCGTACGTATATGTATGTGCGTATGTACATGTATGGGTGGGTTGCATGTTGTTGTGTGTCTGCATGCATATAAAAAAAAAATTTTAAAACGAAAAAAATGCTGCTGTGGCTGTTCTAGTTTTTAAGTAGTTTTAATTATTATTAGGTATTTTAAGTATTTTAACTTATTTTTAGTTAGTATAAGTTAGTTTTTATTTAGTTTTAATTATTTTTAATCTATATTTAGGTTTAGCTTATAAGTAAAAAAAAAAAAAAAAAAAAAAAAAAATAAAAAATTATACGAGTAATAGTTTTTTCTGTAAAATTTTCCTTGAAAAATAAAATAAAATAAAAAAAATTAGATTTAATTAAAATAGTTTTTAGGTCGAAATACATTAGTTCTAAGAGTTATTGTTTAGTTTAGAGCGCCCGTAAAGGGCCAGTAAATTAGTTGTAAGTTATTGATAATTAGGCTAGTTTTAAACATTTTTGTCTAGCTTTAAGATAGTTATAAGTTAAAATGAAATAAAAATGAATTAAAAAAAAAAACGGATGTCGAGTGATTCAGCAGGCCTTAGAAAGCATAACACCCGAACAAGAGCAAGAAATCGTTGGCGAACTAGATGTTCATGGTCTGCAATGTGTTAAAAATTGAAATGGCATTCAAGTTTTGCATAAAGGCATTGAATTTGTCAAACCAAGTGCGTTAAAACTTATCATTAATACCTTTATGTCTCAGGTTAATTCACTAAGTACACATCCATATGGCTGTTCAGGTGATTCAGCGTATATATATAATTGGTTTTAATAACCTTATTTTGATTTTCTTTGTAACAATGTATGTACATTTATGTAAACTTTATTGGTAATGAAAAGTTAAGATTTTTTTTTTCAAATGCAAAACTTCCCCTGAATAGTAATTATTTATAACGAAAAGGGTATACCTACCAACATATAAGTACTGTATATTTTTTCTTAATAGGTTTTATTTATGAAGTGATAACTTCTTATGAGAGGGTAAACGGGTTCGTTACGTAACGCTGCATTCGATAAGGATTCTAACACATATTAACTAAAAGAATTTTATCTTTTTTACAAATGGACCTAGAAATCAGAAATTTTCAGGAATGTTAGACTATATTGACTTGAATGTTTGGTAAAAAAAATTGGATTCTTAGAATGTCACTAACCGTTAGAAAACTGTGATATTGAGAAGATTACCCATACCAATTACTTTTGACTGGTTTCATGAATAGATTTGGTTTTTCTTCAATTAATAAGTAGACAATATGACCTATCATACCCGATCGGAACGAAAATTTCTTCGACTCATACAAAATGTTTTTTTCCTTCTTCAGTACAATGATACAAATTTCTCATAAATCATTTACACCTCCGCAAAATTATTTCAACGTGCGGTTGAAAAGGGTATCCGATCGGATACTATGATTGGGCCCAATATGTAAATTATTTTGAGATATCAAACATTACTCTATACAAGCTTTGCAATCTTAATTTCAAAACAAGAGAAATTCATTCAAAATTGTCTGCTTACTTCGACTGCTATCATTGATGAGAACTTTTGAAGCTTTTCTCAAGATAAACAATTTTAACTTGAATTAAATAGTTCACCTTAGATTGGTTTAAGTTACCACTTCTGTCGGGCGTCCCGAGACGCATATATATTTTTTTAATTCTGTACATATACACATTACAAATAACTAAATAAAATCATTCATTTTTAATAAGCTATAAAACAATTAATAACAAAATAAATACATAAATAAATAACTATTATATAATGTCTTTGTCAAAAAATAAATTAAAGTTATAATCACAGATCTTTTTTCAACATTTCTCCTTGTATTTTCAAATTCTTGAACTCCTGCTGTCGACACTGTTGTTTTAATTTTAATACTTTCATTCTTTCGGAATGCTCTGCCTGCATATGAGATTTTGTAATCTTAAAATTTTCTTTTTTGTCTGATGAGTCCGAATTCTATAACATTTCAGTAAGAAAATAACATTTGTCTAAAGAATATTTTAATAATTTGTATCTTACGTTGAATTTTTTCCTTTTTTTCTTTCTTTATTTGATGATGGTTGCTTAGTTGCAGTCGCAGAAACCTCAATTTGCTCTCGATAAGCAGACACTGCGGGTTTTATATTTAATTTAATTTTTTCCCACTGCAGTTGCACCTGAGCAACATCCCGAGGAATATCACAAGCGGAATTGAATCTGAAAACATATTTTGTTGGTTTTAAAATGTTCGTCCAATTATAACAAATAATAACTTTTATCAAACTTACTGGTGTTTGATTTGCATCCAGCATTCTTTTTTTTTCGGTTTGTGTTTGTCCACAAATTTGTTTTCTATTATTCCAATTTGTTGCGATACACAAAGATTTCAGGAGGTTCTGAAGAATACAGAGAAAAACATATTTTATAAAAGGTTTAGTTTGTATTCAAAAACTTACTTTGTCATTGGTACTCCAGTTCTCGGGCCTTTTTCTTTTTTTAATTAAATTTTCCATTGGAATAAAATAAAGGCTAAGCACAAACATGGCTTAAATGATAACAATAGTAGATTTTCTTAAGGAATTTCTGGTAAACGTCACTTTACTATTATTCGTGGAATAGTCTGTTTTTATTAATAGGAAATTTTGGACTAACTCTTATTCAATGGTTTTGTAAGTCCATGGACTAAAGGTGGACTAAGCGTTTTTTATTAATAGCGCTGCAAGAGAATACGCTCTCGGGCCTATACCGCAAAACTACAAGTATTGTAGAAGGGGCACATTTTAAAAAAATGAAATTAACCACAAAGCTACAAGTGTAAATAAAATTTAACAAATCATTACTAAATAGTTATAAAAACTTACGCACGAATTGAAAATTGTTAAGTAGATACAAGTTAATTTTTTAAAATTTGTATACATAAATTTCAATATTTTGTCTCACATAAAGACATTACATACTTTTTTTCTTTATTAGCCCACCATTTTATGTCGATTTCGTTTCAACAAAAACATCGACTTGCCGTCGATCCGCCGTCAATTTTTTTCTGAAAATCAAATTCGTTTCAAATTAAAACCAATATTTTTTCTTCAAAAACAGATCCGTATTGAATCTCTTTTTGGAGACGGATTCAAAACGGATTTGTACACAGATTCTCACACACACTACAACATTTGTTTTGAAGTTTCTCAAATATTGTTCTGTGAATGAAGTTTTTATTTTGTGGCAGTGAATTTATTATGAACATATTCGTTTAAATAAATAGACATACATTAATATTAATTGGAACTGTTACCAAAAAATTGCTTGCAAGTGCAATAAGAAAGAGTGCAAATTGATTTAGGAATTCCCCCGAAGCAGATAACCCAGGTAAAAAGATATATGTACGTACATGGAATTGGTAATATTGCATTTATTTCACCATAGATGTGCCTTTTTCTTTCGGGCGGCTTCCATCAATCGCCGAATGGCCGGTTTTCCCAATCCACAACGTCCAAGGTCCATTGGTTGGACATAATCGAAATTTTGAGGAAATAAATTGCAAAAAAACAACAACAGATGAGACAAGAAGACGACACCGAGTAGAGTACGAGACCAAGATTAAATTTGAACCTTTCAAAGAAGTTAAATTATTATAAATGTATAATAGCTTGATGGATTTACTTACAACATCTTCATTATCTTCTGAATCATCCGACGAAGACGGATTAATGATTAATGAATTAATAAATGCTGAAATCATGGTCCTGCAACAACTTATTTCGAAAAACAAGACGCATTCAATCTTAAGCTTCATGGAAGAAGTTGTCTACAATTATACGGACGAAGAAGTAAACAATTATTATATTCATATACAAAATAATTGAATTAATTTTTTATTTTCAGTTTCGAAAACATTTCAGAGTCAAACGCAGAACAGCTGAAATCCTAACTGAAAAGTTTGGCAACTCAATATATTTCAGAAAAAGGCAAAACAATTCAGGAAGGAAGGCCGTGAGCTCTGAAACGCAATGGTTGGCATTTCTATGGTAGGTTACTTAATTAGTAAAATATAATGTTTGTTTTAATTGTTGTTCTTTTTTCCTTTTAAGGTTTGCTGGAAACAAAAACACCTACAGAGAAGTGGCCAATCTGTTTAACATATCAATTTCAAGTGCGTATACATTCCAGTCGCGATTTCTGGAATTTTTATTTGAAATTTCACCCAGCCTTATTAAGATGCCGTCAACAACTGCTGCAAAGGAGGAGATTAGCCAAGAATTTGCAAAGGTAATAGACTTGGTTTAGAGTTTTATTGTATATATTTTATTTTATGTAAATTTCTTTCTAATAATGTATGTATTTTGTAAAAAAGCTTTCAGGGTTTCAAAATGTGATAGGATGTATTGATGGATGCTATATGTACATCCGAAATCCAGCTCACAAAATCCGCTCAACTTATGCAAACCGCCATGGTTTATTGTCCAGCACAATGCAGGGCATATGTGATGCAATCAAAAATTTTTTAGATGTTTTCGTCGGTGCTACAAGCAAAATCCACGATTCGAGAATTTTTAAAATTTCAAAGATCGGAAAAGATATTGCCAGAATTTGCGAAGGGAAATATCACCTTCTTGGCGATGCAGCATATCCCTTACGAGAGTATTTACTTACTCCTTATCGAGATTATGGCGATATAACCGACCAGCAAAAGAAATACAACAAAAAACATTGCCAAACAAGGGTTAAAATCGAAAACAGTTTTGGCCTGCTTAAGCAGAGATTTCGACAGCTAATAAGGTTGGATTACTACACTGTCGGGCGAATGGCTAAATTTGTTTAGGGTGTTGTGTTTTACACAATTTGTGCATCGATGAAGGCGATTTATGGGCGGATATTACCGATAATACTCAGCAACAAGCCGTTACAATTGAAGGAGGTAATGCACGTGACCGGGACGATGAATCTGTTTTAGAAGCAATTCTGCTTCAAAAGGGGGAAATAAAAAGGAATGCCATCACCGTATTAATGTAATATATATTATTATTATATATATATTATTATTATATATTATATATGTATATTATTATTATATATTATATATATATATATATTAATATATTTTAAGCACTAAATGATTTCAAAACTGTTCTTATAACCTGAGAAATAAATGTAGGTACAAATTATGAATTTATCAAATTTTTGTTTTTTTCATCTATAAATTCGATTAAATCACAATAATGACTGGGTTGCTCCTTTGCTCCATACATTATCGTTCCGTGTGTGTGTGCACCCTTTTGATTCTGAATGGCTTTCCACCCAATTGTTCGCTCACCGATTAACGTAGGAACAGCAAGTATTAATCAGTTTTTGGGCAGTACAATTATCATGTTTAAACGTCAATTTTTTTGAAAACTGTTTCAGTGAGAGAACATACAATTCTTTATTTGATTACAGAAAGCATAATGTAAGTATGTATATACATTTTTGTTTAGGTAATAATATAGTAGTAATTGCAGTCAGTCTCATTGAGCATGTGATATTTTTTTGAAGTTTGAAGCAATTCGGCCCACCCGTTTGGGCTGTAGGTGTCTATACATACCTACAGACAGACTGACAGACATACATACAGACGGACAGAATTTTTAGACCATCTTTTTTTCGTCTTCGCTACCATCGTAATGTCATGTTTGATTGCTATCTCAAACCTTTTTTTTTTCGACGAATGCATAACTTGCTTTATAGTACCTATAATCGCAAGTAAAAATATATAGCTACCTACCAGGTGACGTGGGTGTTTCCAAATTTTCAAAAAACCATATTTATTTAAAAAAAAAAAACTAAATAACGTAGGTAATAACAAATAATAAATTTTATTTCTTTAAACAAAACAATTTTTTTCAATTCATAAAAACTTAATTCTTAAAAAGAAATAACATAAATAACTATAAACAAAAATTCATAATGAAAGAAATGAATCTTTTTTTTGAAAACGAATTAAAAATTATTTTTTTGTTAACTCTTCCAAAATTTGGAGTTTTTTGTTGTAATATGCCTCTTTTTTTGTTGTAATATGCCTCTTTCTTTTCGGCCATATCTTTTTTTATTTTAATAACTTCATCCAATTTTGCGGAATTATGCAGTATTGTTGCAAGCAAGATTTCTGGAATATTTTGCCTTTGGCGGCGTGGTTGTATTGAAGATGTTGAAGTAGAGGATTGTGTCGCAGTCGACGGTTCTCCACTTAACGACAAGTCCCTATTTGGAGCAAGCAAGTCTGATTTAGATTGCATCACTCCTGGCGATAAAGCCGTGTCGATGAGTAGGGAGTCATCTCGTGCCAAGATATTATACATTTCCTCATAGTACTCAACTTCTTCCAGCACGGAGCCGCTCGTATTGTTGTTGTCATATGCTTTTTTTGTTCTCTTGGTTATAACTTTATACTTGGTTTCAACCTGCTTCCACGACAGCTGCGTTTGAAATCTTTTACGAATTTCGCTGGCCAAGTGGCACCCCATAAACTTTTTGTTACGGAATTTTTTTAATGGTCCAACAGAGCCCATCATATTTCCGTACAAATGAAGCAGGAACCTGCTTTGATCATCCCTCCATTTAAATACGGAGACATTATTATAGCTTTATTTATTAGTTCTGTTGGTGGTGGTGCTTCTGAAGCTGTTGTTCCTGCTGCTAGTGGTACTGCTGCTGATGGTATTGCTGCTGGGGGTACTGCTGCTGTTGGTGTTACTGCTGCTGCTGGAGATACTGCTGCTAGTGGCACTAGTACTTGAAGACGACACTATCAAGCGAGGCAGAAAAACTCATCAGACACTTTGCTACGTCTGACAACAACTACAGTGCTGCTTGGAAGGTGATAACGGACCGATACGAAAATCCTCAATTATTGGTGATAGCACAAATAAATAAATTGCTGGCACAACCTCCTATACACAATGAAGGTTCAAACGCCATAAAAATAATGCATGACACTACACAAGAATGTTTGTTTAGTTTAAAAGACCTTCAGATTTATACCAGCAACTGGGATCCGCTGCTATTGAGTATTCTTCTCAAAAAACTCGATAGAGCTACCTTGACGCTATGGGAACAGTCCCTTCAACAGCCAAAGGAACTACCATCCCTGCTTGATTTTCTAGCTTTCCTGGAGATTCGTTTTCAATCATTAGAAGCACCTGGAAGCAAGGGATTTAATTCGGAAGGACAATGGCGTAAATCAGCGGCAAGATCTGTTACATCAATGGCAAGAGGCAAAACCACCGAACCGGCCTGTCTCTACTGCAATAAAAATAACAAATTATTTACACGTTTAAGGTTTCAACCACTTCATCCAGAAAGCCGACTATCCACGGTACAAACATTTGGTATTTGCATTAATTGTTTCAACCCTGTGCACGTATCATACCAGTGTTCAGCACGTAGCTGCGTGACAATTACACCATCCTCTTACATGTAAACAAGAAAGCGGAACCAAAACCACCCGTTTTGATTCTAAAGATAAAGGTTATGTCTTGCTCAACACTGTCCTAATAAACATTGAAAACAGTAAAGGAAACCTCGTGAACTGCCGAGCGCTGCTTGATTCGGGATCGCAGCTCCACTGCATAACAGAAAAGCTGTCTAAGAAACTGAACATTCCCGAATTCACGGAAACGGTGCGAATTCTTGGAATTGGAGAGGGAACCAAGCAAGCCAACAAACGATTCAGGATGAACTGTTCACAACCCTTCATCGTTTTAGGCTTCATCGATACGTTGTTTACTGTTGACATCGAAAAAATGTATCGACAGATACTCGTCGAACAACAGGATCGGCAGTTTCAATTAATTTTGTGGCGAAATCAGCCATCAGAAGAATATCAAGTGTAGCAACTCAACTCATACGGGACCACCTCACCACCGTTTATGGCAGAATGAAATATCCCCTTGGTGAAGAGGTCTTAAAAACTAATTTTTACATTGATTACGTTATGACAGGATCTAATAGCTTAGCTCAAAGCATTGAAATGCGGGATCAACTAACTGCGTTGTTGAAAACCACAGGTTTTACATTACGGAAATGGTGTGCCAATGATCAAAGACTGTTAAAAACATACCGGCTGATGACGTTGCACTACAACTTGATCTGGATATAGATAACACAACAGAAGTCAAAACTCTTGGTCAAGGATGGATCCCAATATCCGATACATTTGTGGTGCGGATTCAACCCAACAAAACCGAAAGGTTCAGCAACCGCACTGCCCTATCTGACATAGCACAGTTATACGACCCTCTTGGTTTATTGGGTCCAGTCATCATTACCTCAAAAATGTTCCTACAAAAACTGGATATGTGGTTTCGACTGGGATACATCTCTTTCTAAGGAGTTGGATTCAGAATGGACCAAATATCGAGAGAACTTAAAGCATTTACGTGACGTGAAGATCGGTCGTCACATGTTTGCCCACAGGAACCGCAAGTCCGTACAGGTTCATGCTTTTGCTGATGCATCCGAGAAGGCCTATGGGGCAGCCATATGTCTACGAGCAGTCAACCAAGACAAAAACATCACATTCAGACTACTGTATGCGAAATCAAAGGTAGTATATGTCTTTCGTATGTCCATAATCTGAGAGCAGCAAAAAAACAGAAATCATCAAAAAATCCGGCCATCTTAGGTCAACAGAATTCTACAAGGCACTCATTTGTCTTGTCAAAAAATGTAAGGAGAAGAATTCGATCAAGATATTAACCACTTCCAGCGCTTTGCTGAAACACAAAAGTGAAGTCATATCACGAGATTAACCCCATTTATCGATGAAGAAAGAACTCTCAGAGTTGGTGGTCGTCTTGAAGCATCGTCATCCCATACGAAGGATGTTAGTGGATATCACAAGGAAAATCTGCATTGCAGACCCCAAGCATTATAAGCAACAGTGAATCAAAAATTGTAGCCTATCAAAGGAAAGGCTATCGCCAGATCAGTCGTTCAACAATGCGTCAGATGTACAAACGCAAAACCGAAACTGTTGGCCTAAATAATGCGACATCTGCCATCTTGTGTAGTCCAACTTGAAACATGCGAACTCATATAACAATGCACTGAGTTGAAATCGGCCATTGGTATCTGAACGATCACACCTCCGAATTCCCTTAAAAGGGGTATATATTATGGAACTTTGTTTACGATCGATAATGTGTATGCTTGCAGGGTGGGTAACACGCATGTAGGACTGCTCACAATATTTGCTTGATATTGCCTGTCAGGCAGCGTTCTTGATCGATGATGGGTATGCAAATCATTCATCGAACAACATTCAACTAGTATTTTTGTTGTTAATTAGTTCATTTTTAAATCTTTGTGAATTTAGAATAGCAAAAATAATATTTTGATGTGTTCACTGAGTTAGATCTTGGATTGAAAATGAAGATTTTATTAGTGGACGGACCCGAACTTTTTCTTTTTTCTTTTTCACACATGTTCGATATCCTACAAAAATGTCACGTAGATTCGATAATTTGTGCCCTACTTAAATTAAACTTCGAAAGCCACTGAACTCTTTAGCTCTTTTCGAACATGCATTTTTATCCGAAAGCACACCTCATTTCCGCAAATCAATCTTTCAATTCCCGACTCTGTGGAATTGCGTGGAATTTTATGGAAATATTCTATTCCTTTTGTGATTCGTAAGCCTATAAAGAGCAGAAAACCAGGAAATCATTTGCGGAAAGAACCTTCAAATAAAGCTCTATTAGCTTTCCTTCTTGCAAAAGAGCCTATTTTTATCGGGAGAGAAATCCAATTTTTCATATCCAGTGCCTTATAATCGGTCCTCGCAACCCAATGTATACTCACTGCTTAACCACAAGAGCTTTCTGATCTAGCCGAAAGTGATCTCCTAGAGGTAATTTGCATTTTTTATTGTTGAAACCATTTAGTTCAAAATATTTCTTGAAACCCTCCAGTGTCCATCGGGAGTCCCAAAACTTCATTCAAACTAAGAACTTGGACCGGAAGTACTAGTCTTCTTCAACATCTTTCGCAATAGCCAACGGAGTTCTTTAAAGATCTCCAAAATCTCCATATAGCAAGCAGCCCGAGCCAGCAACAGTGAGTGCTGCACCATTAAAAAGATATCGGCACTCAAACGACAATTTACAAGCTGCTGTGCACAACATCTTTACGAAGTCGGAAATTCCAACCATCCAATTTTATATTCTTTTTGACAAATTGAACGAACAATATATTTAAAATAGTAAATCCTCAATTTATCTAAAGTTTGAGTTTGCATTAACATGAATGCTTCTCCTAAATTTGAGTGGTGAGAGTAGTTCAACAAACATAAACAAAAAAAAAAGAAAAACAAAAGAAGAGGAATAAAAATATTAATTGAACATTATCCAGAAACTAGCTTTTCGTGGCGTTCTCCTTTAAAATAAGTCGGAGATCGTAATTTAACGAAAGACGATATCCGAATGTGATCCTTTCAGTCAAGCTTCGAGAGGTTTATGTACATAAATCTTTTTTTTTGATTGTTCATTATCAACTCTTAAATAACTTTCAAATAACTCAGCCGTCAATTCCAACACCTGAACTTTTATTGAATTATTATTATACATAATTATATGTATTTTTGTCAAATTTGATATCCTGAACTCGTGTTTTTGTAGTTTTTCTTCTTCCCATACAAAATAATGTGTGTTTTTATTTCCGTAAATAATGCTTATATAATGCAGTGATTTTCATTGTGCGAAGGGGATGGCAAGAGTGATGCTGCATATCGACGATGATAGTGATATAAGTTTACGATACATTTTACTTATCTGTTTATTAGGGGCTATTGAGTGAATTTTAAGAGTGACTCGATAGTAAAGGAGTTTTATTTATTTTAATGAATGGAAGTAAAATCGAGGGAGGGATACACTCTGGATCCCCTGATTACACCTAGGGGTTCCTTTAACAAGAACGAATCGGTTAGTTTTTATTTTGCTCGCGGTTAATAGGATTTTTCGTAAAATATTTTTTTCTCATTGGCATGTATATTATTCTGTGGTAGTTCGGCAAGCAGGTACAAGTACTCACCCCACCGACGAGCTGATCAATGAGTAAGCTAGCATGCCAAGTCGTGCCTTGTTGCCTGAACAACTTATTTGAAGTATCATGTTTGAACTCAGTGAATCCTCTGGTCCGGAGGACATTATGGTAAAGCAGATCATCGCTTACGTTCAGATAAGAACATCTTTATCACATTACAATCTCATAGAGTACAGTCTGCTTGCCCATTCCTTAATTCCGGGGTAGACTTCTGCGGGCCAATAAAGACACACTATAATGTAAGAGGAAGTCATCCACAAAAAACCTACACAGCCGTGTTTTGTTGTTTCTCTACAAAGGATGTCCATCTTGAATTAGTAACAGACCTATCTACCAATGGTTTCATTGTCGCCATACAAGGATTTTTCGGAAAACGGGGCAATTGTCAACACATTTATTGTGATAATGCCACAAATTTCGTTGGCGCCAATAAAGAACTACAAGAGTTCGTAGGACACCTACTCACGGGGTACAAGAGAAAATCCAAAATAATTTCTCATCAAGAGGAATTGAGTTTCATTTCATTCCTCCTGGAGCACCCCATTTCGGAGGCCTATGGAAAGCTGCAGTAAAATCGGCGAATGGTATATTATATTGGTGTCTAGGGGCAGCCTCATTGACATATGAAGAGCTAGAGACTGTCATGATAGAAATCGAAACAGTCCTTAATTCCAAGCCGATTGCAATGATCTCAAACGATCCTAATGACTTTACGGCGCTCACCCCAGAGCCGCTGAAATTCAGACAGCGAACAACATATTGCGGAGGCCAATACACATATTGGCCTCCTGCCAATACAGTTGGAGGTGCCAGAAAGTAATACAGACCAGCAGACACCAAAACTCCAAACAGCGTGTCTGACATGAACTAAGGAACTGGAAGACGGCAAAATCAAGATGATGATCCAAGCCCACCTGCAAAAAAGAAAAGAAACAATCCTCTCAGTAGATATAGTACACAGCTATATCCATACAGTTTTAACTACCCAAAGTACAACGAAGTTACAAATTCAAGTTAACCACAGCAGCTTCCCAATATACCCCACACACCACATACACTCATCAACCAGCCAACTGCTACTTCAGTTTGAATACATTGAATTCAAACTCATAACAGATGTAAAAGCAGACACGTGACCATACGATTTTTAATTAAGACATGGGATTGATTACATGGGATACGTTTTTCTGTACTTCTTGTTACGGGGAATATATTAAAAGAAGGTAACATTGGAGTGGAAAAGAGGGACTTCTACCTTGCGTGGTATTGTACCAATCCAGTCTACATAACGGGAGTGCCCAGAAGCAAACTGCTGAGTGCGTAGTGCACTAGTTAGAAGTTTCGTAATTGTTTGGCCTTGTGCCGTAAATTTTATGCGTTTGGTTACGACCGGGGCCGGGGATTCTATCCCACCGAACTTTGTGCCTTTGGTTTCGAATGGGGCCAGATACTCTATCCCACCGAACCTTGTGCCTATGGTTTCGACCGGGGCCAGGGACTCTCTCCCACCGAACTTTGTGCCTTTGGTTTCGACTGGGGCCAGGGACTCTATCGCACCGAACTTTGCGCCTTTGGTTTCGACCGGGGCCAGGGCTCTATCCCAGCAAACTTTTTGCCTTTGGTTTCCACCGGAGCCAGGGACTCTATCCCACCGACCTTTTTGCCTTTGTTTTCGATCATGACCAGGGACTCTATCCGACCGAACTTTGTGCATTTGGTTTCGACTAGGGCCAGGGACCCTATCCCACCGAACCTTGTGCCTTTGGTTTCGACCGGGACCAGGGACTCTATCCCACCGAACTTTGTGCCTTTGGTTTCGACCGGGGCCAGGGACTCTATCCCACCGAAATTTGTGCCGTTGGTTTCAACCGAGGCCAGGGAATCTATCCCACAGAACTTTGTGCCTTTGGTTTGGACCAGGGCCAGGGACTCTATCCCAACCTATATTATATTGCTAGTTTATTTTTAAGGTAAACTATTATAAAGTATTTATATGAAATACCGTGTTATATTATTTTTGATTGAATTAAATGTTATATTTAAAAAAAATTAATAAAGATTGAGTTTTAACGGAGTTCTGAACCTTTCATGCAACGAGTTTTATTGCTTTCTTAGGTCAAACCTTGGCACCGCTGACGCTACCTCAGCTCTAAACTAAAAAAAACATCACATTTTGGCACCCAAGCAGGGAATATAGAAGGTTCAACCGAACACCTACCGCTGACCGACCCGGATTCGTTTAGAGGCAACACCGACCGCCACAGCCGTTATCCGTTTTCTCCGAAAAGCCTTTAGAAGATTCGTTTTTTAATTATTCTACCGATTAGCCGTTAACTTTCGAAAAGTCTCATTGAACTTCCGCCGCCGCCGCCGTCTGGAAGCAGATTAGTATTCAACATAACCGACACAGAAGAAACACCAATGAGTACAACCCTTTAAGAATCTGGGATTTATTTACTTCTTGAAGAAGCCCGAACTCATCGAAGTATTGTCAGCTAGGAATTTAGAAACCAGTGCACCGTACAGATTTTACGGAAAAGATTAAGTGAACACTTTAAAGAACTTCGGGCACATAAGTCAACACAGAACTTATGCGAGGAATGGGAGAGTATTGTAGAAGAAAGGAACAATGGCGAGCCCACCGAGGACGTACCACCTTCTGGATGTCCGCCGTATAAACGTCGCGCAAGCATCCCTGTCCCGCCACTGCCGCCTAGGACTCCTATGTTCCTCAACGTACCCGAGTTAAGAAAACCGCCCACCGTATCTACCCCGATATATCAGACCGCAGGTACTCCAACATATCAAGCTGCATACAATCCTGGTTATCCACAACCATCTTACCCGCAAATAGTTACTTCTTCACATCCCGAACCAACGCCACCTTCAAGATTTGAACCGCACCCATCTTATAGCCGACTCGTGCTGAGCTATGAATCCGAATTAATGAACATGGTCCGCGAATGGGGCTTAAGGTTCGACTCATCGGGCAATCCACTAAAATTCTTGGAGAGGCTGACTGAACTAACGCGTTGCTATAACATCTCACCCAATGACTTGCTGCGTACGCTGCCCGAGTTGTTAAGAGGAATAGCGTCATAGTGGCTAAGGATAAAAGGAGATAGCTTTTCCACTTGGGAACATTTTCGAGAAGCATTTATCAGTCACTTCCTACCACCCAGATATGTGCACAAGTTGGAAGAGCAGACCTTTCGCAAACGCCAAGGGCCGCGTGAGAAGGCTAAAGATTATACCCTGTCCGCCCAATATCGAATACGCCAACACCCCTGTATCACCGTTGCCGAGAATATTGATCGGATATTTGATAATATGAGACCCGAGTATAGGTATTACATCCGCCGCGCCGCTATGATTTCAACACTTTGGACTAACTTGCCAATTTAGCCGAAGAATTTGAGTTAATTAAGAACGAGGACTGAAATACACGCCCTTGAACACCACCTGCACCTCTTGCACCACAGGTCTCCCGTAGTTTGCCAGTACCAGATCGATACGATCGAAACACGCACTGCTAGAATTGCAAGCGAAGAGACCACCGAAATGAAACGTGTCACAGGCCCTACCGACTATTTTGCTCATTTTGTGGAACAGACGGCATACTAAGCAAAGACTGCCCATGTCGTCAAAATCCATTAGTCGCCGTAAGCAATCCGCCAGTAGCCGGCGTACGCAATTCACCCAATCAGGATCTTATGTGGTTTGTACCAATCCGAATAGAAGACGAACGTTACCATGAGTTGGTCGATAAAGGTTCTACCAAATCGTTTGTTGGAGAACTTCTGGGGCAAAAGTTTAAGGAACTTAAACTCCCTATGCGTAAGCATGACCGGCCGATTCGCATGGCTAACGGTGAGTCAGTCTCAACTACGAAACATAATACGGCCACTTCCACGTTAGGGGACATTAATCTGACTGGTTAAGTCACGTACCTCCCCGCATAAGGCGAAGATGTAGTTATCAGAATGGATTTAATGAACCAGGCTGAAATACATATCGTCATGGGTGGCAAACCGATAACCGACAGAAAACCCTACAAGGGAACCGAAAGTGCCCACTCGTTATCCGTTAATTTCAATACTGATTCGGATAAGCTGATCAAGATTAAGGAAGCAGCACGACAAGCTAAATACACTACCATATCCAAGATAACGAAGCCGAAAGCCACCACCGTTTCGTCCGCCGCTTTCTACACCGCCGCCACCGTCAGCAACCGAATTGAGCTAGAAGGGGCTTCGAAATCCAGTCACCCCGCCCGATTACCAGTACCGCCATTCCCGAACCCTACCGCCAGACAGAGTACTTTAGCGAGCAGAGTATGGCCAGCTCCGAAAGAAGCCGAAGAGTCGCTTGACTGCGTTATTATTTTTTTTATGAATATTGTATTTATTTATGATTAATGAAGTTCAAATTTTTGTTCATTAAATAAGAACGATTTGTTATCTCTATTCTGTTAATTGGCTTATAACTAAAAGGAAAAAGCATATATATATTTCAATATTAAATTCAATTTTTCTTTCGTAGACGAAAAATGAAAATTGCGACGAGAAGGTTCTCGTCTCCCGACGAAAGAGGGGAAAGTAACGAAGTTACAAATTCAACCCAACCACAGCAGCTTCCCAATATACCCCACACACCACATACACTCATAAACGAACCAACTGCTACTTCAGTTTGAATACATTAAATTCAAACTCGTAACAGATGTACAAGCAGACATGTGACCATTCGAACCAAACTGCTGAGTGGGTAGTGCACTAGTTAGGAGTTTCGTAATTGTTTGGCTGGTGCCGTAAATTGTGTGCTTTTGATTTCGACCGGGGCCAGGGACTCTATCTTGCCGAACTTTGTGCCTTTGGTTTCGACCGGGGCCAGGGACTCTATCCCACCGAACTTTGTGCCTTTGATTTCGACCCAACCTATATTCGATTGCTAGTTTGTTTTTAAGGAAAACCATTATAAAGTATTTATATGAAATACCGTGTTACATTATTTTTGATTGGATTTAATGTTATATTTTTAAAAAAATTAATAAAGATTGAGCTTTAACGGAGTTCTGAACCTTTCATGCACCGAGAGTTTTTATTGCTTTCTTCGGTCAAACGTTGGAACCGCTGAAGCAACCTCAGATCTGAACTAAAAAAGCATCACATGTGTAATCAAGTCACTGTATCACCATTTAATTCTCAGCCGGGAATTTATTTTGAAAATTTCGGAACGTCTGTCATCGCCTCCAGCAATTTGGATATAATTGCTTATTATGATATGAGCACGTATGGGACGAACTATCTGCGATTGGAAAGTATGCCAAGAAGCTTATCAACATCTGTCACTTATTGCCTAACAAAACGAAACCTGCAAGAAAACCATATCCCAAGTTATTCTACTCAATGAAGAATTTAAAAAGGGAAATGATCTACTCTCAGTAACTTCAAGCGACCGGAGAGTTCATCGCGGAGCAATGGATTATGGAGTTCTGGACTCAGAATATGCGGATAAAATGACAGAATCAATTACTAAAATACACCAGGACGAGAGTAACCTACTACATCTCATTCAAAACCAAACATCAATCATTGACACCACTATGAATATAATGGAGCATACAGAGCAAGATACAAGCTCCCGCTTCCAGAAAATTAATGAGGAGCTCCAACAGTTTGCTACGCTCATTGATGGCATTAGACAAAAGTATCATGATGATCAACTGCGCCAGCTTTTTAGCTTAGTAACCTTACAGTTAATCCCAGCCTTGTCACAATTACAAAGGACACATGCCGCTTTGACAGATGTAATGATTGATACACATCACGGTAAGATAAATCCGCTACTTATATCACCTGCTCAACTTCTAGAAGAATATCTTCGTATCAAAGCAAGTCTACCCTTATCACACAACGTGACGTACTTCAACCGTAACACCTCATGTGCATTCATGGCAGGGCACTAGAAGATCATTTAATATTCAAGCTCACTCTGCCGCTAATTAATCTTGATGATTTTGAGTTATTCAAGATCAGGCCAACTCCAGTGCTTGTGGATGGAGCACTTTTTTCAATTCAATTTGTATTAATTTTAATTAAATGTGTATTAAAAGAGTTCCAAATATGCATAGCATTGGACTATTTATTTCGCTAAATAATGCTACTAGCGCAAGCAATGAAGAAGAGACGGTAGGAGATAGAAAACAAATAGAATTCATCAGAGAAAGGAGAAGGATCAGGTCCAATTCAAATCCATTAGATTTAACTGATACCAAGTATTTTTTTAAGAACATTTTGTTGGACAAATCATTTAATTTTCTACATTTCCAGATTTGTTATGTTTTTTAGGTTGAATAAAGAAGCGTTTATTTACCTTTTAGATGAACTGCAAGGTAAAGTTCCGAAACAGAAAAGCAGATTATCGGTGCCATTCATTTTAAAGCTAGCAGGTACATTACGTTCTTTTTGCTGAAGGCAGTTACCAAAAGGGCGTAGTCAATGATTTTAATTTGGGTATTGCACAACCAACAATGAGCATTTTCTGAAAGAGATGCTTGATATAATTGAAATGCACCTTTGCCCTCATTGGATAAACCCTAATTATTCAGATGAAGAAAAAAGAGAAGCCAAAGCTTCTTTTTACCAGATGGCTAGAATTCCAGGTATAATTGGATGTGCCACATACAAATTCAAGCGCCAAAAAAGGATCAACAGCATCGGTACTACAACAGGAAAGGGTTTTTTAGCCTAAATACCCTGTTTGTAAGTTATCATTGCCTTTGTAAGTATAATGTTGTCAATATAAAACTAATTTAAGGTGTGTTATCACAAAATTCGGATCAGATATGTAGATGTCCAACATGCTGGAGATAGCCACGATTCATTTATCCGGAATTCTAGTGAGCTTCTGGGTATTCTTCAAAGGAAACACTTGGTTACTAGGTAAACACAAAATTTTCTTTAAAAAAATAACTTATTTCGAAAATTACTGACCTTTTAGGTGATGCTGGCTATCCCCTGGAACCTTTTCTTATTACGCCATTTAGATCTGCTGAAGAAGGAAGAGCTCAGAGTGAATTCAACATCAGACACTCAAAATCGCGCAATATAATTGAAAGAACAATTGGTGTTCTTAAGAACCGCTTCAGATGTCTTCTCGGTGCCAGTCTACTGCACTACACACCTGAGAAAACAATCCAAATTGTGAATGTGTGGTCAGCTCTTCACAACATTTGTATCCATTACAAAACTAATAAAAAGCAAAGCAATAGATCCCCATCCTCACGTTTTCGAGAACACATCATCAGATGGGGAAAACGTTGAAAACATAGTTGACACTAATCAGATAGCTGTTAACATAAGAAATCGGTTACTAGAAACATAAATAAATAATTTATTCAATAATTATTTATTTATAATTATTCAAACTCAAATGCATTTTAATTCATATTCATACATAAATAAGTTATACTCTTAAAGAAAATTAAAAGGTAAGTTACTTTTACACTCGTTTAACTTTCAGATATATGAAGTTTTAAGTTCTTTTCCTGGAGATAGTTTTGTTTTTTAAATTTCTAATTCAGTTAAACTCATCTCGTTTTTCTTCATTTGTTGAAGCTCTTCACGTTCACGATGTCTTTGCTTCTTTTAAATGAAATCGCTTTCTTTCATACCTAGCACATTCTTTAAGATGTTCTTCAATTTTTGTTAGAGAGAACTTAATCTCAAGATACAGAGCTTCTTGGACTTTGGTTTGGGTTTGTATTGCCTTCAAATTGTTCACTGCTAGTATTTTGTTCTTCCCTTATTTCTTCTATTTTAGTAGTATTGGCAGTCTCATCAGTGGTGAATATTTGCATTGATAATGTTAAGGGAACGTCATGAATTTCGGTGAAGGTGGTCCGGTTCATCGTTACCAAATATTGATTTGGTCTAGAACAACCGAATACATTTCCCTCTGGGTCAACAATGTTATTTAATTGACGCAGATCGGCAATAATCTTGTCAGTCTCATTTAAATATTTTTGTTAGAATGCACCCCAACCAGTTGCCTCTATTTATTTTCTTTTCATCAAACCAAACCTGGAAATATATATACATGAAATAGGTATGCAATTCATTGGATTCGTTTTAATTATCACCTTTTCCCACTCTTTTTCCGCTCTAACCGGAGGCACCAGAGAATGGAGGATTTTTGCAATCGACTACCATCTGATTTTATTACCCTCCGGTTGCGGAGTACCTCTTCTAAAATTCTTTGGAATTGAAGGATTTTGTACCATGAATTCTATTAGTTGTTTCATCTGATTTGGATTCGTCACTTTCACCCTTTAGTAAGTAAAAATGGTTTACACTAACAAAAAACAATAAAATAATTGAAAAAAACTTACATTTTTATTTTTAAAAATTCACAAGGCGTTTGTAAATTTGTTGTCGCCACAAAGTACCGTCTTGATTGTCGTATAAAGCAACCACAAATAAGTCATAATCAGATTGGAAACCTTCGTACATTTCACCTCCAAAAACCCATTTCTTTACATTGTTCTATTTGTAACTTTGAAACTCTTCCGGTCAATAAGTCCGTGACTTTTGGAATAAAACAGATTTTTTGATAAAAAAATAATTTTATTTTTCAACGTAGTCTCCCTTGAGCTCTATACACTTTGTCCAACGCTTCTCCAATTTTTTTATCCCTTCCAAAAAAAATGATTTGTCGAGGTCCTCAAAATAGGCCTTTGTTTGCGAGATGACTTCATCATTGGAGTCAAATCTTTTTCCACCAAGCCATTTCTTCAGGTTTGGGAACAAGAAGTAGTCGCTCGGAGCCAAATCTGAAGAATAGGGTGGATGAGGGAGCAATTCATAGCCCAATTCATGGATTTTTGCCATGGCAACTGCACATGTGTGCACCCTTGCATTGTCTTGGTGGAAAAGAACTTTTTTCTTGGCCAAATGAGGTCGGTTTTTTCTCAAATCGTCATTGAATCGGTGCAATAAGTAGGCATAATATTCCCAATTGATTGTTCTTCCCTTTTGAACGTAGTCAATGTGGATTATCCCGCGTGCATCCCAAAAAACAGTCGCCATAACTTTATTGGCTGACAAACCCACCTTGGCCTTCTTTGGCGCCGATTCACCCTTAGAAACCCACTCATTTGACTGTTGTTTGGTCTCTGGTGTGTTTTGATGGATCCATGTTTCGTCCACGGTTACAAAACGGAGCAAAAACTCCTCCATATTGCGATTAAAGAACGCCAAACCTTCCTGTGAAGTTGTTACACGATTGCGTTTGTGGTCGACTGTGAGCAAACGAAGCACCCATCTTGCAGAAAGCTTTCTCATGCCCAAGTCATCATTCAAAATTGAAACCACTGAGCCATTCGAGATCCCCACGGCTTCCACAATCTCTCGCACTTTCAATCTTCGGTCGGCCAACACCATATCGTGAATTTTTTCGATTGTTTCGGGTGTAGAGAACTCAACTGGGCGTCCAGGACGTTCGGCATCTTCAGTGCTTGTACGGCCACAACGAAATTCAGTAAACCACTTTTTTACCATTGAAATCGATGGTGCAGAGTCCCCATAGTATTTATCAAGCTTAGCCTTGGTCTCGGTAATGGTTTTTTTTCGCAAGAAATAATGCTTAATAAGCACACGAAATTCACTTTTTTCCATTTTCTCCTCAAATTAGTGAGTAGTCTGATAAAAATAGCTGTCAAACACAAACTAACTGACGCAGCAAGTTTAAATTTTGACAGGAGTCAACTGACAGATGCCTGTTGACAGGAGCAGTGTTGCTGTTTCAGTACAGAGGTCAGAAATTCAAACAGTCACGGACTTATTTAGATGAGAAATCGAAAAAAAACAAAAACAAATTACTAGGGCTGTGTTGTGTATATGTATATAGGCAGATGAACAGAAAAGATTCTTGAGTGCGTTTTTACCAATGTGTGTATTGGAAGATGAACAGAAAAGTAACTTGTGTGCTTCTTTCAACTTGTAGGCAAATGTCAAATGAAAGCAGAGGTTTCGGGTCCTTGTGTTATTAGTTTATGTAAGCAACTAAAACGACAGCTACAATAATGGGAAAGTGACATTTGTCGAACAAGAATTTACATTTCACTAAACGCCAAATGTCACATGTCGTAACGCTAAGTAAAACGACTATCACAATACAAATTTCATTAAGTGACATTTGTCATTTAAATAAAACGCCTATTACAATAAGGATGAATAACTTTACACTTTTATGAAGGGAGATTATACCAAGTTTGTATGACGCAATGCTACTATATATTTTATGTTCATAAAAGTTTTAAAGTAGCGTTACGGTGGTGTTAACGAAAATATTTTACAATTATGAACTCAGCCTGTATTTGTTGAAAAATTTCGCTATTAAGTGGGTCTTAAGCTTATGAAGCTCATAGCTGAGAAATTATTTGTCCTAATTACCAGCCACTCATAGCTATTTTTCGATTTCCGAAAATGAGAACAATTCTCTCCTCACCAGGGGCCAGATTCTATAATAAACGAAATGAACGCGCTCGTTCGTTTTTCAAAAGCGAAAGAAATTGTGCGAAAGCGAAAGTTCTCATCCTGTACCGCATTTCGTTTGTCAGTGGTGTCGAATCCGTAGTTCGGGGGCCCGCAGTGTTTTCTAGCCGACCGCAAGCACCACGGACTCAACTAAACTCCCTTGCAGGGTACAGTCGGAATTTGAAAGGCGTTTTGAGAAAATGTTCTGTATGGAAGATCTGCTTGTTTTTTTTTAATCCCTTTACTAATACTGATATTTCAGAAATAGCCTCATTGATGGAGACTCATTGTTGCATAGAAATGATATCATGCTTAAAAGCACAGACAGTAAAAACAACGGGATTTTCAAGATCAGGGACCTCGTTAAATACAAAAACGTATTGGGCTTATTAGAGACAACGCCCAGTTCGTCGATAAAGTAATCTCTGAGAGCTTCTTTCCTAGCTTAGGCTAGGCTTCTTCCGCTTCTTCATCCACACAACTTCTACATAAGTCAGATGTGCATATGCCCATTCTGGTCATGTGGGTTCCGATTGAGTTGTGACCCGTTAGGATAACCATCAGGTGGGACAGTTGAGATCTATTTACGTATTTTTTTAACATCAATTAGAAATCTTTAAATCTACAATTAGACTAATAAAAATAAGTATATGCATATGTATAAGTAATATAAAATAATTAACTAATTTGAAATGTACAATATTAAGTTACTTTTTAAAGTGAGTCTACTTAAATGAAAATTAATGTCAATGTTGTTGGAAACAAGGTTTGTTTCTCTAACACAGCGAGTTATAGGTTCGTTGAGTGCATAGTTTACCCTATGTTCACTTTCTCTTAGCTGTCGAGATGGAGCATAAATACTGATCAAAGATAAAAGAAGGGCGCATTTAAGATTATTAGATAAAATATCACTTATGAACATCACCGAGAACAATTTCCTTCTATTAGTCAGTGACTATATTCCAACAAGTTTACATCTAGTTTCGATGTTCCAACCCAATTTCGAAATTACGAATCTAGTGAGTATTTTTTTTAACCTTTTCAATTCTGTAAGAATGAATATTGTAATATGGATTCCAAATAGCGTTGCCAGACGTCCCGATTTTCGCGGAACGTCCGATTTTTAGGCCAAAATTAAATGCCCCGCGCGGGACTGGCTCGCTCTCGATTTTAGCTTGCGATAAAGGTGATCGAACATATGAGCAAGTACGTGCGATCCAGTTGTTCATTTTATTTCAATATACTTCCGCTTCCCTACTTAAGAGTAATTGAAAGTAATCCTAACATAATTTACCCGTGCAATGATTGGCTTTTATTATGGAAGTTTAATTGCTCTAAAGAATATTAATTACGAGAAGATGGTTGGAATTTTCCATGAAAATTATTTGTTGTTAAATTAAGTTTTGGTGAAATGCAACAAGAGATGACAAATGTTATAAAAAATCAAAAAAAAAATTGTAAAACAGAATAAAGAATGAGCTATTCAATAAGAAAACAAATTAAAGGTTTGAGGGAGAAAGTCGCTTGCTCTTTTGTTGAAAATAAAGAAAGTGATGGTGCCTGTGTAGCTTCCTATGCGCCAATTTAAAAAAAAGATATATCGGTGTTAGTAAAGCCAAAAACATACATGCCAATAACAAAACAAAAAGTGACTTAATAAATTCGGTCGATCCCACGGCTTTATCTGTAAAAGTGAATAGTGTTCACAATATCAAAAAAGGTGGAATAATAATTAAATGCAGTGACTATGAATCAACAAAAAAGATGGAGTACGTCGTACGGAAAAAAAGGGGGGTACATATGAAGAAGTTAAATTTCTGTCATTAAGAAAGCCAACGGCTATAGTGTGTGGGTTGAGAGATAGTTTTCCTAACAGTCAAATTGAGGATAAAATAAAAAGGCAAAATGATTTGCTAGATTCGGAAATAAAATGCATTGCAGTGCTTAAATCAAA
Organism: Philhelius pedissequus; assembly: GCA_910595825.1. NCBI lineage: Eukaryota > Metazoa > Arthropoda > Insecta > Diptera > Syrphidae > Philhelius > Philhelius pedissequus. Next base: position 221,256,973 of record OU343160.1, on the reverse strand, counting down.
CAAGGAAAATATAATGCCGTAACCGAGGTTGATAAAGATGGATATCACAGATGTGAAAGAAGAAGATGGGAATCATCGGCTGTTAGGTTGCCTACAAGCTGCTCACGCACACACCTTTCCATATAAAATGCACACATAGATGCTCATCCTTCCGCCAGCCATTTTTCTTATAATTTTATCCCCTCATCCGTCCGCCAGCCATTTTTCTTATAATCTCATCCACCTCATCCGTTCAACGCATTGCACTTTTTTTTTAGTGTTTAACCCCACCCTAAATGCATATCATTTCAATTCAGAATTGCATTAAATATAAATAAAATTAGTAACAACAGCGGGCATATAATATTTTTAATCAATGTTTTAAAATTAAAAATCAAATAAGCTTAGCAATTACTAAAACTGATAGTTTCGTGGAATTCCCACTTAAACATCAATTTTTCTGGACAAAATCGAAAATTGTCTAAAAAAATCGATCTTATTCCTTCAAACAAACAATTTATTTTTAAGAAGATTTTATCTACTTTACGCACACTGGCAAGATTTGACATTTCTGTATAGCCAAATCCTAATTTTTCATTTTATATTTATAAAAATCAAATTTAAGTTTGGCTTTTATATCTTACAGTAGTTATATAATAAACTATTAAAAATTAGCTGCATTTTATTATCACATGATCTAATTCGGATTAATTTTTAACAACTACCATGTAAATAAAAAACAACACCATATCTTGCTTTCTACTAGCGCATGAAATATCGAAGTCTTGCTGACAAATTTTAAGATGAGCACTACATGGAACACGGGAATCGAAAATTCAAGAGGTATTTAAGTCTAAATTTCGATTGTACAATATTTCAAAGCAGTTAAACCGAGTTCAAAAATTGAACAAAGCCTGAAGCACGATTTTACGATTGTAAATAAAAATAAAAAAATTTCAGATTAAAATTTTTTTTCGAAATCAACAAAATTACCTATTTTTGGATAACGTCGTTTTCATTTCAACCAAAAAATCGATCCCTCTTGGATTTTTTGATTCGGACCAGTTTTCGCGTTCTTTCCGACCAAAATCATCGGATTTTTTGATCAGGGATCAAAATCACATATCCAAATGTTTAAAAGGATTGGCAACTACATAAACCACGCACTTGCGAGCACACACCAATATAAAGCTACTCTACATAATACATACACACACGAAATATTTGTATTGCTTTTGTTAAGAAAAATCCGCAATCCCGGATCAAAATCCCTATTGGCAAAAGGAATTTGACAATCGAAATGCAGTATCAATTAAAAAGTATGCCCTACACCTAATACAGTTTTGAACACATCCCAAAAATAAATTTTTCCGAGGTGAATTTTTTAGATGTCAACAGCCAAACCATGACAAAACTAAATTCTTTTTTCCAATTCGTGCGTGCATGTCTGATTTTAATCGAAAAAGTGCTTCACAAAAATTATAAAAAAAAGTGTTAAAACCAAGAATTATTATATAGTTTGATAATAAATAAAAAAACCAAAAAATGCTAAGCCCATTTACAATATTAGGCGGCGAAAGATATGATAAATTTTTCGACTTAGTAATGAAAGGGGCCAAATGTAAAAACTTCTTGCAGGTCTCCTTAGGGCGTGAACTCAGTCTGAGATATATAACTCAAACATCCTGGGAATGATAGTTCTGAGGATGAAAAGGACAATGAGGAAAAACATGTTGGCTTCGCAGACGACGAAATGGAAGAACACACCTTCAACCAATTTAGTGCTAAACGCAAAAATTAACAGTAGAAAAAATCAATAAAATAGACACAACCTTAGGTGTATATTATTGTGATTGTTTCTTAAAAGAGTTGTCCGTATTTCGTTTGGATGGTGAGCATAATCCTCAATTAACTTAACACCTTTAATATTTGCAATTTAAGAAAATATCCTTGCTACTCCTTTGAATTATTAAAGACCTTTTTTAATCTCTTCATGGCTAATTCCTAGTTTAATCGCAACTGAAATTGCAGCCAGGGCGTTGCTAACTTTATGCATTCCTATTGCATTTGACAACCCTACAGTCTATAAAGGGTTATCGATTTTGCGGCTTTTAAAAGTATAGGGCTGGAATTCGACATCTGTCAAACTAAGTTGGTAAACCAATTTTTTTTTTCAGTTGAAAGTCTGACATTTACGAAAATGGATCGCTTAACTATCGCACAACGCATAAAAATTGTTAAAACATACAACAAAAATGGTGATTCTGCCACATATCGTGCTTTAAGAGGAGAGTATGGTTTACATAATCGTCCAACTTCGCAAGCAATTGGCAAAACTGTGAAGAAATTTGAAGAGACTGCATTGGTTACAGATATTGTAAGGCCTGTGCATCATTATTTCGCTCGTACCACTTAAAATATTGCTGCTGTAAGTGAAAGTGTTGCCGAAGACCCGAATGTGTCGATTCCTCGTCGTTCTCAGGAATTAGGACTGTCTTACGGCACATTATGGCGAATTTTGCATTTGGATCGACACCTACATCCATATAAAGTTCAGCTCACACAACAACTGAAGCCAGCTGACCATTCACAATGTCGTAGATACGTCGAATGGGTGCTTGAACAACAGGCGATGGACGGCGATTTTTCGAACAAAATTTTCTTCAGCGACGAAGCACATTTCTAATTTGGTGAGTATGTTAATAAACAAAATTGTTGTATTTGGATTCTGAGAATCTTCATGTAATTGAAGAGAGCCCATTACATCCACAAAAAGTCACTGTTTGGGGCGCTCTTTGGTCCGGAGGATTGATTGGACCTTACTTCTTCGAAAACGACGATGGAACGACTGTCACCGTCAATTCGGAGCGTTATGATAACCGACTTTTTTTTTGCCTGCTATTGAAGAATACTACTTGGAGAATATATGGTTTCAACAAGACGGTGCCATATGCCACACAACTCGAGCGAATATGGCTTTATTGCAAGAGACATTTCCTGGCCGCGTAATTTCTCGTCGTGGCGATATCAACTGGCCACCAAGATCATGCGATTTGACACCGCTGGACTTTTTTTGTGGGGCTACGCGAAAGACCGTATTTATGCAGGTAAACCTTTAACTATTGAGCACTTAAAAACCAACATTCGTCAAGTTCTGGCTGATATACTGCCCAATATGTGTCAAAAAGTGGTCGAAAATTACCTCAAAAGAATCGATGCTTGCAACAATTGCGTAGTGGTCATAAATGATGTAGTGTTTCACACATAATATCAACGTTCAAACTTTATAATAAAAAAGAAATATCATGAAAAAAATATTTTAATGCGAAAGAATATATCTATTCATTCGAATGCACTTTGTATATTTTGACATTCGAATGAATAATATTCATTTTTAAACAAATTCGCAAAATGAGCTTGAATGAATCTTGTTTTGAAAGTCAGATGTTTGAAACTTACTGATATTTGTATTGGATTTATTATGACCAAATTGACATTTTTAGTAGAAAAATGTTTTAACTAAAAAAAATGGTCGGACATTAAATCCTTATTTTTACAGAAACTTAAAGTAAATTAAAGTTATGTCTTATGCTTGGTAAATCTATGTATTTAAAAACTACATCAAAAACAAAATTAGTTATTATTTTGAAGCATTTTGGAAATAATGGTCAGTTTATTGATACGAAAAAGAATCAACAACTAAAAAACGTTTGTATTTATAATAAAATACTAAACTTTTTTTAAACTTTGGTTTCACTTTAATTGTGTTTAAAAATTTTAACAAAAAACAAAAACAGTTGTTCAACAAACAACTTCAGTGGTTATAAAATTCACACACCTGGTCACACTTTTTAATTGTCAAAAGTAAAGTCGCTTGCCGACACAATTAATTTTTTCTTTGAACAAAATTTAAAAAATATTAAATAAGTTGAAGATAAGCTATTGCAATTGTTTTGTGCGTGAAAAGTGAAGACGGCGATATGTAGGAAAAGGATAATGAACCCATTAAATATATATTCAAAAGTCAAATTTTTGTTTACAAAGTGATAGTTAATTCATGAAGCACGTAGGACTCGGGGCGAAATTTCTGCATTATTTTTATTAAAAGTGTACACATTTTATATTTATATATATATATCAATATATCTCACTTATTTATTTCGGTTAAAAACTAAAATCAATAAAAAAACAAAAGTACTCTTTTAATTCATAAAATGGAACTTTTTTTTTAATATCTATTTATCACGTTTACTTCTTTCTGCTCTCGGTTGGTCCAATTGGAATGCAATTGCGACCTTTATTAAAAAAGCCAACAAATAACTCATAAAACTACCTTATTTTAATTAGTTTTCAGTAAAAATATCCAAACTTACATGTTTTGTGAATCTATTCGTCAGAAAAAAACTTGAACGAGAACTAAATGACATTTAATTCGAAGCATTCGAGAAAAAAATTAACTTTCGATTGTTTAAGTGAACTTTCGAATCGTTCGAAACTCAAAATACAAATCATTCGAATTCGACTAACTTCCGCATGAAAGTGAATTTCAAAATAAGGCTGAATATCTTTTTGTCTTTCGGGAGCGAGTTCTTTTAATCAAAATACTATATGTATATTAGCAACATCATTTTCAATGCGTTTCACTAATTTTCTAATTATATCAAATTTAGTCTCCCAATATACCTCTGATAAATCATATTTTTTCTTCGTTATATGCTCTCTTACCATCTTAACTTCTTCCCATACTGGCTTTTCTAGTTTATCTGAGCGAGTAATGTTGGAAATCCTCTGGGATTTAAAAAATAATATAAAAATGCTTCTTCTCCAACGTGGAAGAATAAAAGATGAACGCGAGTTTTAATTCATACTGGATCAGAAGATCCTCTTTATTGAATATCAAAATTAGAACCGACTTATATCTAAGATACATCTCATAACTTAACCTACGGTGCCCAATATTCATAGATGTATGTTATTATTATCATACGATCGTTGTATTTTGCAGCATCATCAAATTGGTGGCGTCTTTCGGATGTTTATATGCTAAGTTGCTTATATTACTGTTATGAATCTGTGTCTGGTAAATATTCCCAGCATCTTGAAAGTGCTGCATTAGTATAGATATTAGCTGCGAAGTATTTGGTATGGGTATGGGATGAGATGGTACCTTTGTAACTCCCCCCGCCTTAGATTGAAGACTCCCATGAGGATTCACATTTTTTATTTCATTTAGAGGTATATTTATTTCATTTGATTTTATATTTTCCGGACCTATTTTGTAGCATATAGTTGTACAATACATATACTCGTAGTTATTACACTCGAAAAAGTAATCGTATTTCGATTATACAAGTTTTATTTTATTTTGATGCTCTATATCTTTTATAATTAAGTCTTCAATAATTATTTCTGAACCAATTAACTTATATTTAAATTTGGTTTAATTACAATTTTGTGATTAAAAGTTTTTATTTTATTATTATAATGTTTATTATTTAAAATTACAGTGCATTTGTTGAAGCTTACAATGACATTTTTGTAAGGACGATAAGTTTTTTCATTACAATTATGTTCTAAATAATTTTCAAATTTTGTAACAAGTAATGGACCTTTATTTTTTTCTTCTACATTATTCTTTGTTTTATATTCAATTGTTTTATATGGAGAGCATTCTATTGGATTTTTTAAATTCTTTAGGTATTTACTTAATGGATATATTTTGTTGTTAAATAATTTTTGTTCTTCTATATTTTCAATTATGGTATTATTCACAAAATGTATAAGTCGCAACTGATGAGTTGGAAATTCTTTATTTAAAAATATGGGAATGCTTATAATTATTTTAAAAGTGTTTGAAATATCTTTTCCAAAGATGCTAATTTTTATTTCTTTTAATTCATTTAAACTTATGAAATTGGCTTCGATTTCATCAATATCCAAAATGGATCTTGACATGATTCCTTCTTTAGCTGCGTTTATATTGTCAATTAATTTTTCTACTTCTAGATCTAATTCTGAAACATAACTTGAAAGTTTTAACAAGGAAATATCATTTTTTATTATATTAATTTCATCTCTGTTATTTGCAGCGAGTTTAAATAATTGGGTTTTGTTTCTTCTATATTATTTTTTATATTTTTAAAATTGGTTTGAAAAATATCGTTTATTTCTATTTGTTGGTTGTAAGCTGTTGCAAGTTTTTTATCATTTTGATCTAAGACATCTAATTGATCTGTAATCTATTCCCTGACATCATTATCCATGATTCCATAAACTAATTTGAAAATTGATCCTATTGGATAAATTAAACCCCTTTTTGTTCTACTATTGTGTAATTATATTGTTTTTGACAGAATGTTCATTCGAACCTAATAGCATTTTTATATTAGTTTGGATTTTCAAAATTTTCTACAATAACGCTGGGTTGCTTTGAATAATTTGTATTATATCTATATTTTAGTCTTTATATGAAGTTAAATTGTTAAGAATATCTGTATACTCTTGTAGGTTAACCCTATGTTAAATTCGATAATAGTCACTTACTATTGGTATATCTTCATCTTTTATAAATATAATTTCCTGTTCTTCAATGTTTTCTGTTTGCATATCTATATTTGAGCTTGTTATAATATTCAGTATTAACGTTAAAATTAGAAATATAGTTTTTATGTTGAGATGAGTTGAAATCTGCAATGAAAACATAATCTAATTGATTTTACTTTTGATTATTAACAGGAACCTTAAAGAATTTATGTTTGGTGTTTTAATCGGTGTAGGATGGAGTTTAAAATTTCGATTGCCTCTATTACTAATAGTATTATCTTCACTATCTAATTTAACTCCTATTTTTCTAAATTTTGGCTTTTATTTATGACGTTTTTGAGCATAAGTTTTTCATAAGGATATGGTTTATTAATTTCTCCATTTCTAATGTGGTAACGTATCCATTAACTTTTTTTGATTCTAGTAGCTTATGAATTTCTTCTTTGTCTACATTTCCGAGTTGTACTGCTAATTGTTTTCTTTCTATAGTTGAACGTATAGTATTATTATAAAAAGATGCGGGTTTAATGTTTTTATCTGAAATATTGAGATTAGTTTCAGTAGTTGTAAGTATTCTTATATGCTGAATGAAGAATGACTTCAGCTCATATCTGCAGTAAATCGACTAAGGTTCTTATTTTTTTTCAATATGGAAAATATCTAAATGAATGATTTCGTTTTTATCATGTGGTGTTATTGAATGTTTAAGGTTTAGGGGGCTTTCTATCATATTTAGCTAAATTGCAAATTTCAAAATTACTTACGTAATCCGCTATAATTTCATGTAATTTTACAGTGTAATATTTTAATTTTATTTCAGCATAATTTTCGTGAATTCCCCTGTGGTTAGTTTTTCGTGAATTTATTTCATCTTTTCAAAACATGAGTCTTTGCTCAATAGATCTTGTACTATATGCACATTTTAATAACTTATAATTAGTGAATGTAAAATGTTCAAAAAATTAGCTTTTGAAGTGATTAAATGATTTTTCATCTAATTCTGAATATAAGCCTAACACTCCCTTTTCTGGGAAATCTTTTTTAAAGATTTTAAATACTTCATTATTGTATATATCTGTTTCTAAAATATAAATCTTTTTCTTACTTTGTACCTTTTTATACATATGTTCCCTTTCCTTAATTAGAATTATTTGGGTTTTAAATTTATTCACTATTCCTTTATTTTCTATTATGTTGATGTCTGGATTATCGTCGTTAGTATTTATTTCATTTATATCTGTATTAATTCTAGACAAGAAGTCTGCGACTTTATTTTCGTTACCTTTAAATATTTATGCTAATCTATTTTGAATAAATTTGATATAATTTTGTTTTAGCTAAACTAAAAGCTTAATTTTCAATTGATATTGCAAGTCTTTAAATTTGCTTTAACTACTACGATATGTTTTTCTTTTGATTTAGCTAAACTAAAAGCACTTTAACAAAATTTTGGGTTTTACCTAACAAAAATCCTTTTGTTTGTAATTTGTATATATAATTCATTCAAATATTACTATTTCAACTTTTTAACAGCATATTAAAGCTTACAATCAACATTATTTGTTAAGAAATATATATATATATATTATGTTAATTATTATGATTAAGACAAAGTCAACAAAAAAAAAACTAATTCTGGCAATTTTGTATAAATTTTCGATGTTTTTTTCTTCATAACTAATTTGCTTTTATTTTGGTTTATTATCTTTATTATTTTCTGATTTTTTAATTTTTTTTTCTCACATTGTTATAACCGGCAGACGGCTAATAGCCATGCTTGTAAATCACTTTATTATAATTCTAAGTTTGTATACTTTTAAGGAAAAAAGAATACATATAAATAATAATAATAATAATAATTTTCGTTACCTTTAACAAATTCTATATCGTAATTATATTCATTTAACTTTGTTTTCCACCTAATCATTTTAGAACCAGGATCTTTTAAATTGTTTAACCATACTAGTGGTTTATTATCTGTTTTTATATTAAATTTTATTCTATAAAGATGAGGTCGGAAATATTTTGTTGCTCAAACTATAGATAATAATTCCTTTTCAATAGTCGCATAATTTATCTCATGTTCATTGAGGGTCCTAGATGCATATGAAATGGGATGATTTGTCTTATGACAAAACAGCTCCGATAGCTTTATCTGAAGCATAGGTTGTAAGCGTAAAACTTTTCTAGAAGTCAGGGTATCGTAGTACCGGATGACTCATAATTAAGTGTTTTAACATCTCAAAGGCATTTATATATTTTGGATCATTTTCTTTGAGCATATTAATTTTTTTTAAACATTCCCTTAATGGGATGGCGATCTTGGAATAATTTTCGTTGAATTTACTGTAGTAGCCAGTAATTCCCAAAAAGGATTTTATTTGTTTCGTTGTTTTGGGTGCACAAAGACTTCTTATGGTTTCTTTTTTAGATGGATTTGGCTTGATGCCTTTATCAGTTATTATGTGACCTAAATATTTCGTATTTTTGGAAAAAAATTTACATATATGAATTTTTAATTTAAGATTGTCTTTTCTTAATTCTCTAAAAATAAGTTTAATATTCACATCCATTTCTTGTAATCGAGGTACACGACGCAAATTTTATTTATATGTTATCTAAGGATTTCGTTCATCATCCTTTGGAACGTTGGCGGGGCATCCTTTAGTCCGAACGGATTGATTGTAACTCCTATTATTATTTTGGTTTTAATTACTATTAATGTTCTGATTATAACTCCTAGTATTATTCTGATTATAACTCCTAGTATTATTTTGATTATAACTCCTAGTATTATTCTGATTATACCTGCTAGTATTATTTTGATTATAACTGCTAGTATTATTTTGATTATACTTCCTGTTATTATTTTGATTGTAACTACTATTATTGGGACTATAATTATTGTAATTTCGGTTATTGTTACTATTACTATTAAATCTATTGTTATTATTGCTATTATTATTGGTAATGAAATTCCTATCATTGTGAGGATTTGTATCTATAAGTTGTAAGAAGCTCATATGCTTCTTCCATATTATTAATGTTCCTACTTAAAATAAAACTTTCTTTGTGGATATTTGACTGAGAACAAAAAATTCTAAAAACATTGACTGTACATTTTCAGGTGAAAATTCTAACGATTTCACAATATCAAAATTATATTTTATATTAATCCTATCCTTAAGTTCACTTAATCTTAAATAATAATTACTTCGTTCAGTATTTTTTAAACTCACGGCCTGTTGGTATACACTGATAAAGGTTTCTGTTGGTCCGAAATGTTTGAACAGTGCGTTTTTTATAGTTGTCCAATTTGTTGTTGGTCCCAACATTCGTACTGCATACTGCGCGTTGCCTAGTATTCGTCCTCTTTTTATATTTTGTGCTGCAAAGGCACTGGATCCTGGACTTAAATACTGTAAATTTATGTGGACGTCGTAGGTAATGGTTGGATAAAGGAATGGTTGGATTTTTTTAAAGCAATTTTATTACTTTATTATGTCACAGTAGCCTTCTGGCTGTCTTCCTGTTGTTGTTGCAATTGTTGCAACTGCTCTTGCAATTGTTGCTGCTGTTGTTGTTGTAACGACATCTCGTCGTTGAGCATTTAGTTCAGATGTTGCTGTTCTTCGGCTGGATTAATTTTTGTTGATTGTATTTTTGTATTTTTGTTCATCAAATTGGTGGCGTCTTTCGGATGTTTATATCCTAAGTTCTTCTGATGTTTATATTTCTGAAATGAATCTGAGTCTGGTAAATATTCCCAGCATCTTCAAAGTGCTAACTGTGGTATTTGTATAGATATTAGCTGCGAAGTATTTGGTATGTGTATGGGATGTGATGGTACCTTGCTCGCGTATTCATTTGCTATTACATTCACCAAAACGTTTTCCAGAACAACGATAGTAACTCTTTCCTCCCTTACCATTACAAATTCTGTAATAAGTATATTTACAATACTTACATACAATTAATTCGTGTAATAAGTATTTATTTCCACTTTGTTGCATTTTTTCTATTATTAGCTTTTTTCCATGCTACCTCCCTACAACTTATACCTATAGTAAAATAAACACATAATGAGATAAATAAAGGAAAGTGCAAACCAAGTCTGCAATTGCATATTCCAAATGCTTAATTGGCTGTATCGTCAATTTGCCACCAAAATTGCCTTGCCACAATACACATGTTTCCAACTTAATACCTAGATCATTGGAGATTTCCGCTGTACTAAAGGTAAACCACGTGTTGTGTGGGAATAGTACATCCTACAGGCACTCCGTCATCCATCGATGATATAAATATAAATGTGTTTAACTTTTCTTTATTATTTTTGTGTTCGTTTTCCAACTTTTCCTTTTGTATTATTTCATATAATCTGAAAAGAAAGATTTCATTAGTAAATTAGAAGAAAAATTATATTACATAAATACAATATGCATGTACGAAATTGTCTTGCAAAAATTCGAATGTTGCAAAATAGAAACTGCAAAACAAATTTAAGACCTTATACATGCTATACTCACTTAAAATGTACAGAAAAATAATCTGAAAGTAAATTAAGAATAAAAAAACCATTAGATTCATTATAATTTACATATTTTTTCAAAATAATACATGTGTTTGCATACATAATATTTACCATTTAATTTTGTTGCACCCATGGCAGCTTTGTTTACTTTCTGACATTACCTGTTTGCTAATTTTTGTTGTCATAGCTGCCTACTTTCTCTTGCGCATGCGAAGGTAGCTTTGTCTCTTTTCGCCTAAGGGAAAAGGGGTCAGACATATTCTACTAGCGCATGCGCAGAAAACTTTATATAAGTTTAGTTCATCCATTGGTTTTCTTTAATGAACTTCGGTGAACTTGTTTGTTGTTTGAGTCCAAGAAAGTGCTAATGCATGTAAGTTAATTTTATTTAAAGGAAAATTATAGTAGGAAAAGATAGTTGTGTAAGCCTAAAGATAGATAATAGGATTTTATTGATTAGTTAGGATAAATAATAGAATTTCGAATTAGAATTAGTGAAATTAAATCAATGGAAAGAATGAAGACTAAGATATGTAGATAAGTGTTTAATATTAGTGTATATGTGTGTGTGCAATTTCTTGGACATGATCGAGGGGGTGTTTGCATTTAAAAATAGTTGTCTCACTTAGGTATAGTGGTAACAATTTACCTGGTTAATATGAGAATGACTAGGAATTACCTCAATAGGATTATATGGTCATTGTTTGGTTTGAAATCATGTAAGAAAGAAGTTTTAACGGCCATTTTGGCTATTGAAAGTTTTTAAAGTTAAATTGTTTTCAAACTTACTTTATTCAAATAAGAAGTTCTTTTTTTTCGGTAAAAGAAAGTGAAGTTTAAGAAATAGAGAATAAACTCACTTCAGGTAAAATTACCATATGAAAAGAAAAAAATTAGATTTCTCACATATATGTATTTATATATGTGTAACATTAAATTGGGTAGATTTCATCTGAGAAGGAATATTTTAGAAGAAGATTTCAAAGAATCCTTGTGAGGATATCTAACCCAACAACAGAGGTAAGTGACCAAGATGGAAAATTCGCTTCCATATGTCTGATGGGTGGTTTTTCTTTTTTTTTTACTAGGTTTAGGCTAGAATTCCGAGAGATCTTGAACGACCCACTGCAGACGCCTACGCATCTGCCTAATTTTTGGTATTATTTTGAAAACACATATCTTCACCTCCAGCAAGGGCGTCAATTGGAGTTGAAAACATCCCTTTGTGTGCAGATACAAGGAGAACAGTTTTCTTTGGAGACACAAAGACCGAAGTACAACAGAATATTATGCATGTAGTGCATATAAATATATATAGATATATCAATAAGGGCATATAAGGGAATTACCTTTAACATGTCATCTGCCATATGAAACGCCCCACTGTAGAGGTTTGACAAGTGTCAAACAAAGTTTGAAACACTATCACCTTAAACATATCAAAAAATCAGCTTTGATAAAATAACGTAGTTGAGAATGCACTGTTAAAACCGCACATCTCCGAAAAGCCCCAGCTTTGAATATTCGAAATGTCCATTCATTCTTATCTACTGTGGTATATATTCACATAAAAAAAATATCTGCCGGCGCTGGGGTCTTACCCTAGAAGTGACTGAGTGATAATCATATAACATTTTCTTATCAATATTTTTTTGTTAAATTATCATGCATTTTTCTTTAGTTTTAACGTACTTAATTGAAAAGATACTGTAAACATTTGGTTCTCCACATAGTTTTATATTTGATTTTATTTTTTAATATTTGAAGAGTTTTTTTTTTGGCTTATATTTAAACAAAAGGAACAACAAAATTCATCGAAAGCAAAGAAACTAATAATAAAATAATCATCGGCAGTCTTTCACCGTGTCGGCAGAACGACGAGGGACCAGAGCAAAGGTGAGTACCCACATTTGTTGCTCGATAATAAAGAAAAGATCTCTTCGATATATTTTTCTACATATTTTTTTTATTTTTGGATTGTACAACAATTGGAGAGCTCAATGTCATTAATTTCTTTTTTGTATTTTAAATGAATTCTATATATACGAGTATAATAAAATTATAATTTGAACTGTTTTAAAAAGAAACATAGATAATGGTGTGTGGAGGCGTGGTAAACCCGTCCTGATATTTTCCAATGGCTAAGAGGACGTGACTGACAACTTACGATACGGTTGTATCTTAACGATATTTGGAGGGGTTGGCCCGACCGTCATCACTAATATCAGATGAGCCTTTGTAGTTCGGTGTGACTGTATCTAAGAGGAAAAAGTGAGTTGCTTTAGGCATAGTTTTTACGGTATAGGGTTTATTTTTTTTTACATATACACTTACATTTTTTTTAATTTTTTCTTTTCAATTTTTTTTAACGTAATTTTGTTTTTCTTTTGTTCTTTCTTTTTACTCAATTTTTTTTTATCCTTTTTTTCTATTTCTTTTTTTTTAACTTCATTCATTCATTTTTTTATTAGTTCTTTTCATATTTTTGGTTAAGGCAATAGTTTGGTTAGGTACGTTTTTTTGTACATTTTTTTAATTTACATTTAAATTTTTGTTCTTAAGTTCGAAGCACCAAACTTTCGTTTTCTTGGATATCAGTGAAGAAGTTATATAGTTAAAGATATATCTCTATCAAATAAAAAGGCAACAGAGACAGTTCCTGTCACACGTCAGGCAGGGACTGCAGATGAGAGAAAGGAAGAGTCTGAGAAACTACTTCCTACGATACCACCGACAGTGACGGAAAACGACGGCAAAACATATGAAGAAATTACGAATATAATTCGTAGTTTCGAGAGAGCCATAACGGTTGACAACAACGTAATAAATACTGACGTACAAAATACTAACGTACAAAATGCAACAGAACCTGAGAAGGCACAAAAACTTTTACAAATAGAAAAAGAACAGCTGACCCAACCAAATTTTTAACTCCAATGAAAACGAAACGAACACGAACGAATAACTCAACGACACTTGGAATTTGAAGAAGAACGAATACGAATAGAATAAGAACTAAAACGATTGCGTATAGAACAAGAACAACTTACTCGACAAAACCTAGAACTGGAAAGAGAACGAGAGAGACTTATTAAACAAACGTACGATATTGAACAAAACGATTACGAACAGAACAGATTAGACAGGACATAGTATGAACTACGAACCAATATTTAACGTACTGACCGAACTCAACTTGGAGGAACGGATGCAAAAAATTGCATCTCTGACTGTCAAGGAAAGCCAGACTGAAACTCTGAATATTCTGGTAGATGGCTTATCAGAAATGTACAAGATGTTTGAGAGGAATATGAAGGAGGTCAATTCAAAATTGAATAGTATGGAAGAGTATTTGACAGTTCAGAGAGACACGACTTATGAACGAGGCTCAACTAAAATTATCACGAGTACTAAACGGACCAACAGGCAGACAAACCACTCGCCAGTGCAACCGTCAGATGGACACTTTTAGGGATACAAATCGAAGGATTGATGTTCATAAATGGGGAGTTAAATTTGACGGTCGTCAAAAGGCATGTCAGTTGAAAACTTTATTTTTCGGGTGTAGAATTAAAAAAAAAAGAGTGGACTGACGAACGATCAGCTCTTCGCGAACTTCCACCATCTGGTTACAGGCTCTGCTAAACTTTGATATTGGGATATCTGTGAAGAGAACCAGAATGATCTACTCAACTATCATGATCTGAAGGAAAATTACTGCACCAGTTCAAACATAATAAACGTGACCATACGATCATGGCTCGAAAACAGCAATCCCAAGAAACGTTTGACGAATTCCCATATAAGAGGCCTGACTTTGCCTACAGAAAGTGATTTAGTCTCGATGGTAAGAAAGAATTTAAAAGAAAGAATTAGTAGTTTAATTTTTGGATGTGCAATTAGTAATATTCGAGAATTGAGGGAAGAGTGTGAAAGAGCAGAAGAGCATCTAGCGTTCAGAGATTCAAAAATTAAAAGATTTACTCATGAGATAGATGGTAGCAATTACATGAGATAGAGTTAGTATATCGGAAGAAGAAGAGAATATGGCAGATTTGGAGCCTAGAAGAACAGAGAAGAGAAATTCTGGAGAGAAGGAAAAGTTAAACAGGTGTAAGCAACAAGAAATGAAAAGAGATGAGGCGAAAACCGAACAAAAGTCTTCGACCGATTGCCAGTCTTCCTTTCATACCTTGACATGCTTTTGTTGTGGGCAGGGTGGTGTGTCCCTTAGATGTGCTGCTTGTCAAGGAAACCCGAAGGTCGGCTGTTCAACCGGGAGTCAACCGCCGACATCAACACCACTCCCGGAGCAGCAGAAGAACATAAAAGAACAAAGATTTTAGAAAGGGAAATAGATATGCAAAAAAATATAAATGATAGTTACCAGAGTGTAGAACGAAATCCTCCGAAAAGTCTTTACCAGAGCATGATAGATTATGAAGCAGCTAGGAGAAGAATTTTTAATGAAGAGCTACATCTTAAGAGCACAAAGAGAAGAAATTATTTAAAGATTCGTAGACTTACTGAAAAATGCGCAATAAACAATACAAGCGACTATAATAAATATGAGAAATGACTATGACAATAGGTCATACGCTAAAGTGCAATTAGTAGGCGAGGATTTTGATGGACTTTTAGATAGGGGAGCGTCCGTAATATGTTTAGGGAAAGGTGCAATAGAGTTTATAAGTAGGCAAAATATAAAAAATTTAAAAATGCACAAGGATATTAGAACCGCGGATGGAAATCAGCAGAGGATAGAAGGATGTCTTAGGGCGAATGTGTCTTGGGGTAGTAAAACATATGAGCTGGAAATCCTGGTCGTTGCTGGTCTTTCATAACCGCTTTACCTAGGTGTTGATTTTTGGAGTGCTTTTAAAGTAGCTCCAAATATTATAAGTGAGCTGAACGCTCCTGTTGTGACGAAAGAGCAGCCTAGCTTTAGAGATATCTCACCGGATCAAGCCAAGCAGCTGAAGAAAATCAAGTTACGGTCTCCCTCCTTTGCCGTATTTGGGTTGGGTAAAGCCAACCTGGAAGAGCACGTAATTGAAGTGGATGACGAACAAAGCAAAGGCACTACCCCATTTCTCCAGTAGTCCAAAAGCTCATGTACGCTGAGCTGGACAGAATGCTGGTAATGGGGGTGATAGAGGAGAGTCCAGTTGTTTTGAGTAAGAAAAAGTGGAAAAAATAGGCTGTGTCTGGATTCAAGGAAGGTAAATGCTAGGACGAAGAAGTTTGCGTACGCACTTATACACACTGATTACGTACGGCAGGCTTAACTAAAAATGTAGAAAATTTTTGTTTAAAGGATCTAGGAAATGTAGTTGGGGACGGTGGTATAGGAACAGATAAGGACAAAGTATCAGCGGTCGAGGACTTTCCGATACCAAAAACCCCCAAGCAACTTCGCAGGTTCTTAGGCATGACAAGCTGGTATAGGCGATTCATTCCATATTATTCTTCAATTGCAGCTCCAATGACTGACTGCCTAAAGAAAGGAAAGACTTTTATTATGACTGAAGAAGCAAAGACTACATTTTAACGATTCAAAATGAGTTTAGTTAAAGCGCCCATACTGACAAATCCCGACTTTTCAAAACGCTTTTATATACAGTGGGACGCTTCAACGATGGACTATGAAAAAAATCAACTACCCATAGCATTCATGTCCCAGAAGCTTAATTCCTCTCAAAGGAGTTGTAGTATTACGAACTTGAATGCTATGCGGCCGTTTTATCTGTAAAAATATTCAGGGCTTACGGAGAGGGCTTACCCTTCACTATCATTACCGATCACGCAAGTTTGAAATGGTTAATTACCCAAAAGGACTTATCTGGACGTTTAGCCAGATGGAGTTTCAAACTGCAGGGTTTCGACTTCGTGATCGAACATAAGAAGTGTGTCCAAAACGTAGTGCCTGATACCTTGTCGAGAATTCATATGGAAGAGATCACAACCAATGACTTAGCACTAGAAGTTGACTTTAGTTCACCATATTTCTCTTCAGAGGAATATGTTGAGCAAATGAAAATAGTAGAGAAAGACAAGGACAAATTACTTGACATTTGCATATCGGAGGGTTTTGTCTATAAACGAACAGACATACGAACAGTTGACACAATACATGAAGACCGAGCTTGGGAGCTTTGGTACCTGTGGGGTTGCATGAGGGCCTTTTGAAAGCAGCACATGACTCTCCACCATCAGGGCACGGTGGTATCAATAAAACTTTGTCAAAGTTGACAAAAATATTTCTGGCGATGTACAGTGTGGGGTGGGTTGGTGCGAAAAACGTAAGTGCAGGAAATCTGTAAACACCACGACTCGACCGCCGATGGGACAACAAAGACTGACTGAACGACCATTCCAAATATGGTTTCAAGATTTCCTTAGTAGACCCTATCCACACACAAGAAATGGTAACATACAAATATTAATTGTCCTTGACCATTTGAGCAAACACGTGTTCCTTAAAGCAATTAGAAAAGCAACATCATCTGAGGTAGTGAAGTTTTTAGAGGAAAATGTATTTCATGTTTTCGGTGTTCCGTAATATCTTCTGTCCGATAATGGAAAACAATTCATTTCAGAATTACATACTGATTTCTTGAAACGTTATGTGGTTCAACATATTCGAACGGCGATTTATTCTCCCCAAGCAAACGCGTCCGAAAAAGTAAAGCAATCGGTATTTTCGAAAATCCGATCATATTTGGGAAAGGACCAGGAACATTGGGATCAACGTGTTAGCCATGTTGCGTTTGCATTGCGATTGTGCATGATGCAATTGCCGTTAAATCTTATTATTCGATTTTCTGCACTCCAATGATACGGCAAGAAAAATCATATGAATTGCTCCGTAAACTCGGCGTGGTAAAAAAATACAAGATCGAAATTTTAAACAAAGATGATAGATCAAAAATTTTCGAAAATTTAAAACTTGCACACCAAAAAGGTAAAAAAGTGTATAAAACACAAAGCAAAGAGATTAAATATAAACCAGTAATTAAATTGATATTCATAAAATCTATTATTTTAAAAGCTGTAGGTAATCCGCTATATGAAATATGAAATTTGCAACGCATAAAAGTTGGCATTTATCATGCAAAAGACCTGCATGTTTAAGGCAAGCAGTATCTTAATGACGCACTCAGATGATGTTGCTTTGACTGTGATATTAGGTTAAGATACTTCAGTTAGTTATTTTTGTAGTTTATTTTCCATTAGTAAATTATATAGTCAATTTTGTTTATAGTTTTATTTACATAGTTTAATTATTTATAGTTATTTATTTATTAACAGTGTTATTTATTTATTTATAGTTATTTATCTATTCATGTATTTATTTATGTATAGTTTTTTTATTTATTATATAGTTATTATATAGTATTTATATTTACGTTTATGATCTGTTTTTTTTTTTAGTTTAAATTTTGTTTTTAGCCAAAGATTTTTATTGAAAGATAGTTTTAGAGTTTACCTGTGACATTAGTTATTAACTTTCAGTACCTGAGCTTTTCTGTGATTTGTTTTTGAGTCGAAGTACCTCATCTTTATAATATAGTTTATTTTAAAGCTTAGACTTCTATGTCAGTTATCAAGCTGAAGTATATGATTTTTTTAGCTAGTAAGATAATGTACCTGATAGTATATGTGATAGTTAGTTTTTATGATTAGTAAAAGTACCTGAATCCTAGTTTAGTTTATTTACTCCTGTGATATTTTAGTTTTTTTTATTATTTATTATTTTTTTTTTACTACTGTGATAACAAATTAACGTAGTTTAGCAAACATTCGTAGATAGTAAGTCAAGCAAGTGCAATATTTGTATAGTTTTAGAATTTACAACAGAAGCAACGACCGGCTATACGAAAAGCATAATCCGAAAGTAAATTAAGAATAAAAATATAACCATTAGATTCATTATAATTTACATATTTTTGCATAAATAATATTTACCATTTATTTTTGCTGCACCCATGGCCGCTTTGTTTTTTTCTGACATTACATGTTTACCATTTTTTTTGTTGTCATAGCTGCACATGCGAAGGTAGCTTTGTCTCTTTTCGCCTAAGGGAAAAGCGGGCACACAATTTTCTACTAGCGCATGCGCAGAAAACTGTATAATAGTTTAGTTCATCCATTGGATGAACTTTAATGAATTTTGGTGAACTATTTCGTGGTTTGAGTCTAAAACAGTGCTAATGCATGTAAGGGAATTTTATTTAAAGGAAAATTATAGTAGGAAAAGATAGTTGTGTAAGTTTATAGATAGATAATAGGATTTAATTGAAGAAGACGCAAACAATATGTTTATATTATTTCTGTTTTTGTTTTAGTTGACTGTGTGGATTTAAGGCCAATTGAATGATTTTGTGGCCTTTAGTCCAAAATTCGTTTCGCCAATGTACTACAAATGGGCTCATCAGTTAGATGCTTTAGTACCTTTCTAAGACGCATTATTTTTTGATCGATGTTTACTGACTTTAATAAAACTTACAGCGATTACTCACTGTAAATTATATTTTTCTAATGGAATTTGGTTAGATTCATGCACCTAGAAGTATGTTTTGCCCGTGAATTCATTGAAGAAAACGCAAACAATATGTTTATATTATTTTTGTTTTTGTTTTAGTGGACTGTGTGGATTTAAAGCCAATAGAATGATTTGGTGACCTTTAGTCCAAAATTCGTTTCGCCAATGTACTACAAATGGGCTCATCAGTTAGATGCTTTAGTACCTTTCTAAGACGCATTATTTTTTGATCGATGCTTACCGACCTTAATAAAACAATATGTTTATATTATTTTTGTTTTTGTTTTAGTGGACGGTGTGGATTTAAAGCCAATTGAATGATTTTGTGACCTTTAGTCCAAAATGCGTTTCGCCCAGGTACTACAGCTGGGCTCATCAGTTAGACGCTGAGGTACATTTCTAAGACGCATTATTTTTTTGATCGATGTGTACCGACTTTAATAAGACTTACAGCGATTACGCACTGTAAATTATATTTTTCTAGGGGAATTTATTTAGATTCATGCACCTAGAAGTATGTTTATATAGGATTTTATAATAGGATTTTATAATAGGATTTTATAATAGGATTTTATTGATTAGTTAGGATAAATAATAGAATTTTAAATTAGAATTAGTGAAATGAGATCAATGCAAGAGAATGAAGACTAAGATATGTAGATAAGTGTTTAATATTAGTGTATATGTGTGTGCGCAATTTCTTGGACATGGTCGCGGGGGTGTTTGCATTTAAAAATAGTTGTCGTACTTAGGTATAGTGGTAGCAATTTACCTGGTTAATAGGAGAATGACTAGGAATTACCTAAAAAGGATTATATGGTCATTGTTTGGTTTGAAATCATTTAAGAAAGAAGTTTTAATGGCCATTTTGGCTATTGAAAGTTTTTAAAGTTAAATTGTTTTAATTAATTAATTAACCGAGCTTACTTTAACCAAATAAGAAGTTCTTTTTTCTGTAAAAAAAAGTGAGTTTAAGAAATAGAGAACAACTTCAGGAAAAATTACTATATGAAAAAAAAATTTAGATTTCTCACATATATGTATTTATATATATGTAACAATTGATTGGATAGACTGCATCTGAGAAGGAATATTTTAGAAGGAGATTTCAAAGAATCCTTTTGAGGGTATCTAACCCAAGAGCAGAGGTATGTGACCAAGACATCTCTGATGACATCTCTGATGACATCTTAAAGGTGTCTGCCAGACGAAACGATCCACTGTAGGGGTTTGACAAGTGTCAAACAAAGTTTAAGACACTATCCCCTTAAACATATCAAAAAATCAGCTTTGATAAAATAACG
Source organism: Philhelius pedissequus (assembly GCA_910595825.1). NCBI lineage: Eukaryota > Metazoa > Arthropoda > Insecta > Diptera > Syrphidae > Philhelius > Philhelius pedissequus. The sequence goes on along the minus strand of OU343160.1, from coordinate 221,236,068 downwards.
TAGTTGAGAATGCACTGTTAAAACCGCATATTTCCGAAAAGCCCCAGCTTTGAAAATTTGGAATATCCATTCGTTCTTATCTACTTTGGTATCTATTCACAGAAAAAAAATCAGCTATGATAAAATGACGTATGTCTGCCGGCCCTGGGCTCTTACTCTAGAAGTGACTGAGTGAAAGTCATATAACATTTTTTTATCAATTTTTTTTATTAAATTGTCATACATTTTTCTTTAGTTTTAACGTACTTAATTGAAAAGATACTGTAAAAACTTGGTTCTCCAAATAGTTTTTTTATTTGGTTTTATTTTTAAATATTTGAAGAGTTTTTTTTGGTTTGAAATTAAATAAAACGATCAACAAAAGTCATCGAAAGCAAAGAAACTAATAGTACAATATTCATCGCCAGTCTTTCACCGTTATGCCGGCAGAACGACGAGTGACCAGAACAAGGGTGAGTACACACTTTTTGTTGTTTGATAATAAAGAAAATACCTCTTCTTTATATTTTTTACATATTTTTTTTATTTTGGGATTGAACAACGATTGGAGAGCTCAATTTCATTAATTGATTTTTTTAAAATTTAAATGAATTCTATATATAATAAAATTATAATTTGAACTGTTTTAAAAAGAAACAAGAATGGTAATCTCATTTCATAGGTAATGGTGTGTGCAGGCGTGGTAAAACCGTCCTGATATTTTCCAATGGCTAAGAGGACGTGACTGACAACTTACTATACGGACTAGGATGTGACTCGTTGGTCAACTTAGGGGCTATTTCCGCAATATATGGCCAAGGAAATAGCGAAGGTTGTATCTTCACGATACTTGGTGGGTTGGTCAGACCGTCGTCACTTACATCAGACGAGCCTTTGTAGTTCGGTGTGACGGTATCTAGGAGGAAAAAGTCATGGTTTTTACAAATACATTAACATTTTTTTTTTAATTTTTTCTTTTCAATTTTTTTTAACTTAATTTTGTTTTGCTTTTAGTCTTTTTTTTACTCAGATTTTTTTAATCTTTTTTTTATTTCTTTTTTTTTTAAATTTCATTCGTTCAATTTTTTATTAGTTCTTTTTATATTTTAGGTAAGTTTTTTTTGTCTAATTTTTTTTATTTATATTTAAATTTTTATTATTAAGTTCGAAGCACCAAACTTTCGTTTTCTTGGATATCGTCAAAGTTCTTGTATTTCTGTTATTTTCATCTAGCTACACCTTAGGTACGAATTAAATAATGTTTAGTCGAGCAGGAAGGTGCATGGAGGAATGCAAGAACCACCCCCAACGACGATCTGAGCCGTGAAACGACAAGCGTGCCAATACCATTTCCCATGTACCGAAGCGATCCTCCGTGGAATCCAAGCTCCTAACAATGGCGCCCAACGAGACTTAACGGTTCTTTTTCACCTTGGATTTGTTTTGTTTTGAATATTTTTTTTTGCTTTAGCACAAATCTGGGGACTGGTTACTTTTTGTCTTGTCATAGATGGAGAACGGCTGTCCATATCGTCAGACCAAGAGTCAGAGATCTTAGTGAGGCAGTTGGAAATCTGTGATAAAATCAAGGTTTGAACAAGGTCGTACGACTTCGGATCTCCACTGACCAGGAAATCAGGCACAGTCAGATTCCTTGTGAGGTAGAGATTCGAGGTCCGAAAACCTTGTTCGTGTGGAAGTTCATCTTGAACCCACAGTCAGCCATTTACTAGGCTAGACACCAGGAAATATTTCATTTCTTTTTTTTTTGTTTATTCATTTTTATTTCATATTTACTTATAACTATCTTAAAGCTAGACAAAAATGTTTAAAACTAGCGTACTTATCAATAACTTACAACTAATTTACTGGCCCTTTACGGGCACTCTACACTAAACAATAACTGCTAGAACTAATGTCTTTCGACTTAAGAACTATTTTAATTAAATCTAATTATTTTTTTATTCCTCCTTTTTTTTTTTTTTTTTTTTTTTTTTTTTTTTTTTTTTACTTAAAAACTACCTAAAGATAAACTAAAAACAATTTAAACTAGATATAACTAACTTATACTAACTAAAAATAACTAAAACTACTTAAAATACCTAATAATACCCGAAACCACTTAAAACTACTTACGTGGTAGATGAGCGGAACCGCCCCTCTATCCTGTATCAGCCCTCGACTGTCTAAATAGAGGAATGCCTCGGGAGGGATGTAACCCCTTAACCGCGCACTCTCAAAATATTCGTTATTGGGGTAATAAGCCACAAATATTAGGCTGTTATTTGAGGACATCGCTCTTGCAACGTGACCCCGAATCAGCTTGAACAAAAAATTATATATTCTGTTTATGTTGGCTCCGTTGTATAGAACCTGGTTGGAATAATATCTTGTGTACTCCGACTTTGGTGTTCTGTGTAATCCAAGGCAACTTCTAACACATTGCCTCTCAAACACCCGAATTTTTCCATTTGAGATCGGGCAATGTTGAACCACACCGGGCATCCGTAGGCAATCATCGGCCTGATGAGGGCCATGTAGCAAATCACCTTCATCCTGCAGTCAAGACGGCTGCTATAAAACAGTCGTTTTGTTAAGGCAAAGGCTCCCCTAGCCCTGCCCAAAGCAGCACCATATGTCTGACGAAATACAGGCACTGATCCAACCAGTTGCCAAGGTAGCTTACTACACTTTTACTCGCCAGTGGATGTCCATGTGGCCCTACGATCGCCAGCGGCGCCAGTTCTTTCTAGTATCCCTTGAGGCGCTAGAGAACGGATTCCTAAACAAAATAGTTTCTGATTTCTGGAAGTTGATTTTCAACTTCCAGTCATCACAATATCGCTGAATCTTGTCGAAGTCACTCTGAAAAGAATTTTAATTACCTCAATTGTATTTGCTGTTCTATACGCAATTAGATCGTCGGCGTACGCAATTGCCTGCGTTAGACTACCTATCAGATCGCTGGTGTAAATGCTGAATAGAATCGGCGAGTTAACCGCTCCCTGCTGAAGACCATTATTAATATTAAATATTGCGGTAGAAGTTACATTGCCACTCTTGACAACAAACTTTCTACCATTTAGCAAGTCATAAAGCATATACAATAGAGGTTTACTTATACCTAGTCTGGTTAGCTTTAGATAGAGACCTTCTAACCATACGGTGTCGAAGGCCTTCTCCAAATCAACCAGACAGGCACCCGTACACTGCTTTTTAGTTTTGTTCCATTGGATATCAGAAACAAGTTTAGACGCGGTATGAATTGTGTCATGTCCCGCCTTAAAAACGAACTGATTATCCGGTATAATATTTTTGTCCTCCGCCCACTTGAACAGGGCTCTATTAATAACCTTTTCAAATACTTTACTGATACTTGGAAGAAGACTTATCGACCGGAGATTCGCCGGATTGGAGTTGTCCTTTCCCTTTTTTGGGAGAGGGTGTACCACAGCTGTCTTCCACCGCACTGGATAATATGCATAATTCAGAGCGTTGTTAAACAGTGTGGTATAAATGTCACCTGCTTCCTGAGGCAAATGTCGTAGTACAACGTTGGATACACCATCGAATGCTGCTGACTTCTTTTTCTTTAATGAATCGAAGATGAGCTGGAGCTCATTCTTCGAAATTAACAGGGGACTGGGCCCATTTCGGTCAGCGATTGTGGCCTTTGCCAAATCTTCATCATTTAACCCGGTAAAAGCAAGGTTCTCAGATCGCCATTCGCTTATATCGTTTCGGAGCCATAAGTGATGAAGCAGAGGTCTGTTCTCCAGGTCATGATTCGAGCGAATGCTAGCATTCACCTTGTACACTTGCTGGAAAGCAGCCCCCACAGCCACCACTTTCTCTAGCGGATCTTCGATTGGGGGTGGCCGTGGCGCGATAGTTGTGTGTTCGCCTGTCAACCTCAGGGTCACAGGTTCGATCCCTGCCGTAGTCTATGTCTTCTTATTTTCCATTAAAACCAATTCTAAAAATAATTGTCATACAATGAGTTGCTGGTTTACTCATTACATGCTGTTTAGGCATAACACTAACAACATGTGATTGAGTAAAACTAGTATACCGATAAAATATGACAAGAGGATAAAAAAATTAATGCGAATTATAAGGGACATCGATAAATAAGACACGGAAATTTCTCCGCATTAGTTCAGCCGCCATCCCTGGAGATAAAATCTGACACAACAACCACCTACAGTCTCCGAATATCACGCCACACATCTTTCCTATCATTCTTTCTCTTCCTTAACCTCACCCTAACGCCCGCGCTGTGTTGAAACATTTAAAGGGTATTCATAATCCCTTGAGCGCGTGTAGATTATAAAAAAAAAAAAAAATATAGAGGTCATCGTCCAATACGGCATCCTCTGGGTCTATGCCTGCTGTCAGGAGTACGTCTCTGTTCTCTGTCGTCCTCTGGAGCTTAAGACACGGAAGATCGTTTCGATCCTTTCTTCTAAAAATCTTATTAATTGTTGGGAACATACTTGGGTCGCTAGAGTTAACGGCACGAATTTTATTGTCCCAGAACACATTTATAACCAACCTATACTTTTCTTTGATCAATTGGTTGATGTTTTTGATGGACGACTTCAGTTTCCTAATCTCCAGATCTCGTGTATCAGTAAACCGTCTGTACAAGCGTTTTAGTCTTGTCAGTAGTATGTGAAGTGCGTCAATTGTCGCGTTACGGTACATGTCAGTTGCGTTGCGTTCTTTTTTATTTCGGTATTGTTCTGTTCATTGTTCGTAGAATCGTTTCGTCAATTTGTTCTAAGTATCTGTCGATTTCAGTATTTGTTGGGTTACTGTCATTTGGTGGGGCTATACCATTTGAACGTAATTCACTCAATAAGGCATTGGAGAAGCGTGGCCAGCGCACTTTACTGTAATTGTAAGTATGCACAGGCACATACTCATCCAACTCCATAAGCTCTTCTTGGTCGTTGACCCAAAGTGTCAGTAATTTTTAGTCTTGTGTCTTTCAGCAATAGATCCAGATATGCACCGCTTCTTGGAAATGATGGCCTCTCTGTGGCTAGAAGATCGATGCGATACTCAAGGTTGTATCGACCCATCCAATTATACAAATGGTAACCTCGAGGATTTTGTATTTGATTTCACCAATCTATGTGTTTGGCGTTTAAATCACCGGCTAATATGTAAAAGTTTTCTTCCGAGCTCAATCTTAAGCATTCAAAAAGCTTTTCAAACTCTGTTATAAACTGTGTGGGCTGAGGTGTTTCCGGTGCATAGGCAGCGATCACATACATTCGCTTCCCCTCTTGGAGAGGAATGCATATGATGCATGCCTCTAACGTCCGAAATTTTTGCACATCACTATTATATATTACCTTATGATTGATTTTGCCGTTGTTGTTTTGGCTGCTACTGTGGCTGTTGTTTTTGTAATTGTTCTTTTTGCTTTTGTTGTTCTTGTTCCTCGCATTCTTTTAGTTGTGTTGCTCGGCGCGCTTCTAGCTTGGCCTTAAGTTGGCTTTTCAAACTTTGGATGTCTGCCTCCATTGTTTCAATTTGAGCGACCATTCTGTGTTCCTCGTCCTCCTCAGATGACGCCTCTGATGTGGAGAGGTTTACGAAGGCAGTACTATCGCCTGTCGTGAAGTGCTCTTCTCCTTCCTCAGACATATATTCAATACCCTCTTCGGGTGAAGTTTTTAGCTGGGTTTGTCTTGCTGCCTCTGACGTCTCGTCTATATCCGACGTAGTCACCCCAGCTGGCAGCTTTGCTGAGGTGGCCGTGGATCTCCTCTTCATCAAATTTGGTGCGCACTTGATCATCTTTCTGCGCTTCTGGTTAGCATCGGATGATGTTGCCGTTGTTGTTATTGCTATTGATGTTGTTGCTGCAGAATCACTGCTTGTAAGTCGAACATCTTTCGATGTTCCCTCAGCTGATGCCATCGTTGGCCTCATTGGCCCTAGGACACCTTTCGATGTCCCGGTGCTTAAACTCCTCCTCCTTTGCTCGTTTTCCCAACCAATAAAGTTTTCCACTTCCCGGTTGTGAAAAAAAGCTTGCAAAGTTCTGATGCCCGGCTGGGAATCGAACTGGCGACCCTCGGATTCTCGGTCGGCCACTCTGCCTTTGTGCTACTGCACCACTTAAGAAATCTTGATTTAATGTTATACTTAGACGCACACACGAAATTTAATTTGGAAAAAACTGGGAAGCCGAAACCGTGTTAACACCTCCACAGTACGAGATCGACTGAAAAATATGTCATGGGTGTGGTAGAGAGATGAACGCAATTAACCACTGAATTTCACCGGTCACAAGATATAAGTACGATAGAACGCAAACTAACGACAATACCTGAGGGTAATAGATGGAAAGGAAATTTGGTCAAATATTCACACACCTAGGCGTTACTTGTAATATATACCAAAAAGTATTAATTTTTTTACAAATTTCATATATTTTTTTTTATATATATTTTTTTTATTGTTTTTTTTTTTTTAAATATTTGTTCTACCTTTCATTTTCTAACTTTTTTTACATTGAAATTTAGTTCTTTTTACACATTTTTTTACTTTCATTACAATATTTGCATTTACTTTGAAATTTAGCTTTTTATAATTTCTTTTATCATTTTATCATTTTTATAGAACAAAGTTTAATTTTCATTTTTTTTACATTCTTCTTTTCAACATTTTTGTTTACATTTATTTTAATTTGTTGATTTTGAAATTTAACTTTTTGTTTGCTATTTTTATTTTATTTTACATTTCTTAATATGTTTTTGCATTTGGTGCAGTAAAATTTACCACCACAAGTTGCACCTGTCTATTATAGAACTTAACCATTTTAAATCTTCTTTTTCCGTTACTGCTCCAAAACGCTTGTAGAGTCTGTAGATACCTGGCGGCCATCAGCCAGAGACCTACTCTTAAAGTATTTTGGAAAAGTAAATAAAACAGATTTCCATACATTTAAGATTTGAGTGGAAAAAAATCCATGAATGATAACCATCAAGAAGACGGCCGGTCGCTTGCAATGTACCAGGGGATGAGATGAGAAAGTAATCGAGTCAGGCGGACTCTTACTTATATTGAAACAACACATCATTAATTTAAATTAAAGTATAGCATTCATGTCCCAGAAGCTTAATTCCTCTCAAAGGAGTTATAGTATTACGAACTTGAATGCTATGCGGCCGTTTTATCTGTAAAAATATTCAGGGCTTACGGAGAGGGCTTACCCTTCACTATCATTACCGATCACGCAAGTTTGAAATGGTTAATTACCCAAAAGGACTTATCTGGACGTTTAGCCATATGGAGTTTCAAACTGCAGGGTTTCGACTTCGTGATCGAACATAAGAAGTGTGTCCAAAACGTAGTGCCTGATACCTTGTCGAGAATTCATATGGAAGAGATCACAACCAATGACTTAGCACTAGAAGTTGACTTTAGTTCACCATATTTCTCTTCAGAGGAATATGTTGAGCAAATGAAAATAGTAGAGAAAGCAAGGACAAATTACTTGACATTTGCATATCGGAGGGTTTTGTCTATAAACGAACAGACATACGAACAGTTGACACAATACATGAAGACCGAGCTTGGGAGCTTTGGTACCTGTGGGGTTGCATGAGGGCCTTTTGAAAGCAGCACATGACTCTCCACCATCAGGGCACGGTGGTATCAATAAAACTTTGTCAAAGTTGACAAAAATATTTCTGGCGATGTACAGTGTGGGGTGGGTTGGTGCGAAAAACGTAAGTGCAGGAAATCTGTAAACACCACGACTCGACCGCCGATGGGACAACAAAGACTGACTGAACGACCATTCCAAATATGGTTTCAAGATTTCCTTAGTAGACCCTATCCACACACAAGAAATGGTAACATACAAATATTAATTGTCCTTGACCATTTTAGCAAACACGTGTTCCTTAAAGCAATTAGAAAAGCAACATCATCTGAGGTAGTGAAGTTTTTAGAGGAAAATGTATTTCATGTTTTCGGTGTTCCGTAATATCTTCTGTCCGATAATGGAAAACAATTCATTTCAGAATTACATACTGATTTCTTGAAACGTTATGTGGTTCAACATATTCGAACGGCGATTTATTCTCCCCAAGCAAACGCGTCCGAAAAAGTAAAGCAATCGGTATTTTCGAAAATCCGATCATATTTGGGAAAGGACCAGGAACATTGGTATCAACGTGTTAGCCATGTTGCGTTTGCATTGCGATTGTGCATGATGCAATTGCCGTTAAATCTTATTATTCGATTTTCTGCACTCCAATGATACGGCAAGAAAAATAATATGAATTGCTCCGTAAACTCGGCGTGGTAAAAAAATACAAGATCGAAATTTTAAACAAAGATGATAGATCAAATATTTTCGAAGATTTAAAACTTGCACACCAAAAAGGTAAAAAAGTGTATAAAACACAAAGCAAAGAGATTAAATATAAACCAGTAATTAAATTGATATTCATAAAATCTATTATTTTAAAAGCTGTAGGTAATCCGCTATATGAAATATGAAATTTGCAACGCATAAAAGTTGGCATTTATCATGCAAAAGACCTGCATGTTTAAGGCAAGCAGTATCTTAATGACGCACTCAGATGATGTTGCTTTGACTGTGATATTAGGTTAAGATACTTCAGTTAGTTATTTTTGTAGTTTATTTTCCATTAGTAAATTATATAGTCAATTTTGTTTATAGTTTTATTTACATAGTTTAATTATTTATAGTTATTTATTTATTAACAGTGTTATTTATTTATTTATAGTTATTTATCTATTCATGTATTTATTTATGTATAGTTTTTTTATTTATTATATAGTTATTATATAGTATTTATATTTACGTTTATGATCTGTTTTTTTTTAGTTTAAATTTTGTTTTTAGCCAAAGATTTTTATTGAAAGATAGTTTTAGAGTTTACCTGTGACATTAGTTATTAACTTTCAGTACCTGAGCTTTTCTGTGATTTGTTTTTGAGTCGAAGTACCTCATTTTTATAATATAGTTTATTTTAAAGCTTAGACTTCTATGTCAGTTATCAAGCTGAAGTATATGATTTTTTTAGCTAGTAAGATAATGTACCTGATAGTATATGTGATAGTTTGTTTTTATGATTAGTAAAAGTACCTGAATCCTAGTTTAGTTTATTTACTCCTGTGATATTTTAGTTTTTTTTTATTATTTTTTTTTACTACTGTGATAACAAATTAACGTAGTTTAGCAAACATTCGTAGATAGTAAGTCAAGCAAGTGCAATATTTGTATAGTTTTAGAATTTACAACAGAAGCAACGACCAACTATACGAAAAGCATATTTCGAAAGTAAATTAAGAATAAAAATATAACCATTAGATTCATTATAATTTACATATTTTTGCATAAATAATATTTACCATTTATTTTTGCTGCAACCATGGCCGCTTTGTTTTTTTCTGACATTACATGTTTACCATTTTTTTTGTTGTCATAGCTGCACATGCGAAGGTAGCTTTGTCTCTTTTCGCCTAAGGGAAAAGCGGGCACACAATTTTCTACTAGCGCATGCGCAGAAAACTGTATAATAGTTTAGTTCATCCATTGGATGAACTTTAATGAATTTTGGTGAACTATTTCGTGGTTTGAGTCTAAAACAGTGCTAATGCATGTAAGGTAATTTTATTTAAAGGAAAATTATAGTAGGAAAAGATAGTTGTGTAAGTTTATAGATAGATAATAGGATTTAATTGAAGAAGACGCAAACAATATGTTTATATTATTTCTGTTTTTGTTTTAGTTGACTGTGTGGATTTAAGGCCAATTGAATGATTTTGTGGCCTTTAGTCCAAAATTCGTTTCGCCAATGTACTACAAATGGGCTCATCAGTTAGATGCTTTAGTACTTTTCTAAGACGCATTATTTTTTGATCGATGTTTACTGACTTTAATAAAACTTACAGCGATTACTCACTGTAAATTATATTTTTCTAATGGAATTTGGTTAGATTCATGCACCTAGAAGTATGCTTTGCCCGTGAATTCATTGAAGAAAACGCAAACAATATGTTTATATTATTTTTGTTTTTGTTTTAGTGGACTGTGTGGATTTAAAGCCAATTGAATGATTTGGTGACCTTTAGTCCAAAATTCGTTTCGCCAATGAACTACAAATGGGCTCATCAGTTAGATGCTTTAGTACCTTTCTAAGACGCATTATTTTTTGATCGATGCTTACCGACCTTAATAAAACTAACAGCGATTACTCACTGTAAATTATATTTTTCTAGGGGAATTTGGTTAGATTCGTGCACCTAGAAGTATGTTTTGCCCGTGGTCTGGCCAGTGAATTAATTGAAGAAAACGCAAACAATATGTTTATATTATTTTTGTTTCTGTTTTAGTGGACGGTGTGGATTTAAAGCCAATTGAATGATTTTGTGACCTTTAGTCCAAAATGCGTTTCGCCCAGGTACTACAGCTGGGCTCATCAGTTAGACGCTGAGGTGCATTTCTAAGACGCATTATTTTTTTGATCGATGTGTACCGACTTTAATAAAACTTACAGCGATTACGAACTGTAAATTATATTTTTCTAGGGAAATTTATTTAGATTCATGCACCTAGAAGTATGTTTATATAGGATTTTATAATAGGATTTTATAATAGGATTTTATTGATTAGTTAGGATAAATAATAGAATTTTAAATTAGAATTAGTGAAATGAGATCAATGCAAGAGAATGAAGACTAAGATATGTAGATAAGTGTTTAATATTAGTGTATATGTGTGTGCGCAATTTCTTGGACATGGTCGCGGGGGTGTTTGCATTTAAAAATAGTTGTCTTACTTAGGTATAGTGGTAGCAATTTACCTGATTAATAGGAGAATGACTAGGAATTACCTAAAAAGGATTATATGGTCATTGTTTGGTTTGAAATCATTTAAGAAAGAAGTTTTAATGGCCATTTTGGCTATTGAAAGTTTTTAAAGTTAAATTGTTTTAATTAATTAATTAACCGAGCTTACTTTAACCAAATAAGAAGTTCTTTTTTCTGTAAAAAAAAGTGAGTTTAAGAAATAGAGAACAACTTCAGGTAAAATTACTATATGAAAAAAAAATTTAGATTTCTCACATATATGTATTTATATATATGTAACAATTGATTGGATAGACTGCATCTGAGAAGGAATATTTTAGAAGGAGATTTCAAAGAATCCTTTTGAGGGTATCTAACCCAAGAGCAGAGGTATGTGACCAAGACATCTCTGATGACATCTCTGATGACATCTTAAAGGTGTCTGCCAGACGAAACGATCCACTGTAGGGGTTTGACAAGTGTCAAACAAAGTTTGAGACACTATCCCCTTAAACATATCAAAAAATCAGCTTTGATAAAATAACGTAGTTGAGAATGCACTGTTAAAACCGCATATTTCCGAAAAGCCCCAGCTTTGAAAATTTGGAATATCCATTCGTTCTTATCTACTTTGGTATCTATTCACAGAAAAAAAATCAGCTATGATAAAATGACGTATGTCTGCCGGCCCTGGGCTCTTACTCTAGAAGTGACTGAGTGAAAGTCATATAACATTTTTTTATCAATTTTTTTTATTAAATTGTCATACATTTTTCTTTAGTTTTAACGTACTTAATTGAAAAGATACTGTAAAAATTTGGTTCTCCAAATAGTTTTTTTATTTGGTTTTATTTTTAAATATTTGAAGAGTTTTTTTTGGTTTGAAATTAAATAAAACGATCAACAAAAGTCATCGAAAGCAAAGAAACTAATAGTACAATATTCATCGCCAGTCTTTCACCGTGCTGCCGGCAGAACGACGAGTGACCAGAACAAGGGTGAGTACACACTTTTTGTTGTTTGATAATAAAGAAAATACCTCTTCTTTATATTTTTTACATATTTTTTTTATTTTGGGATTGAACAACGATTGGAGAGCTCAATTTCATTAATTGATTTCTTAAAAATTTAAATGAATTCTATATATAATAAAATTATAATTTGAACTGTATTAAAAAGAAACAAGAATGGTAATCTCATTTCATAGGTAATGGTGTGTGCAGGCGTGGTAAGACCGTCCTGATATTTTCCAATGGCTAAGAGGACGTGACTGACAACTTACTATACGGACTAGGATGTGACTCGTTGGCCAACTTAGGGGCTATTTCCGCAATATATGGCCAAGGAAATAGCGAAGGTTGTATCTTCACGATACTTGGTGGGTTGGTCAGACCGTCGTCACTTACATCAGACGAGCCTTTGTAGTTCGGTGTGACGGTATCTAGGAGGAAAAAGTCATGGTTTTTACAAATACATTAACATTTTTTTTTTTTAATTTTTTCTTTTCAATTTTTTTTAACTTAATTTTGTTTTGCTTTTAGTCTTTTTTTTTACTCAGATTTTCTTAATCTTTTTTTTATTTCTTTTTTTTTAAATTTCATTCGTTCAATTTTTTATTAGTTCTTTTTATATTTTAGGTAAGTTTTTTTTGTCTAATTTTTTTTATTTATATTTAAATTTTTATTATTAAGTTCGAAGCACCAAACTTTCGTTTTCTTGGATATCGTCAAAGTTCTTGTATTTCTGTTATTTTCATCTAGCTACACCTTAGGTACGAATTAAATAATGTTTAGTCGAGCAGGAAGGTGCATGGAGGAATGCAAGAACCACCCCCAACGACGATCTGAGCCGTGAAACGACAAGCGTGCCAATACCATTTCCCATGTACCGAAGCAATCCTCCGTGGAATCCAAGCTCCTAACAATGGCGCCCAACGAGACTTAACGGTTCTTTTTCACCTTGGATTTGTTTTGTTTTGAATATTTTTTTTTGCTTTAGCACAAATCTGGGGACTTGTTACTTTTTGTCTTGTCATAGATGGAGAACGGCTGTCCATATCGTCAGACCAAGAGTCAGAGATCTTAGTGAGGCAGTTGGAAATCTGTGATAAAATCAAGGTTTGAACAAGGTCGTACGACTTCGGATCTCCACTGACCAGGAAATCAGGCACAGTCAGATTCCTTGTGAGGTAGAGATTCGAGGTCCGAAAACCTTGTTCGTGTGGAAGTTCATCTTGAACCCACAGTCAGCCATTTACTAGGCTAGACACCAGGAAATATGTCATTTCTTTTTTTTTTGTTTATTCATTTTTATTTCATATTCACTTATAACTATCTTAAAGCTAGACAAAAATGTTTAAAACTAGCGTACTTATCAATAACTTACAACTAATTTACTGGCCCTTTACGGGCACTTTAAACTAAACAATAACTGTTAGAACTAATGTCTTTCGACTTAAAAACTATTTTAATTAAATCTAATTATTTTTTTATTTTGAAATCAAGAAATTTTTTTACAAAAAACTCAGTTTCAGCATTTTTTTCTTCCTCCTTTTTTTTTTTTTTTTTTTTTTTTTTTTTTTTTTTTGACTTAAAAACTACCTAAAGATAAACTAAAAATAATTTAAACTAGATATAACTAACTTATACTAACTAAAAATAACTTAAACTACTTAAAATACCTAATAATACCCGAAACCACTTAAAACTACTTAAAAACTAAAACAGCCACAGCAGCATTTTTTTCGTTTTTTAATTTTTTTTTGTTTATTTTTTATATGCACACAGACACACAACAACATGCAACTCACGCATACATGTACATACGTACATTCATTACGTACACACATACATGTACAGTAACGCAGGTACATGCACATATGCCTCCGCATACATACATGTTTTTAATTTTTTTTGTGCCACCCCGACTGTTCCCTATACCTAATTACCCTAAATGTATGTAAGTCGGCCAAGACATACCATCTTAACCGACTTTAAATATCACGATGCTGTTCAGAGAGCCACCAGAACTGGTTCTCCTGTTTCGCCCTATCCCGGTCCCGATCGGACACAGTCCTACTAAACCGAAGGCCCTCCTCTCCACCTTGAGCGATGACGTCTCGACCATACAGGAGTCGCCTATCCACAGTTTTCCTTCCGGCTGACGTGGTAGATGAGCGGAAAAAAAAATTTAGATTTCTCACATATATGTATTTATATATATGTAAAAAATTGATTGGATAGACTGCATCTGAGAAGGAATATTTTAGAAGGAGATTTCAAAGAATCCTTTTGAGGGTATCTAACCCAAGAGCAGAGGTATGTGACCAAGACATCTCTGATGACATCTCTGATGACATCTTAAAGGTGTCTGCCAGACGAAACGATCCACTGTAGGGGTTTGACAAGTGTCAAACAAAGTTTGAGACACTATCCCCTTAAACATATCAAAAAATCAGCTTTGATAAAATAACGTAGTTGAGAATGCACTGTTAAAACCGCATATTTCCGAAAAGCCCCAGCTTTGAAAATTTGGAATATCCATTCGTTCTTATCTACTTTGGTATCTATTCACAGAAAAAAAATCAGCTATGATAAAATGACGTATGTCTGCCGGCCCTGGGCTCTTACTCTAGAAGTGACTGAGTGAAAGTCATATAACATTTTTTTATCAATTTTTTTTTATTAAATTGTCATACATTTTTCTTTAGTTTTAACGTACTTAATTGAAAAGATACTGTAAAAATTTGGTTCTCCAAATAGTTTTTTTATTTGGTTTTATTTTTAAATATTTGAAGAGTTTTTTTTGGTTTGAAATTAAATAAAACGATCAACAAAAGTCATCGAAAGCAAAGAAACTAATAGTACAATATTCATCGCCAGTCTTTCACCGTGCTGCCGGCAGAACGACGAGTGACCAGCACAAGGGTTAGTACACACTTTTTGTTGTTTGATAATAAAGAAAATACCTCTTCTTTATATTTTTTACATATTTTTTTTATTTTGGGATTGAACAACGATTGGAGAGCTCAATTTCATTAATTGATTTTTTTAAAATTTAAATGAATTCTATATATAATAAAATTATAATTTGAACTGTTTTAAAAAGAAACAAGAATGGTAATCTCATTTCATAGGTAATGGTGTGTGCAGGCGTGGTAAAACCGTCCTGATATTTTCCAATGGCTAAGAGGACGTGACTGACAACTTACTATACGGACTAGGATGTGACTCGTTGGTCAACTTAGGGGCTATTTCCGCAATATATGGCCAAGGAAATAGCGAAGGTTGTATCTTCACGATACTTGGTGGGTTGGTCAGACCGTCGTCACTTACATCAGACGAGCCTTTGTAGTTCGGTGTGACGGTATCTAGGAGGAAAAAGTCATGGTTTTTACAAATACATTAACATTTTTTTTTTAATTTTTTCTTTTCAATTTTTTTTAACTTAATTTTTTTTTGCTTTTAGTCTTTTTTTTACTCAGATTTTTTTAATCTTTTTTTTATTTCTTTTTTTTTTAAATTTCATTCGTTCAATTTTTTATTAGTTCTTTTTATATTTTAGGTAAGTTTTTTTTGTCTAATTTTTTTTATTTATATTTAAATTTTTATTATTAAGTTCGAAGCACCAAACTTTCGTTTTCTTGGATATCGTCAAAGTTCTTGTATTTCTGTTATTTTCATCTAGCTACACCTTAGGTACGAATTAAATAATGTTTAGTCGAGCAGGAAGGTGCATGGAGGAATGCAAGAACCACCCCCAACGACGATCTGAGCCGTGAAACGACAAGCGTGCCAATACCATTTCCCATGTACCGAAGCAATCCTCCGTGGAATCCAAGCTCCTAACAATGGCGCCCAACGAGACTTAACGGTTCTTTTTCACCTTGGATTTGTTTTGTTTTGAATATTTTTTTTTGCTTTAGCACAAATCTGGGGACTGGTTACTTTTTGTCTTGTCATAGATGGAGAACGGCTGTCCATATCGTCAGACCAAGAGTCAGAGATCTTAGTGAGGCAGTTGGAAATCTGTGATAAAATCAAGGTTTGAACAAGGTCGTACGACTTCGGATCTCCACTGACCAGGAAATCAGGCACAGTCAGATTCCTTGTGAGGTAGAGATTCGAGGTCCGAAAACCTTGTTCGTGTGGAAGTTCATCTTGAACCCACAGTCAGCCATTTACTAGGCTAGACACCAGGAAATATGTCATTTCTTTTTTTTTTGTTTATTCATTTTTATTTCATATTCACTTATAACTATCTTAAAGCTAGACAAAAATGTTTAAAACTAGCGTACTTATCAATAACTTACAACTAATTTACTGGCCCTTTACGGGCACTCTAAACTAAACAATAACTGCTAGAACTAATGTCTTTCGACTTAAAAACTATTTTAATTAAATCTAATTATTTTTTTATTTTGAAATCAAGAAATTTTTTTACAAAAAACTCAGTTTCAGCATTTTTTTCTTCCTTTTTTTTTTTTTTTTTTTTTTTTTTTTTTTTTTTACTTAAAAACTACCTAAAGATAAACTAAAAATAATTTAAACTAGATATAACTAACTTATACTAACTAAAAATAACTTAAACTACTTAAAATACCTAATAATACCCGAAACCACTTAAAACTACTTAAAAACTAAAACAGCCACAGCAGCATTTTTTTCGTTTTTTAATTTTTTTTGTTTATTTTTTATATGCACGCAGACACACAACAACATCCAACTCACGCATACATGTACATACGTACATTCATTACGTACACACATACATGTACAGTAACGCAGGTACATGCACATATGCCTCCGCATACATACATGTTTTTAATTTTTTTTGTGCCACCCCGACTGTTCCCTATACCTAATTACCCTAAATGTATGTAAGTCGGCCAAGACATACCATCTTAACCGACTTTAAATATCACGATGCTGTTCAGAGAGCCACCAGAACTGGTTCTCCTGTTTCGCCCTATCCCGGTCCCGATCGGACACAGTCCTACTAAACCGAAGGCCCTCCTCTCCACCTTGAGCGATGACGCACAGTGCGTCGAGTCGATAGAAAGTAAGGAAAAAAATCAAAGCTCAGATTAAGTTTTTTTTTTTATGTTTATGATTTATTAAAACAAAAAATAAAGTTTACACAAAGTAATAAAGTAAAAATATAGTTTTCAAATTTGTTTGTAAGCTTAGGAAATATAAAAGAAAAGATTTTTCAACACTTGAATTTAAAATTAAAAAATAAAACTTAAAATAAAATATTCTTAATCATCACAAGAACAATCATGTTCTTCACTAAAAATAAGGAAGTTTTTTATATTTGCATCAAAATGTCTTTGTTTGCGCACAATTTTTCTTTGTAATGAAACGAGGGGATCAGATATTAACAACAAATAATTTATAACATCTTGTATGTTGTTCGACCTCGAGGACTTTCTTGCATGACAGAGCCTAGTGCGACGAAAAGTCTTGTGTAAGCTCTCTAGTGCTTCCTCAGACATTTGTCCAATTGGTATTTGAAAACTTTTCATAATTTCAATCCCATGAAAGAAAAGCTTGTGTAGTGTACAGGGCATGTAATACCAACCATACAATTCTAAGTAAAGGTTCTTAGTTTCACAGAGTAACAAATCGAATTTTTCAAGGTCGATTTCAGCACCCGATGAAATAACACGTAAGATTATTGAAAATCTTTCAATCAATGTATGATTTATTTTTGTTATTTCAGAACTTTGTTTAGGGTCAGAAAAAAAAGTTCTGGCAGTATTGCCATCATTGGATGAACCAAAACCTTGCCTAGGATGGTCCACATTTAAACCCATTTTTGCCTTAAATTCTGACTGGATTCGTTTTTTTTCCTCTTTGAACATAGTTTTGTTTTCTTCTCCTTGAACTCGCCATTTTTTAAAATTTAATCTATATGCAATGTGTAACATGCATTCAAATGTTCTTATCCAAAGATGAAGAGTGGATAAGCCAAACCGATAGTTGTCTTCCTTAGGAGTTTTCTCGTAACACTTGACTGTGTTCATTTCGCTGGGTAATGCACCACAGATGTAGCATTTTGAAGAAGAGTTGGTTTCCGACAGCACATTACATACACTTCCATCAACCATGGTTAAGTGAAATTCGAATGAAACTCTGAAGCTATGCCCAGCTACACACACAGTAGTTTCACCAAGTTGGTTTATTTTAGCTTGCATGTAAGCCTCCTCTTCTTTCACCAGCTCAGGACACTCTTTACGAAACAAAAACTTAAGGGGCCTACAATACAAAATAGATCCAGGTCGATCATTTATCCAAAGAGATTCTCCCGAATCAATGTCAATTAATTTTAAGGGAGCAAATGCGACCAAGAATAAATATTCGTCCGAATTGTCTGCATTGTCAAATCTAATTTTATAGACACTGTGGCTACCACTACCGTCAAAGCCCCACTTGCAGACCAATCTGGCTTTTGTGTCTTTTCTGATAATAACAGATTTTGATATGCTTTCAACGGTTTTAGCCATAACATCTTCAAAATCCACCTCAGCAGATGTTTCATTCACAATTGATTTTGGCAACATACCTTGTTTTATCCGGCGTAGAGCGTAGATGCTTGGAAAACAATCTTTGTGTAGAGTGTTTACAGCGTTTCTCAAAACTTGGTAGCTTCGTTCATTTAAATCCAGGTCAAGGTACAGTGTCAAAGCTTCTTCGGATGAAAAAACCTTATTTTCTTCCACTAAGGACCTTGAAGATGATGAATTTGTGGCTGCTTGTGTTGATGCAAACCTTAGTTCGTCAAAAGATCTTGTCTTCACCAGCTCTTCCACTCTCTGCTTCTTAGTTTTTTTGCAACACTCGTCAAAGGGTTTAATCGGCCTTCCACGTTTATTTTTTAGATTTTGATTATTAGATTTCATGTGAGAAATGCTGTCCGGAAAAGAGTGCACCAGATTGAGCCAATCCCTGTTCCATTCTAGAAAACGATCAAGCTTCCTACTGCACTTTTGCCACCTTTTTTTTATGTTTGAACAAAATGTAAAAACATGTCTTCTTAAATTGGCTTCATTTCTTGCATCCTCAATTACGTTTTTTTTAATAAACTCCAGAACAGCAGCAAATCTGTTGGTAGAATGGGTTGACCATTGCTGAAAAAGCTCCCTATTGGTAAACATCCTTTAAATAAACAGGGGAGTAAATGGCGTTTAAAAAAAAAGGCGCAAGTTGGCGCAGATAATTTTTACACCGTCGGAAAGCTCACACTGTTAGCTTCACTTAAAAAAACAAAATTTCACGACAACCAGCAACACTCGTTTTAAAATCACTACTGAAGGTTGAATAGTAGCTCGTTAAAGAGGTGCATGTTAGACTTAGTAAAAACTGTACAAAAATCTGTCGAAAAGTAACAGTAAAAAAAACAAATAAGTTGTACTTACCTTAGTGAATAAGATCTGACTGAAAACCGGTTTACTTAGATAATTATTTTACTCTGCAGGCCAAGGCTTCAAGAACCAGTGCAAACGTTCTCGATTTGAGTAATCAACTAAGCTCATGTTTTGTGGTGGGCAGGCAGCAGGGGGGTGAATATTATCTTACAAAAAAGTTACAGTTCACTTATTAGTGACTTTACCATGACTTTTGCGTGTATTATAATCATGTTTAGTTAGACTAATTTTTTGATTTTTTTCCATTGATCGACGCACTGTGTGACGTCTCGACCATACAGGAGTCGCCTATCCACAGTTTTCCGGCTGACGTGGTAGATGAGCGGAACCGCCCCTCTTTCCTGTATCAGCCCTCGACTGTCTAAATAGAGGAATGCCTCGGGAGGGATGTAACCCCTTTACCGCGCACTCTCAAAATATTCGTTATTGGGGTAATAAGCCCCAAATATTAGGCTGTTATTTGAGGACATCGCTCTTGCAACGTGACCCCGAATCAGCTTGAACAAAAAATTATATATTCTGTTTATGTTGGCTCCGTTGTATAGAACCTGGTTGGAATAATATCTTGTGTACTCCGACTTTGGTGTTCTGTGTAATCCAAGGCAACGTCTAACACATTGCCTCTCAAACACCCGAATCTTTTCCATTTGAGATCGGGCAACGTCGAACCACACCGGGCATCCGTAGGCAATCATCGGCCTGATGAGGGCCATGTAGCAAATCACCTTCATCCTGCAGTCAAGACGGCTGCTATAAAACAGTCGTTTTGTTAAGGCAAAGGCTCCCCTAGCCCTGCCCAAAGCAGCACCATATGTCTGACGAAATACAGGCACTGATCCAACCAGTTGCCAAGGTAGCTTACTACACTTTTACTCGCCAGTGGATGTCCATGTGGCCCTACGATCGCCAGCGGCGCCAGTTCTTTCTAGTATCCCTTGAGGCGCTAGAGAACGGATTCCTAAACAAAATAGTTTCTGATTTCTGGAAGTTGATTTTCAACTTCCAGTCATCACAATATCGCTGAATCTTGTCGAAGTCACTCTGAAAAGAATTTTAATTACCTCAATTGTATTTGCTGTTCTATACGCAATTAGATCGTCGGCGTACGCAATTGCCTGCGTTAGACTACCTATCAGATCGCTGGTGTAAATGCTGAATAGAATCGGCGAGTTAACCGCTCCCTGCTGAAGACCATTATTAATATTAAATATTGCGGTAGAAGTTACATTGCCACTCTTGACAACAAACTTTCTACCATTTAGCAAGTCATAAAGCATATACAATAGAGGTTTACTTATACCTAGTCTGGTTAGCTTTAGATAGAGACCTTCTAACCATACGGTGTCGAAGGCCTTCTCCAAATCAACCAGACAGGCACCCGTACACTGCTTTTTAGTTTTGTTCCATTGGATATCAGAAACAAGTTTAGACGCGGTATGAATTGTGTCATGTCCCGCCTTAAAAACGAACTGATTATCCGGTATAATATTTTTGTCCTCCGCCCACTTGAACAGGGCTCTATTAATAACCTTTTCAAATACTTTACTGATACTTGGAAGAAGACTTATCGACCGGAGATTCGCCGGATTGGAGTTGTCCTTTCCCTTTTTTGGGAGAGGGTGTACCACAGCTGTCTTCCACCGCACTGGATAATATGCATAATTCAGAGCGTTGTTAAACAGTGTGGTATAAATGTCACCTGCTTCCTGAGGCAAATGTCGTAGTACAACGTTGGATACACCATCGAATGCTGCTGACTTCTTTTTCTTTAATGAATCGAAGATGAGCTGGAGCTCATTCTTCGAAATTAACAGGGGACTGGGCCCATTTCGGTCAGCGATTGTGGCCTTTGCCAAATCTTCATCATTTAACCCGGTAAAAGCAAGGTTCTCAGATCGCCATTCGCTTATATCGTTTCGGAGCCATAAGTGATGAAGCAGAGGTCTGTTCTCCAGGTCATGATTCGAGCGAATGCTAGCATTCACCTTGTACACTTGCTGGAAAGCAGCCCCCACAGCCACCACTTTCTCTAGCGGATCTTCGATTGGGGGTGGCCGTGGCGCGATAGTTGTGTGTTCGCCTGTCAACCTCAGGGTCACAGGTTCGATCCCTGCCGTAGTCTATGTCTTCTTATTTTCCATTAAAACCAATTCTAAAAATAATTGTCATACAATGAGTTGCTGGTTTACTCATTACATGCTGTTTAGGCATAACACTAACAACATGTGATTGAGTAAAACTAGTATACCGATAAAATATGACAAGAGGATAAAAAAATTAATGCAAATTATAAGGGACATCGATAAATAAGACACGGAAATTTCTCCGCATTAGTTCAGCCGCCATCCCTGGAGATAAAATCTGACACAACAACCACCTACAGTCTCCGAATATCACGCCACACATCTTTCCTATCATTCTTTCTCTTCCTTAACCTCACCCTAACGCCCGCGCTGTGTTGAAACATTTAAAGGGTATTCATAATCCCTTGAGCGCGTGTAGATTATAAAAAAAAAAAAAAAAATATAGAGGTCATCGTCCAATACGGCATCCTCTGGGTCTATGCCTGCTGTCAGGAGTACGTCTCTGTTCTCTGTCGTCTTCTGGAGCTTAAGACACGGAAGATCGTTTCGATCCTTTCTTCTAAAAATCTTATTAATTGTTGGGAACATACTTGGGTCGCTAGAGTTAACGGCACGAATTTTATTGTCCCAGAACACATTTATAACCAACCTATAATTTTCTTTGATGAATTGGTTGATGTTTTTGATGGACGACTTCAGTTTCGTAATCTCCAGATCTCGTGTATCAGTAAACCGTCTGTACAAGCGTTTTAGTCTTGTCAGTAGTCCACTTTTTTGTATGTGAAGTGCGTCAATTGTCGCGTTACGGTACATGTCAGTTGCGTTGCGTTCTTTTTTATTTCGGTATTGTTCTGTTCATTGTTCGTAGAATCGTTTCGTCAATTTGTTCTAAGTATCTGTCGATTTCAGTATTTGTTGGGTTACTGTCATTTGGTGGGGCTATACCATTTGAACGTAATTCACTCAATAAGGCATTGGAGAAGCGTGGCCAGCGCACTTTACTGTAATTGTAAGTATGCACAGGCACATACTCATCCAACTCCATAAGCTCTTCTTGGTCGTTGACCCAAAGTGTCAGTAATTTTTAGTCTTGTGTCTTTCAGCAATAGATCCAGATAGGCACCGCTTCTTGGAAATGATGGCCTCTCTGTTGCTAGAAGATCGATGCGATACTCAAGGTTGTATCGACCCATCCAATTATACAAATGGTAAGCTCGAGGATTTTGTATTTGATTTCACCAATCTATGTGTTTGGCGTTTAAATCACCGGCTAATATGTAAAAGTTTTCTTCCGAGCTCAATCTTAAGCATTCAAAAAGCTTTTCAAACTCTGTTATAAACTGTGTGGGCTGAGGTGTTTCCGGTGCATAGGCAGCGATCACATACATTCGCTTCCCCTCTTGGAGAGGAATGCATATGATGCATGCCTCTAACGTCCGAAATTTTCGCACATCACTATTATATATTACCTTATGATTGATTTTGCCGTTGTTGTTTTGGCTGCTACTGTGGCTGTTGTTTTTGTAATTGTTCTTTTTGCTTTTGTTGTTCTTGTTCCTCGCATTCTTTTAGTTGTGTTGCTCGGCGCGCTTCTAGCTTGGCCTTAATTTGGCTTTTCAAACTTTGGATTTCTGCCTCCATTGTTTCAATTTGAGCGACCATTCTGTGTTCCTCGTCCTCCTCAGATGACGCCTCTGATGTGGAGAGGTTTACGAAGGCAGTACTATCGCCTGTCGTGAAGTGCTCTTCTCCTTCCTCAGACATATATTCAATACCCTCTTCGGGTGAAGTTTTTAGCTGGGTTTGTCTTGCTGCCTCTGACGTCTCGTCTATATCCGACGTAGTCACCCCAGCTGGCAGCTTTGCTGAGGTGGCCGTGGATCTCCTCTTCATCAAATTTGGTGCGCACTTGATCATCTTTCTGCGCTTCTGGTTAGCATCGGATGATGTTGCCGTTGTTGTTATTGCTATTGATGTTGTTGCTGCAGAATCACTGCTTGTAAGTCGAACATCTTTCGATGTTCCCTCAGCTGATGCCATCGTTGGCCTCATTGGCCCTAGGACACCTTTCGATGTCCCGGTGCTTAAACTCCTCCTCCTTTGCTCGTTTTCCCAACCAATAAAGTTTTCCACTTCCCGGTTGTGAAAAAAAGCTTGCAAAGTTCTGATGCCCGGCTGGGAATCGAACTGGCGACCCTCGGATTCTCGGTCGGCCACTCTGCCTTTGTGCTACTGCACCACTTAAGAAATCTTGATTTAATGTTATACTTAGACGCACACACGAAATTTAATTTGGAAAAAACTGGGAAGCCGAAACCGTGTTAACACCTCCACAGTACGAGATCGACTGAAAAATATGTCATGGGTGTGGTAGAGAGATGAACGCAATTAACCACTGAATTTCACCGGTCACAAGATATAAGTACGATAGAACGCAAACTAACGACAATATCTGAGGGTAATAGATGGAAAGGAAATTTGGTCAAATATTCACACACCTAGGCGTTACTTGTAATATATACCAAAAAGTATTAATTTTTTTACAAATTTCATATATTTTTTTTTTATATATATTTTTTTTATTGTTTTTTTTTTGTTAATATTTGTTCTACCTTTCATTTTTTAACTTTTTTTACATTGAAATTTAGTTCTTTTTACACATTTTTTTACTTTCATTACAATATTTTCATTTACTTTGAAATTTAGCTTTTTATAATTTCTTTTATCATTTTATCATTTTTATAGAACAAAGTTTAATTTTCATTTTATTTACATTCTTCTTTTCAACATTTTTGTTTACATTTATTTTAATTTGTTGATTTTGAAATTTAACTTTTTGTTTGCTATTTTTATTTTATTTTACATTTCTTAATATGTTTTTGCATTTGGTGCAGTAAAATTTACCACAACAAGTTGCACCTGTCTATTATAGAACTTAACCATTTTAAATCTTCTTTTTCCGTTACTGCTCCAAAACGCTTGTAGAGTCTGTAGATACCTGGCGGCCATCAGCCAGAGACCTACTCTTAAAGTATTTTGGAAAAGTAAATAAAACAGATTTCCATACATTTAAGATTTGAGTGGAAATAAATCCATGAATGATAACCATCAAGAAGACGGCCGGTCGCTTGCAATGTACCAGGAGATGAGATGAGAAAGTAATCGAGTCAGGCGGACTCTTACTTATATTGAAACAACACATCATTAATTTAAATTAAAGTAACTTATTATTTACTTCATATTGTGTTAAGGAAATGGGTTTTAACGTTCCTTTTTGTAATTCTTTAAAGTTAATTTTCTGTTAAATAGGACAATTAATCTATCAGAATTGAAACACAGTAGATTTCAGTATTTAAAGAAATTTTTTCCTCTCTCACCTCGCGATATTGGTTTTAGGGGGATTGCTTCGCGCTTTAAATCACTCGCGATTTGTTTTAGAGTAACTAGTAGAATGCCTAGAGGAAACTTTTTCTCAGTTTTATTTCTTTTAAGCTTTCTCGAATAATTTTGGTTGAAAAGGTTCTGAACTTAGCCATTTGGATTCGGCAAGTTTTGGAAAGACATCCACAACTTGCTGAATCATCGAATGCTTGTGTGAGAGTAAAGTTTCGATGAGATTCGACAACGGAGGAACACTGGTTTTCTAGGAGAGTACGTAGCTTTCCAGGAAGCCGTGATCCCGTGACTGAAGATCTCGAAAACGAGCGAATGGTTGTATGTATATGTGAGAGATTGGAATGACCGAGCTAGACAATAGATTATGCATGCAAAGGACACTTTTTTGTGAGCTTTGCAAGCAATAGGTTGTTTTTATCGAAAAGATTCGAGAACGGTTAAAAAAAGTAGAAGTGGAGAAAAAGAATTGATCAAGGATTTTTGGAGTGCTTTTAAAGTAGCTCCAAATATTATAAGTGAGCTGAACGCTCCTGTTGTGACGAAAGAGCAGCCTAGCTTTAGAGATATCTCACCGGATCAAGCCAAGCAGCTGAAGAAAATCAAGTTACGGTCTCCCTCCTTTGCCGAATTTGGGTTGGGTAAAGCCAACCTGGAAGAGCACGTAATTGAAGTGGATGACGAACAAAGCAAAGGCACTACCCCATTTCTCCAGTAGTCCAAAAGCTCATGTACGCTGAGCTGGACAGAATGCTGGTAATGGGGGTGATAGAGGAAAGTCCAGTTGTTTTGAGTAAGAAAAAGTGGAAAAAATAGGCTGTGTCTGGATTCAAGGAAGGTAAATGCTAGGACGAAGAAGTTTGCGTACGCACTTCCACACACTGATTACGTATGGCAGGCTTAACTAAAAAAGTAGAAAATTTTTGTTTAAAGGATCTAGGAAATGTAGTTGGGGACGGTGGTATAGGAACAGATAAGGACGAAGTATCGGCGGTCGAGGACTTTCCGATACCAAAAACCCCCAAGCAACTTCGCAGGTTCTTAGGCATGACAAGCTGGTATAGGCGATTCATTCCATATTATTCTTCAATTGCAGCTCCAATGACTGACTGCCTAAAGAAAGGAAAGACTTTTATTATGACTGAAGAAGCAAAGACTACATTTTAACGATTCAAAATGAGTTTAGTTAAAGCGCCCATACTGACAAATCCCGACTTTTCAAAACGCTTTTATATACAGTGGGACGCTTCAACGATGGACTATGAAAAAAATCAACTACCCATAGCATTCATGTCCCAGAAGCTTAATTCCTCTCAAAGGAGTTATAGTATTACGAACTTGAATGCTATGCGGCCGTTTTATCTGTAAAAATATTCAGGGCTTACGGAGAGGGCTTACCCTTCACTATCATTACCGATCACGCAAGTTTGAAATGGTTAATTACCCAAAAGGACTTATCTGGACGTTTAGCCAGATGGAGTTTCAAACTGCAGGGTTTCGACTTCGTGATCGAACATAAGAAGTGTGTCCAAAACGTAGTGCCTGATACCTTGTCGAGAATTCATATGGAAGAGATCACAACCAATGACTTAGCACTAGAAGTTGACTTTAGTTCACCATATTTCTCTTCAGAGGAATATGTTGACCAAATGAAAATAGTAGAGAAAGACAAGGACAAATTACTTGACATTTGCATATCGGAGGTTTTTGTCTATAAACGGACAGACATACGAACAGTTGGTACAATACATGAAGACCGAGCTTGGGAGCTTTGGTACCTGTGGGGTTGCATGAGGGCCTTTTGAAAGCAGCACATGACTCTCCACCATCAGGGCACGGTGGTATCAATAAAACTTTGTCAAAGTTGACAAAAATATTTCTGGCGATGTACAGTGTGGGGTGGGTTGGTGCGAAAAATGTAAGTGCAGGAAATCTGTAAACACCACGACTCGACCGCCGATGGGACAACAAAGACTGACTGAACGACCATTCCAAATATGGTTTCAAGATTTCCTTAGACCCTATCCACACACAAGAAATGGTAACATACAAATATTAATTGTCCTTGACCATTTTAGCAAACACGTGTTCCTTAAAGCAATTAGAAAAGCAACATCATCTGAGGTAGTGAAGTTTTTAGAGGAAAATGTATTTCATGTTTTCGGTGTTCCGTAATATCTTCTGTCCGATAATGGAAAACAATTCATTTCAGAATTACATACTGATTTCTTGAAACGTTATGTGGTTGAAAATATTCGAACGGCGATTTATTCTCCCCAAGCAAACGCGTCCGAAAAAGTAAAGCAATCGGTATTTTCGAAAATCCGATCATATTTGGAAAAGGACCAGGAACATTGGGATCAACGTGTTAGCCATGTTGCGTTTGCATTGCGATTGTGCATGATGCAATTGCCGTTAAATCTTATTATTCGATTTTCTGCACTCCAATGATACGGCAAGAAAAATCATATGAATAGCTCCGTAAACTCGGCGTGGTAAAAAAATACAAGATCGAAATTTTAAACAAAGATGATAGATCAAAAATTTTCCAAAATTTAAAACTTGCACACCTAAAAGGTAAAAAAGTGTATAAAACACAAAGCAAAGAGATTAAATATAAACCAGTAATTAAATTGATATTCATAAAATCTATTATTTTAAAAGCTGTAGGTAATCCGCTATATGAAATATGAAATTTGCAACGCATAAAAGTTGGCATTTATCATGCAAAAGACCTGCATGTTTAAGGCAAGCAGTATCTTAATGACGCACTCAGATGATGTTGCTTTGACTGTGATATTAGGTTAAGATATTTCAGTTAGTTATTTTTGTAGTTTATTTTCCATTAGTAAATTATATAGTCAATTTTGTTTATAGTTTTATTTACATAGTTTAATTATTTATAGTTATTTATTTATTTACAGTGTTATTTATTTATTTATAGTTATTTATCTATTCATGTATTTATTTATGTATAGTTTTTTTATTTATTATATAGTTATTATATAGTATTTATATTTACGTTTATGATCTGTTTTTTTTTTTAGTGTAAATTTTGTTTTTAGCCAAAGATTTTTATTGAAAGATAGTTTTAGAGTTTACCTGTGACATTAGTTATTAACTTTCAGTACCTGAGCTTTTCTGTGATTTGTTTTTGAATCGAAGTACCTCATCTTTATAATATAGTTTATTTTAAAGCTTAGACTTCTATGTCAGTTATCAAGCTGAAGTATATGATTTTTTTAGCTAGTAAGATAATGTACCTGATAGTATATGTGATAGTTAGTTTTTATGATTAGTAAAAGTACCTGAATCCTAGTTTAGTTTATTTACTCCTGTGATATTTTAGTTTTTTTTATTATTTATTATTTTTTTTTACTACTGTGATAACAAATTAACGTAGTTTAGCAAACAGTCGTAGATAGTAAGTCAAGCAAGTGCAATATTTGTATAGTTTTAGAATTTACAACAGAAGCAACGACCGACTATACGAAAAGCATAATCCGAAAGTAAATTAAGAATAAAAATATAACCATTAGATTCATTATAATTTACATATTTTTGCATAAATAATATTTACCATTTATTTTTGCTGCACCCATGGCCGCTTTGTTTTTTTCTGACATTACATGTTTACCATTTTTTTTGTTGTCATAGCTGCACATGCGAAGGTAGCTTTGTCTCTTTTCGCCTAAGGGAAAAGCGGGCACACAATTTTCTACTAGCGCATGCGCAGAAAACTGTATAATAGTTTAGTTCATCCATTGGATGAACTTTAATGAATTTTGGTGAACTATTTCGTGGTTTGAGTCTAAAACAGTGCTAATGCATGTAAGGGAATTTTATTTTAAGGAATATTATAGTAGGAAAAGATAGTTGTGTAAGTTTATAGATAGATAATAGGATTTAATTGAAGAAGACGCAAACAATATGTTTATATTATTTCTGTTTTTGTTTTAGTTGACTGTGTGGATTTAAGGCCAATTGAATGATTTTGTGGCCTTTAGTCCAAAATTCGTTTCGCCAATGTACTACAAATGGGCTCATCAGTTAGATGCTTTAGTACCTTTCTAAGACGCATTATTTTTTGATCGATGTTTACTGACTTTAATAAAACTTACAGCGATTACTCACTGTAAATTATATTTTTCTAATGGAATTTGGTTAGATTCATGCACCTAGAAGTATGTTTTGCCCGTGAATTCATTGAAGAAAACGCAAACAATATGTTTATATTATTTTTGTTTTTGTTTTAGTGGACTGTGTGGATTTAAAGCCAATTGAAAGATTTGGTGACCTTTAGTCCAAAATTCGTTTCGCCAATGTACTACAAATGGGCTCATCAGTTAGATGCTTTAGTACCTTTCTAAGACGCATTATTTTTTGATCGATGCTTACCGACTTTAATAAAACTAACAGCGATTACTCACTGTAAATTATATTTTCTAGGGGAATTTGGTTAGATTTGTGCACCTAGAAGTATGTTTTGCCCGTGGTCTGGCCAGTGAATTAATTGAAGAAAACGCAAACAATATGTTTATATTATTTTTGTTTTTGTTTTAGTGGACTGTGTGGATTTAAGGCCAATTGAATGATTTTGTGACCTTTAGTCCAAAATCATTCGCCCAGGTACTACAGCTGGGCTCATCAGTTAGATGCTGAGGTACATTTCTAAGACGCATTATTTTTTTGATCGATGTGTACCGACTTTAATAAAACTTACAGCGATTACGCACTGTAAATTATATTTTTCTAGGGGAATTTATTTAGATTCATGCACCTAGAAGTATGTTTATATAGGATTTTATAATAGGATTTTATTGATTAGTTAGGATAAATAATAGAATTTTAAATTAGAATTAGTGAAATGAGATCAATGCAAGAGAATGAAGACTAAGATATGTAGATAAGTGTTTAATATTAGTGTATATGTGTGTGCGCAATTTCTTGGACATGGTCGCGGGGGTGTTTGCATTTAAAAATAGTTGTCTTACTTAGGTATAGTGGTAGCAATTTACCTGGTTAATAGGAGAATGACTAGGAATTACCTAAAAAGGATTATATGGTCATTGTTTAGTTTGAAATCATTTAAGAAAGAAGTTTTAATGGCCATTTTGGCTATTGAAAGTTTTTAAAGTTAAATTGTTTTAATTAATTAATTAACCGAGCTTACTTTAACCAAATAAGAAGTTCTTTTTTCTGTAAAAAAAAGTGAGTTTAAGAAATAGAGAACAACTTCAGGTAAAATTACTATATGAAAAAAAAATTTAGATTTCTCACATATATGTATTTATATATATGTAACAATTGATTGGATAGACTGCATCTGAGAAGGAATATTTTAGAAGGAGATTTCAAAGAATCCTTTTGAGGGTATCTAACCCAAGAGCAGAGGTATGTGACCAAGACATCTCTGATGACATCTCTGATGACATCTTAAAGGTGTCTGCCAGACGAAACGATCCACTGTAGGGGTTTGACAAGTGTCAAACAAAGTTTGAGACACTATCCCCTTAAACATATCAAAAAATCAGCTTTGATAATATAACGTAGTTGAGAATGCACTGTTAAAACCGCATATTTCCGAAAAGCCCCAGCTTTGAAAATTTGGAATATCCATTCGTTCTTATCTACTTTGGTATCTATTCACAGAAAAAAAATCAGCTATGATAAAATGACGTATGTCTGCCGGCCCTGGGCTCTTACTCTAGAAGTGACTGAGTGAAAGTCATATAACATTTTTTTATCAATTTTTTTTATTAAATTGTCATACATTTTTCTTTAGTTTTAACGTACTTAATTGAAAAGATACTGTAAAAATTTGGTTCTCCAAATAGTTTTTTTATTTGGTTTTATTTTTAAATATTTGAAGAGTTTTTTTTGGTTTGAAATTAAATAAAACGATCAACAAAAGTCATCGAAAGCAAAGAAACTAATAGTACAATATTCATCGCCAGTCTTTCACCGTGCTGCCGGCAGAACGACGAGTGACCAGAACAAGGGTGAGTACACACTTTTTGTTGTTTGATAATAAAGAAAATACCTCTTCTTTATATTTTTTACATATTTTTTTTATTTTGGGATTGAACAACGATTGGAGAGCTCAATTTTATTAATTGATTTTTTAAAAATTTAAATGAATTCTATATATAATAAAATTATAATTTGAACTGTTTTAAAAAGAAACAAGAATGGTAATCTCATTTCATAGGTAATGGTGTGTGCAGGCGTGGTAAAACCGTCCTGATATTTTCCAATGGCTAAGAGGACGTGACTGACAACTTACTATACGGACTAGGATGTGACTCGTTGGTCAACTTAGGGGATATTTCCGGAATATATGGCCAAGGAAATATCGAAGGTTGTATCTTCACGATACTTGGTGGGTTGGTCAGACCGTCGTCACTTACATCAGACGAGCCTTTGTAGTTCGGTGTGACGGTATCTAGGAGGAAAATGTCATGGTTTTTACAAATACATTAACATTTTTTTTTAATTTTTTCTTTTCAATTTTTTTTAACTTAATTTTGTTTTGCTTTTAGTCTTTTTTTTACTCAGATTTTTTAAATCTTTTTTTTATTTCTTTTTTTTTAAATTTCATTCGTTCAATTTTTTATTAGTTCTTTTTATATTTTAGGTAAGTTTTTTTTGTCTAATTTTTTTTATTTATATTTAAATTTTTATTATTAAGTTCGAAGCACCAAACTTTCGTTTTCTTGGATATCGTCAAAGTTCTTGTATTTCTGTTATTTTCATCTAGCTACACCTTAGGTACGAATTAAATAATGTTTAGTCGAGCAGGAAGGTGCATGGAGGAATGCAAGAACCACCCCCAAGGACGATCTGAGCCGTGAAACAACAAGCGTGCCAATACCATTTCCCATGTACCGAAGCAATCCTCCGTGGAATCCAAGCTCCTAACAATGGCGCCCAACGAGACTTAACGGTTCTTTTTCACCTTGGATTTGTTTTGTTTTGAATATTTTTTTTGCTTTAGCACAAATCTTGGGACTGGTTACTTTTTGTCTTGTCATAGATGGAGAACGGCTGTCCATATCGTCAGACCAAGAGTCAGAGATCTTAGTGAGGCAGTTGGAAATCTGTGATAAAATCAAGGTTTGAACAAGGTCGTACGACTTCGGATCTCCACTGACCAGGAAATCAGGCACAGTCAGATTCCTTGTGAGGTAGAGATTCGAGGTCCGAAAACCTTGTTCGTGTGGAAGTTCATCTTGAACCCACAGTCAGCCATTTACTAGGCTAGACACCAGGAAATATGTCATTTCTTTTTTTTTTGTTTATTCATTTTTATTTCATATTCACTTATAACTATCTTAAAGCTAGACAAAAATGTTTAAAACTAGCGTACTTATCAATAACTTACAACTAATTTACTGGCCCTTTACGGGCACTCTAAACTAAACAATAACTGTTAGAACTAATGTCTTTCGACTTAAAAACTATTTTAATTAAATCTAATTATTTTTTTATTTTGAAATCAAGAAATTTTTTTTACAAAAAACTCAGTATCAGCATTTTTTTCTTCCTCCTTTTTTTTTTGTTTTACTTAAAAACTACATAAGGATAAACTAAAAATAATTTAAACTAGATATAACTAACTTATACTAACTAAAAATAACTTAAACTACTTAAAATACCTAATAATACCCGAAACGACTTAAAACTACTTAAAAACTAAAACAGCCACAGCAGCATTTTGTTCGTTTTTTAATTTTTTTTTGTTTATTTTTTATATGCACGCAGACACACAACAACACGCAACTCACGCATACATGTACATACGTACATACATTACGTACACACATACATGTACAGAAACGCAGGTACATGCACATATGCCTCCGCATACATACATGTTTTTAATTTTTTTTGTGCCACCCCGACTGTTCCCTATACCTAATTACCCTAAATGTATGTAAGTCGGCCAAGACATACCATCTTAACCGACTTTAAATATCACGATGCTGTTCAGAGAGCCACCAGAACTGGTTCTCCTGTTTCGCCCTATCCCGGTCCCGATCGGACACAGTCCTACTAAACCGAAGGCCCTCCTCTCCACCTTGAGCGATGACGTCTCGACCATACAGGAGTCGCCTATCCACAGTTTTCCGGCTGACGTGGTAGATAAGCGGAACCGCCCCTCTATCCTGTATCAGCCTTAGACTGTCTAAATAGAGGAATGCCTCGGGAGGGATGTAACCCCTTAACCGCGCACTCTCAAAATATTCGTTATCGGGGTAATAAGCCCCAAATATTAGGCTGTTATTTGAGGACATTGCTCTTGCAACGTGACCCCGAATCAGCTTGAACAAAAAATTATATATTCTGTTTATGTTGGCTCCGTTGTATAGAACCTGGTTGGAAAAATATCTTGTGTACTCCGACTTTGGTGTTCTGTGTAATCCAAGGCAACGTCTAACACATTGCCTCTCAAGCACCCGAATCTTTTCCATTTGAGATGGGGCAACGTTGAACCACACCGGGCATCCGTAGGCAATCATCGGCCTGATGAGGGCCATGTAGCAAATCACCTTCATCCTGCAGTCAAGACGGCTGCTATAAAACAGTCGTTTTGTTAAGGCAAAGGCTCCCCTAGCCCTGGCCAAAGCAGCACCATATGTCTGACGAAATACAGGCACTGATCCAACCAGTTGCCAAGGTAGCTTACTACACTTTTACTCGCCAGTGGATGTCCATGTGGCCCTACGATCGCCAGCGGCGCCAGTTCTTTCTAGTATCCCTTAAGGCGCTAGAGAACGGATTCCTAAACAAAATAGTTTCTGATTTCTGGAAGTTGATTTTCAACTTCCAGTCATCACAATATCGCTGAATCTTGTCGAAGTCACTCTGAAAAGAATTTTAATGACCTCAATTGTAGAAGTTACATTGCCACTCTTGACAACAAACTTTCTACCATTTAGCAAGTCATGAAGCATATACAATAGAGGTTTACTTATACCTAGTCTGGTTAGCTTTAGATAGAGACCTTCTAACCATACGGTGTCGAAGGCCTTCTCCAAATCAACCAGACAGGCATCCGTACACTGCTTTTTAGTTTTGTTCCATTGGATATCAGAAACAAGTTTAGACGCGGTATGAATTGTGTCATGTCCCGCCTTAAAAACGAACTGATTATCCGGTATAATATTTTTGTCCTCCGCCCACTTGAACAGGGCTCTATTAATAACCTTTTCAAATACTTTACTGATACTTGGAAGAAGACTTATCGACCGGAGATTCGCCGGATTGGAGTTGTCCTTTCCCTTTTTTGGGAGAGGGTGTACCACAGCTGTCTTCCACCGCACTGGATAATATGCATAATTCAGAGCGTTGTTAAACAGTGTGGTATAAATGTCACCTGCTTCCTGAGGCAAATGTCGTAGTACAACGTTGGATACACCATCGAATCCTGCTGACTTCTTTTTCTTTAATGAATCGAAGATGAGCTGGAGCTCATTCTTCGAAATTAACAGGGGACTGGGCCCATTTCGGTCAGCGATTGTGGCCTTTGCCAAATCTTCATCATTTAACCCGGTAAAAGCAAGGTTCTCAGATCGCCATTCGCTTATATCGTTTCGGAGCCATAAGTGATGAAGCAGAGGTCTGTTCTCCAGGTCATGATTCGGGCGAATGCTAGCATTCACCTTGTACACTTGCTGGAAAGCAGCCCCCACAGCCACCACTTTCTCTAGCGGATCTTCGATTGGGGGTGGCCGTGGCGCGATAGTTGTGTGTTCGCCTGTCAACCTCAGGGTCACAGGTTCGATCCCTGCCGTAGTCTATGTCTTCTTATTTTCCATTAAAACCAATTCGAAAAATAATTGTCATACAATGAGTTGCTGGTTTACTCATTACATGCTGTTTAGGCATAACACTAACAACATGTGATTGAGTAAAACTAGTATACCGATAAAATATGACAAAAGGATAAAAAAATTAATGCGAATTATAAGGGACATCGATAAATAAGACACGGAAATTTCTCCGCATTAGTTCAGCCGCCATCCCTGGAGATAAAATCTGACACAACAACCACCTACAGTCTCCGAATATCACGCCACACATATTTCCTATCATTCTTTCTCTTCCTTAACCTCACCCTCACGCCCGCGCTGTGTTGAAACATTTAAAGGGTATTCATAATCCCTTGAGCGCGTGTAGATTATAAAAAAAAAAAAAAAATATAGAGGTCATCGTCCAATACGGCATCCTCTGGGTCTATGCCTGCTGTCAGGAGTACGTCTCTGTTCTCTGTCGTCCTCTGGAGCTTAAGACACGGAAGATCGTTTCGATCCTTTCTTCTAAAAATCTTATTAATTGTTGGGAACATACTTGGGTCGCTGGAGTTAACGGCACGAATTTTATTGTCCCAGAACACATTTATAACCAACCTATAATTTTCTTTGATGAATTGGTTGATGTTTCTGATGGACGACTTCAGTTTCCTAATCTCCAGATCTCGTGTATCAGTAAACCGTCTGTACAAGCGTTTTAGTCTTGTCAGTAGTCCACTTTTTTGTATGTGAAGTGCGTCAATTGTCGCGTTACGGTACATGTCAGTTGCGTTGCGTTCTTTTTTATTTCGGTATTGTTCTGTTCATTGTTCGTAGAATCGTTTCGTCAATTTGTTCTAAGTATCTGTCGATTTCAGTATTTGTTGGGTTACTGTAATTTGGTGGGGCTATACCATTTGAACGTAATTCACTCAATAAGGCATTGGAGAAGCGTGGCCAGCGCACCTTACTGTAATTGTAAGTATGCACAGGCACATACTCATCCAACTCCATAAGCTCTTCTTGGTCGTTGACCCAAAGTGTCAGTAATTTTTAGTCTTGTGTCTTTCAGCAATAGATCCAGATAGGCACCGCTTCTTGGAAATGATGGCCTCTCTGTGGCTAGAAGATCGATGCGATACTCAAGGTTGTATCGACCCATCCAATTATACAAATGGTAACCTCGAGGATTTTGTATTTGATTTCACCAATCTATGTGTTTGGCGTTTAAATCACCGGCTAATATGTAAAAGTTTTCTTCCGAGCTCAATCTTAAGCATTCAAAAAGCTTTTCAAACTCTGTTATAAACTGTGTGGGCTGAGGTGTTTCCGGTGCATAGGCAGCGATCACATACATTCGCTTCCCCTCTTGGAGAGGAATGCATATGATGCATGCCTCTAACGTCCGAAATTTTCGCACATCACTATTATATATTACCTTATGATTGATTTTGCCGTTGTTGTTTAGGCTGCTGCTGTGGCTGTTGTTTTTGTAATTGTTCTTTTTGCTTTCGTTGTTCTTGTTCCTCGCATTCTTTTAGTTGTGTTGCTCGGCGCGCTTCTAGCTTGGCCTTAAGTTGGCTTTTCAAACTTTGGATTTCTGCCTCCATTGTTTCAATTTGAGCGACCATTCTGTGTTCCTCGTCCTCCTCAGATGACGCCTCTGATGTGGAGAGGTTTACGAAGGCAGTACTATCGCCTGTCGTGAAGTGCTCTTCTCCTTCCTCAGACATATATTCAATACCCTCTTCGGGTGAAGTTTTTAGCTGGGTTTGTCTTGCTGCCTCTGACGTCTCGTCTATATCCGACGTAGTCACCCCAGCTGGCAGCTTTGCTGAGGTGGCCGTGGATCTCCTCTTCATCAAATTTGGTGCGCACTTGACCATCTTTCTGCGCTTCTGGTTAGCATCGGATGATGTTGCCGTTGTTGTTATTGCTATTGATGTTGTTGCTGCAGAATCACTGCTTGTAAGTCGAACATCTTTCGATGTTCCCTCAGCTGATGCCATCGTTGGCCTCATTGGCCCTAGGACACCTTTCGATGTCCCGGTGCTTAAACTCCTCCTCCTTTGCTCGTTTTCCCAACCAATAAAGTTTTCCACTTCCCGGTTGTGAAAAAAAGCTTGCAAAGTTCTGATGCCCGGCTGGGAATCGAACTGGCGACCCTCGGATTCTCGGTCGGCCACTCTGCCTTTGTGCTACTGCACCACTTAAGAAATCTTGATTTAATGTTATACTTAGACCCACACACGAAATTTAATTTGGAAAAAACTGGGAAGCCGAAACCGTGTTAACACCTCCACAGTACGAGATCGACTGAAAAATATGTCATGGGTGTGGTAGAGAGATGAACGCAATTAACCACTGAATTTCACCGGTCACAAGATATAAGTACGATAGAACGCAAACTAACGACAATACCTGAGGGTAATAGATGGAAAGGAAATTTGGTCAAATATTCACACACCTAGGCGTTACTTGTAATATATACCAAAAAGTATTAATTTTTTTACAAATTTCATATATTTTTTTTTATATATATTTTTTTTATTGTTTTTTTTTTTTTAATATTTGTTCTACCTTTCATTTTTTAACTTTTTTTACATTGAAATTTAGTTCTTTTTACACATTTTTTTACTTTCATTACAATATTTTCATTTACTTTGAAATTTAGCTTTTTATAATTTCTTTTATCATTTTATCATTTTTATAGAACAAAGTTTAATTTTCATTTTTTTTACATTCTTCTTTTCAACATTTTTGTTTACATTTATTTTAATTTGTTGATTTTGAAATTTAACTTTTTTTTTGCTATTTTTATTTTATTTTACATTTCTTAATATGTTTTTGCATTTGGGGCAGTAAAATTTACCACAACAAGTTGCACCTGTCTATTATAGAACTTAACCATTTTAAATCTTCTTTTTCCGTTACTGCTCCAAAACGCTTGTAGAGTCTGTAGATACCTGGCGGCCATCAGCCAGAGACCTACTCTTAAAGTATTTTGGAAAAGTAAATAAAACAGATTTCCATACATTTAAGATTTGAGTGGAAATAAATCCATGAATGATAACCATCAAGAAGACGGCCGGTCGCTTGCAATGTACCAGGGGATGAGATGAGAAAGTAATCGAGTCAGGCGGACTCTTACTTATATTGAAACAACACATCATTAATTTAAATTAAAGTAACTTATTATTTACTTCATATTGTGTTAAGGAAACGGGTTTTAACGTTCCTTTTTGTACTTCTTTAAAGTTAATTTTCTGTTAAATAGGACAATTAATCTATCAGAATTGAAACACAGTAGATTTCAGTATTTAAAGAAATGTTTTCCTCTCTCACCTCGCGATATTGGTTTTAGGGGGATTGGTTCGCGCTTTAAATCACTCGCGATTTGTTTTAGAGTAACTAGTAGAATGCCTAGAAGAAACTTTTTCTCAGTTTTATTTCTTTTAAGCTTTCTCGAATAATTTTGGTTGAAAAGGTTCTGAACTTAGCCATTTGGATTCGGCAAGTTTTGGAAAGACATCCACAACTTGCTGAATCATCGAATGCTTGTGTGAGAGTAAAGTTTCGATGAGATTCGACAACGGAGGAACACTGGTTTTCTAGGAGAGTACGTAGCTTTCCAGGAAGCCGTGATCCCGTGACTGAAGATCTCGAAAACGAGCGAATGGTTGTATGTATATGTGAGAGATTGGAATGACCGAGCTAGACAATAGATTATGCATGCAAAGGACACTTTTTTGTGAGCTTTGCAAGCAATAGGTTGTTTTTATCGAAAAGATTCGAGAACGGTTAAAAAAAGTAGAAGTGGAGAAAAAGAATTGATCAAGGATTTTTGGAGTGCTTTTAAAGTAGCTCCAAATATTATAAGTGAGCTGAACGCTCCTGTTGTGACGAAAGAGCAGCCTAGCTTTAGAGATATCTCACCGGATCAAGCCAAGCAGCTGAAGAAAATCAAGTTACGGTCTCCCTCCTTTGCCGTATTTGGGTTGGGTAAAGCCAACCTGGAAGAGCACGTAATTGAAGTGGATGATGAACAAAGCAAAGGCACTACCACATTTCTCCAGTAGTCCAAAAGCTCATGTACGCTGAGCTGGACAGAATGCTGGTAATGGGGGTGATAGAGGAGAGTCCAGTTGTTTTGAGTAAGAAAAAGTGGAAAAAATAGGCTGTGTCTGGATTCAAGGAAGGTAAATGCTAGGACGAAGAAGTTTGCGTCCGCACTTCCACACACTGATTACGTATGGCAGGCTTAACTAAAAATGTAGAAAATTTTTGTTTAAAGGATCTAGGAAATGTAGTTGGGGACGGTGGTATAGGAACAGATAAGGACAAAGTATCGGCGGTCGAGGACTTTCCGATACCAAAAACCCCCAAGCAACTTCGCAGGTTCTTAGGCATGACAAGCTGGTATAGGCGATTCATTCCATATTATTCTTCAATTGCAGCTCCAATGACTGACTGCCTAAAGAAAGGAAAGACTTTTATTATGACTGAAGAAGCAAAGACTACATTTTAACGATTCAAAATGAGTTTAGTTAAAGCGCCCATACTGAAAAATCCCGACTTTTCAAAACGCTTTTGTATACAGTGGGACGCTTCAACGATGGACTATGAAAAAAATCAACTACCCATAGCATTCATGTCCCAGAAGCTTAATTCCTCTCAAAGGAGTTACAGTATTACGAACTTGAATGCTATGCGGCCGTTTTATCTGTAAAAATATTCAGGGCTTACGGAGAGGGCTTACCCTTCACTATCATTACCGATCACGCAAGTTTGAAATGGTTAATTACCCAAAAGGACTTATCTGGACGTTTAGCCAGATGGAGTTTCAAACTGCAGGGTTTCGACTTCGTGATCGAACATAAGAAGTGTGTCCAAAACGTAGTGCCTGATACCTTGTCGAGAATTCATATGGAAGAGATCACAACCAATGACTTAGCACTAGAAGTTGACTTTAGTTCACCATATTTCTCTTCAGAGGAATATGTTGAGCAAATGAAAATAGTAGAGAAAGACAAGGACAAATTACTTGACATTTGCATATCGGAGGGTTTTGTCTATAAACGAACAGACATACGAATAGTTGACACAATACATGAAGACCGAGCTTGGGATCTTTGGTACCTGTGGGGTTGCATGAGGGCCTTTTGAAAGCAGCACATGACTCTCCACCATCAGGGCACGGTGGTATCAATAAAACTTTGTCAAAGTTGACAAAAATATTTCTGGCGATGTACAGTGTGGGGTGGGTTGGTGCGAAAAATGTAAGTGCAGGAAATCTGTAAACACCACGACTCGACCGCCGATGGGACAACAAAGACTGACTGAACGACCATTCCAAATATGGTTTCAAGATTTCCTTAGACCCTATCCACACACAAGAAATGGTAACATACAAATATTAATTGTCCTTGACCATTTTAGCAAACACGTGTTCCTTAAAGCAATTAGAAAAGCAACATCATCTGAGGCAGTGAAGTTTTTAGAGGAAAATGTATTTCATGTTTTCGGTGTTCCGTAATATCTTCTGTCCGATAATGGAAAACAATTCATTTCAGAATTACATACTGATTTCTTGAAACGTTATGTGGTTCAACATATTCGAACGGCGATTTATTCTCCCCAAGCAAACGCGTCCGAAAAAGTAAAGCAATCGGTATTTTCGAAAATCCGATCATATTTGGGAAAGGACCAGGAACATTGGGATCAACGTGTTAGCCATGTTGCGTTTGCATTGCGATTGTGCATGATGCAATTGCCGTTAAATCTTATTATTCGATTTTCTGCACTCCAATGATACGGCAAGAAAAATCATATGAATTGCTCCGTAAACTCGGCGTGGTAAAAAAATACAAGATCGAAATTTTAAACAAAGATGATAGATCAAAAATTTTCGAAAATTTAAAACTTGCACACCAAAAAGGTAAAAAGTGTATAAAACACAAAGCAAAGAGATTAAATATAAACCAGTAATTAAATTGATATTCATAAAATCTATTATTTTAAAAGCTGTAGGTAATCCGCTATATGAAATATGAAATTTGCAACGCATAAAAGTTGGCATTTATCATGCAAAAGACCTGCATGTTTAAGGCAAGCAGTATCTTAATGACGCACTCAGATGATGTTGCTTTGACTGTGATATTAGGTTAAGATACTTCAGTTAGTTATTTTTGTAGTTTATTTTCCATTAGTAAATTATATAGTCAATTTTGTTTATAGTTTTATTTACATAGTTTAATTATTTATAGTTATTTATTTATTTACAGTGTTATTTATTTATTTATAGTTATTTATCTATTCATGTATTTATTTATGTATAGTTTTTTTATTTATTATATAGTTATTATATAGTATTTATATTTACGTTTATGATCTGTTTTTTTTTTAGTTTAAATTTTGTTTTTAGCCAAAGATTTTTATTGAAAGATAGTTTTAGAGTTTACCTGTGACATTAGTTATTAACTTTCAGTACCTGAGCTTTTCTGTGATTTGTTTTTGAGTCGAAGTACCTCATCTTTATAATATAGTTTATTTTAAAGCTTAGACTTCTATGTCAGTTATCGAGCTGAAGTATATGATTTTTTTAGCTAGTAAGATAATGTACCTGATAGTATATGTGATAGTTAGTTTTTATGATTAGTAAAAGTACCTGAATCCTAGTTTAGTTTATTTACTCCTGTGATATTTTAGTTTTTTTTATTATTTATTATTTTTTTTACTACTGTGATAACAAATTAACGTAGTTTAGCAAACAGTCGTAGATAGTAAGTCAAGCAAGTGCAATATTTGTATAGTTTTAGAATTTACAACAGAAGCAACGACCGACTATACGAAAAGCATAATCCGAAAGTAAATTAAGAATAAAAATATAACCATTAGATTCATTATAATTTACATATTTTTGCATAAATAATATTTACCATCTATTTTTGCTGCACCCATGGCCGCTTTGTTTTTTCTGACATTACATGTTTACCATTTTTTTTGTTGTCATAGGTAGCTTTGTCTCTTTTCGGCTAAGGGAAAAGCGGGCACACAATTTTCCACTAGCGCATGCGCAGAAAACTGTATAATAGTTTAGTTCATCCATTGGATGAACTTTAATGAATTTTGGTGAACTATTTCGTGGTTTGAGTCTAAAACAGTGCTAATGCATGTAAGGGAATTTTATTTTAAGGAAAATTATAGTAGGAAAAGATAGTTGTGTAAGTTTATAGATAGATAATAGGATTTAATTGAAGAAGACGCAAGCAATATGTTTATATTATTTCTGTTTTTGTTTTAGTTGACTGTGTGGATTTAAGGCCAATTGAATGATTTTGTGGCCTTTAGTCCAAAATTCGTTTCGCCAATGTACTACAAATGGGCTCATCAGTTAGATGCTTTAGTACCTTTCTAAGACGCATTATTTTTTGATCGATGCTTACCGACTTTAATAAAACTAACAGCGATTACTCACTGTAAATTATATTTTTCTAGGGGAATTTGGTTAGATTCGTGCACCTAGAAGTATGTTTTGCCCGTGGTCTGGCCAGTGAATTAATTGAAGAAAACGCAAACAATATGTTTATATTATTTTTGTTTTTGTTTTAGTGGACTGTGTGGATTTAAAGCCAATTGAATGATTTGGTGACCTTTAGTCCAAAATTCGTTTCGCCAATGTACTACAAATGGGCTCATCAGTTAGATGCTTTAGTACCTTTCTAAGACGCATTATTTTTTGATCGATGCTTACCGACTTTAATAAAACTAACAGCGATTACTCACTGTAAATTATATTTTTCTAGGGGAATTTGGTTAGATTCGTGCACCTAGAAGTATGTTTTGCCCGTGGTCTGGCCAGTGAATTAATTGAAGAAAACGCAAACAATATGTTTATATTTTTTTTGTTTTTGTTTTAGTGGACTGTGTGGATTCAAGGCCAATTGAATGATTTTGTGACCTTTAGTCCAAAATGCGTTTCGCCCAGGTACTACAGCTGGGCTCATCAGTTAGATGCTGAGGTACATTTCTAAGACGCATTATTTTTTTGATCGATGTGTACCGACTTTAATAAAACTTACAGCGATTACGCACTGTAAATTATATTTTTCTAGGGGAATTTATTTAGATTCATGCACCTAGAAGTATATTTATATAGGATTTTATAATAGGATTTTATTGATTAGTTAGGATAAATAATAGAATTTTAAATTAGAATTAGTGAAATGAGATCAATGCAAGAGAATGAAGACTAAGATATGTAGATAAGTGTTTAATATTAGTGTATATGTGTGTGCGCAATTTCTTGGACATGGTCGCGGGGGTGTTTGCATTTAAAAATAGTTGTCTTACTTAGGTATAGTGGTAGCAATTTACCTGGTTAATAGGAGAATGACTAGGAATTACCTAAAAAGGATTATATGGTCATTGTTTGGTTTAAAATCATTTAAGAAAGAAGTTTTAATGGCCATTTTGGCTATTGAAAGTTTTTAAAGTTAAATTGTTTTAATTAATTAATTAACCGAGCTTACTTTAACCAAATAAGAAGTTCTTTTTTTGTAAAAAAAAGTGAGTTTAAGAAATAGAGAACAACTTCAGGTAAAATTACTATATGAAAAAAAAATTTAGATTTCTCACATATATGCATCTGAGAAGGAATATTTTAGAAGGAGATTTCAAAGAATCCTTTTGAGGGTGTCTAACCCAAGAGCAGAGGTATGTGACCAAGACATCTCTGATGACATCTCTGATGACATCTTAAAGGTGTCTGCCAGACGAAACGATCCACTGTAGGGGTTTGACAAGTGTCAAACAAAGTTTGAGACACTATCCCCTTAAACATATCAAAAAATCAGCTTTGATAAAATAACGTAGTTGAGAATGCACTGTTAAAACCGCATATTTCCGAAAAGCCCCAGCTTTGAAAATTTGGAATATCCATTCGTTCTTATCTACTTTGGTATCTATTCACAGAAAAAAAATCAGCTATGATAAAATGACGTATGTCTGCCGGCCCTGGGCTCTTACTCTAGAAGTGACTGAGTGAAAGTCTATAACATTTTTTTATCAATTTTTTTTATTAAATTGTCATACATTTTTCTTTAGTTTTAACGTACTTAATTGAAAAGATACTGTAAAAATTTGGTTCTCCAAATAGTTTTTTTATTTGGTTTTATTTTTAAATATTTGAAGAATTTTTTTTGGTTTGAAATTAAATAAAACGATCAACAAAAGTCATTGAAAGCAAAGAAACTAATAGTACAATATTCATCGCCAGTCTTTCACCGTGCTGCCGGCAGAACGACGAGTGACCAGAACAAGGGTGAGTACACACTTTTTGTTGTTTGATAATAAAGAAAATACCTCTTCTTTATATTTTTTACATATTTTTTTTATTTTGGGATTGAACAACGATTGGAGAGCTCAATTTCATTAATTGATTTTTTTAAAATTTAAATGAATTCTATATATAATAAAATTATAATTTGAACTGTTTTAAAAAGAAACAAGAATGGTAATCTCATTTCATAGGTAATGGTGTGTGCAGGCGTGGTAAAACCGTCCTGATATTTTCCAATGGCTAAGAGGACGTGACTGACAACTTACTATACGGACTAGGATGTGACTCGTTGGTCAACTTAGGGGCTATTTCCGCAATATATGGCCAAGGAAATAGCGAAGGTTGTATCTTCACGATACTTGGTGGGTTGGTCAGACCGTCGTCACTTACATCAGACGAGCCTTTGTAGTTCGGTGTGACGGTATCAAGGAGGAAAAAGTCATGGTTTTTACAAATACATTAACATTTTTTTTTTAATTTTTTCTTTTCAATTTTTTTTAACTTAATTTTGTTTTGCTTTTAGTCTTTTTTTACTCAGATTTTTTTAATCTTTTTTTTATTTCTTTTTTTTTAAATTTCATTCGTTCAATTTTTTATTAGTTCTTTTTATATTTTAGGTAAGTTTTTTTGTCTAATTTTTTTTATTTATATTTAAATTTTTATTATTAAGTTCGAAGCACCAAACTTTCGTTTTCTTGGATATCGTCAAAGTTCTTGTATTTCTGTTATTTTCATCTAGCTACACCTTAGGTACGAATTAAATAATGTTTAGTCGAGCAGGAAGGTGCATGGAGGAATGCAAGAACCACCCCCAACGACGATCTGAGCCGTGAAACGACAAGCGTGCCAATACCATTTCCCATGTACCGAAGCAATCCTCCGTGGAATCCAAGCTCCTAACAATGGCGCCCAACGAGACTTAACGGTTCTTTTTCACCTTGGATTTGTTTTGTTTTGAATATTTTTTTTGCTTTAGCACAAATCTTGGGACTGGTTACTTTTTGTCTTGTCATAGATGGAGAACGGCTGTCCATATCGTCAGACCAAGAGTCAGAGATC
This sequence comes from Philhelius pedissequus, assembly GCA_910595825.1. Taxonomy (NCBI): domain Eukaryota; kingdom Metazoa; phylum Arthropoda; class Insecta; order Diptera; family Syrphidae; genus Philhelius; species Philhelius pedissequus. The sequence continues at coordinate 221,191,143 of OU343160.1, read as the reverse complement.
TTAGTGAGGCAGTTGGAAATCTGTGATAAAATCAAGGTTTGAACAAGGTCGTACGACTTCGGATCTCCACTGACCAGGAAATCAGGCACAGTCAGATTCCTTGTGAGGTAGAGATTCGAGGTCCGAAAACCTTGTTCGTGTGGAAGTTCATCTTGAACCCACAGTCAGCCATTTACTAGGCTAGACACCAGGAAATATGTCATTTCTTTTTTTTTTGTTTATTCATTTTTATTTCATATTCATTATTTTGAAATCAAGAAATTTTTTTTACAAAAAACTCAGTATCAGCATTTTTTTCTTCCTCCTTTTTTTATTTTTTTTTTTTGTTTTTTTTTTTTACTTAAAAACTACATAAAGATAAACTAAAAATAATTTAAACTAGATATAACTAACTTATACTAACTAAAAATAACTTAAACTACTTAAAATACCTAATAATACCCGAAACCACTTAAAACTACTTAAAAACTAAAACAGCCACAGCAGCATTTTTTTGGTTTTTTAATTTTTTTTGTTTATTTTTTATATGCACGCAGACACACAACAACATGCAACTCACGCATACATGTACATACGTACACACATACATGTACAGTAACGCAGGTACATGCACATATGCCTCCGCATACATACATGTTTTTAATTTTTTTTGTGCCACCCCGACTGTTCCCTATACCTAATTACCCTAAATGTATGTAAGTCGGCCAAGACATACCATCTTAACCGACTTTAAATATCACGATGCTGTTCAGAGAGCCACCAGAACTGGTTCTCCTGTTTCGCCCTATCCCGGTCCCGATCGGACACAGTCCTACTAAACCGAAGGCCCTCCTCTCCACCTTGAGCGATGACGTCTCGACCATACAGGAGTCGCCTATCCACAGTTTTCCGGCTGACGTGGTAGATGAGCGGAACCGCCCCTCTATCCTGTATCACCCCTCGAGTGTCTAAATAGAGGAATGCCTCGGGAGGGATGTAACCCCTTAACCGCGCACTCTCAAAATATTCGTTATTGGGGTAATAAGCCCCAAATATTAGGCTGTTATTTGAGGACATCGCTCTTGCAACGTGACCCCGAATCAGCTTGAACAAAAAATTATATATTCTGTTTATGTTGGCTCCGTTGTATAGAACCTGGTTGGAAAAATATCTTGTGTACTCCGACTTTGGTGTTCTGTGTAATCCAAGGCAACGTCTAACACATTGCCTCTCAAACACCCGAATCTTTTCCATTTGAGATGGGGCAACGTTGAACCACACCGGGCATCCGTAGGCAATCATCGGCCTGATGAGGGCCATGTAGCAAATAACCTTCATCCTGCAGTCAAGACGGCTGCTATAAAACAGTCGTTTTGTTAAGGCAAAGGCTCCCCTAGCCCTGGCCAAAGCAGCACCATATGTCTGACGAAATACAGGCACTGATCCAACCAGTTGCCAAGGTAGCTTACTACACTTTTACTCGCCAGTGGATGTCCATGTGGCCCTACGATCGCCAGCGGCGGCAGTTCTTTCTAGTATTCCTTGAGGCGCTAGAGAACGGAGTCCTAAACAAAATAGTTTCTGATTTCTGGAAGTTGATTTTCAACTTCCAGTCATCACAATATCGCTGAATCTTGTCGAAGTCACTCTGAAAAGAATTTTAATGACCTCAATTGTATTTGCTGTTCTGTACGCAATTAGATCGTCGGCGTACGCAATTGCCTGCGTTAGACTTCCTATCAGATCGCTGGTGTAAATGCTGAATAGAATCGGCGAGTTAACCGCTCCCTGCTGAAGACCATTATTAATATTAAATATTGGGGTAGAAGTTACATTGCCACTCTTGACAACAAACTTTCTATCATTTAGCAAGTCATAAAGCATATACAATAGAGGTTTACTTATACCTAGTCTGGTTAGCTTTAGATAGAGACCTTCTAACCATACGGTGTCGAAGGCCTTCTCCAAATCAACCAGACAGGCACCCGTACACTGCTTTTTAGTTTTGTTCCATTGGATATCAGAAACAAGTTTAGACGCGGTATGAATTGTGTCATGTCCCGCCTTAAAACCGAACTGATTATCCGGTATAATATTTTTGTCCTCCGCCCACTTGAACAGGGCTCTATTAATAACCTTTTCAAATACTTTACTGATACTTGGAAGAAGACTTATCGACCGGAGATTCGCCGGATTGGAGTTGTCATTTCCCTTTTTTGGGAGAGGGTGTACCACAGCTGTCTTCCACCGCACTGGATAATATGCATAATTTAGAGCGTTGTTAAACAGTGTGGTATAAATGTCACCTGCTTCCTGAGGCAAATGTCGTAGTACAACGTTGGATACACCATCGAATCCTGCTGACTTCTTTTTCTTTAATGAATCGAAGATAAGCTGGAGCTCATTCTTCGAAATTAACAGGGGACTGGGCCCATTTCGGTCAGCGATTGTGGCCTTTGCCAAATCTTCATCATTTAACCCGGTAAAACCAAGGTTCTCAGATCGCCATTCGCTTATATCGTTTCGGAGCCATAAGTGATGAAGCAGAGGTCTGTTCTCCAGGTCATGATTCGGGCGAATGCTAGCATTCACCTTGTACACTTGCTGGAAAGCAGCCCCCACAGCCACCACTTTCTCTAGCGGATCTTCGATTGGGGGTGGCCGTGGCGCGATAGTTGTGTGTTCGCCTGTCAACCTCAGGGTCACAGGTTCGATCCCTGCCATAGTCTATGTCTTCTTATTTTCCATTAAAACCAATTCTAAAAATAATTGTCATACAATGAGTTGCTGGTTTACTCATTACATGCTGTTTAGGCATAACACTAACAACATGTGATTGAGTAAAACTAGTATACCGATAAAATATGACAAGAGGATAAAAAAATTAATGCGAATTATAAGGGACATCGATAAATAAGACACGGAAATTTCTCCGCATTAGTTCAGCCGCCATCCCTGGAGATAAAATCTGACACAACAACCACCTACAGTCTTCGAATATCACGCCACACATCTTTCCTATCATTCTTTCTCTTCCTTAACCTCACCCTCACGCCCGCGCTGTGTTGAAACATTTAAAGGGTATTCATAATCCCTTGAGCGCGTGTAGATTATAAAAAAAAAAAATATATATAGAGGTCATCGTCCAATACGGCATCCTCTGGGTCTATGCCTGCTGTCAGGAGTACGTCTCTGTGCTCTGTCGTCCTCTGGAGCTTAAGACACGGAAGATCGTTTCGATCCTTTCTTCTAAAAATCTTATTAATTGTTGGGAACATACTTGGGTCGCTAGAGTTAACGGCACGAATTTTATTGTCCCAGAACACATTTATAACCAACCTATAATTTTCTTTGATCAATTGGTTGATGTTTTTGATGGACGACTTCAGTTTCTTAATCTCCAGATCTCGTGTATCAGTAAACCGTCTGTACAAGCGTTTTAGTCTTGTCAGTAGTCCACTTTTTTGTATGTGAAGTGCGTCAATTGTCGCGTTACGGTACATGTCAGTTGCGTTGCGTTCTTTTTTATTTCGGTATTGTTCTGTTCATTGTTCGTAGAATCGTTTCGTCAATTTGTTCTAAGTGTCTGTCGATTTCAGTATTTGTTGGGTTACTGTAATTTGGTGGGGCTATACCATTTGAACGTAATTCACTCAATAAGGCATTGGAGAAGCGTGGCCAGCGCACCTTACTGTAATTGTAAGTATGCACAGGTACATACTCATCCAACTCCATAAGCTCTTCTTGGTCGTTGACCCAAAGTGTCAGTAATTTTTAGTCTTGTGTCTTTCAGCAATAGATCCAGATAGGCACCGCTTCTTGGAAATGATGGCCTCTCTGTGGCTAGAAGATCGATGCGATACTCAAGGTTGTATCGACCCATCCAATTATACAAATGGTAACCTCGAGGATTTTGTATTTGATTTCATCAATCTATGTGTTTGGCGTTTAAATCACCGGCTAATATGTAAAAGTTTTCTTCCGAGCTCAATCTTAAGCATTCAAAAAGCTTTTCAAACTCTGTTATAAACTGTGTGGGCTGAGGTGTTTCCGGTGCATAGGCAGCGATCACATACATTCGCTTCCCCTCTTGGAGAGGAATGCATATGATGCATGCCTCTAACGTCCGAAATTTTCGCACATCACTATTATATATTACCTTATGATTGATTTTGCCGTTGTTGTTTTGGCTGCTGCTGTGGCTGTTGTTTTTGTAATTGTTCTTTTTGCTTTCGTTGTTCTTTGTTGTCAAATTGTTTCAATTTGAGCGACCATTCTGTGTTCCTCGTCCTCCTCAGATGACGCCTCTGATGTGGAGAGGTTTACGAAGGCAGTACTATCGCCTGTCGTGAAGTGCTCTTCTCCTTCCTCAGACATATATTCAATACCCTCTTCGGGTGAAGTTTTTAGCTGGGTTTGTCTTGCTGCCTCTGACGTCTCGTCTATATCCGACGTAGTCACCCCAGCTGGCAGCTTTGCTGAGGTGGCCGTGGATCTCCTCTTCATCAAATTTGGTGCGCACTTGATCATCTTTCTGCGCTTCTGGTTAGCATCGGATGATGTTGCCGTTGTTGTTATTGCTATTGATGTTGGTGCTGCAGAATCACTGCTTGTAAGTCGAACATCTTTCGATGTTCCCTCAGCTGATGCCATCGTTGGCCTCATTGGCCCTAGGACACCTTTCGATGTCCCGGTGCTTAAACTCCTCCTCCTTTGCTCGTTTTCCCAACCAATAAAGTTTTCCACTTCCCGGTTGTGAAAAAAAGCTTGCAAAGTTCTGATGCCCGGCTGGGAATCGAACTGGCGACCCTCGGATTCTCGGTCGGCCACTCTGCCTTTGTGCTACTGCACCACTTAAGAAATCTTGATTTAATGTTATACTTAGACGCACACACGAAATTTAATTTGGAAAAAACTGGGAAGCCGAAACCGTGTTAACACCTCCACAGTACGAGATCGACTGAAAAATATGTCATGGGTGTGGTAGAGAGATGAACGCATTTAACCACTGAATTTCACCGGTCACAAGATATAAGTACGATAGAACGCAAACTAACGACAATACCTGAGGGTAAAATAGATGGAAAGGAAATTTGGTCAAATATTCACACACCTAGGCGTTACTTGTAATATATACCAAAAAGTATTAATTTTTTTACAAATTTCATATATTTTTTTTTTTATATATATTTTTTTTATTGTTTTTTTTTTTTAATATTTGTTCTACCTTTCATTTTTTAACTTTTTTTACATTGAAATTTAGTTCTTTTTACACATTTTTTTACTTTCATTACAATATTTTCATTTACTTTGAAATTTAGCTTTTTATAATTTCTTTTATCATTTTATCATTTTCATAGAAAAAAGTTTAATTTTCATTTTTTTTACATTCTTCTTTTCAACATTTTTGTTTACATTTATTTTAATTTGTTGATTTTGAAATTTAACTTTTTTTTTGCTATTTTTATTTTATTTTACATTTCTTAATATGTTTTTGCATTTGGTGCAGTAAAATTTACCACAACAAGTTGCACCTGTCTATTATAGAACTTAACCATTTTAAATCTTCTTTTTCCGTTACTGCTCCAAAACGCTTGTAGAGTCTTTAGATACCTGGCGGCCATCAGCCAGAGACCTACTCTTAAAGTATTTTGGAAAAGTAAATAAAACAGATTTCCATACATTTAAGATTTGAGTGGAAATAAATCCATGAATGATAACCATCAAGAAGACGGCCGGTCGCTTGCAATGTACCAGGGGATGAGATGAGAAAGTAATCGAGTCAGGCGGACTCTTACTTATATTGAAACAACACATCATTAATTTAAATTAAAGTAACTTATTATTTACTTCATATTGTGTTAAGGAAATGGGTTTTAACGTTCCTTTTTGTAATTCTTTAAAGTCAATTTTCTGTTAAATAGGACAATTAATCTATCAGAATTGAAACACAGTAGATTTCAGTATTTAAAGAAATGTTTTCCTCTCTCACCTCGCGATATTGGTTTTAGGGGGATTGGTTCGCGCTTTAAATCACTCGCGATTTGTTTTAGAGTAACTAGTAGAATGCCTAGAAGAAACTTTTTCTCAGTTTTATTTCTTTTAAGCTTTCTCGAATAATTTTGGTTGAAAAGGTTCTGAACTTAGCCATTTGGATTCGGCAAGTTTTGGAAAGACATCCACAACTTGCTGAATCATCGAATGCTTGTGTGAGAGTAAAGTTTCGATGAGATTCGACAACGGAGGAACACTGGTTTTCTAGGAGAGTACGTAGCTTTCCAGGAAGCCGTGATCCCGTGACTGAAGATCTCGAAAACGAGCGAATGGTTGTATGTATATGTGAGAGATTGGAATGACCGAGCTAGACAATAGATTATGCATGCAAAGGACACTTTTTTGTGAGCTTTGCAAGCAATAGGTTGTTTTTATCGAAAAGATTCGAGAACGGTTAAAAAAAGTAGAAGTGGAGAAAAAGAATTGATCAAGGAGGAAAATTTTCGAAGCGAAAATTGAAGAATAAAAATTAGGTGATTTTAAGCGGAGAAGGAATTTGATCTTATAAAATAATCGAGGTGAGAGAGGAAGCAGCGGATAGGTGATCCGTGAACATATTGGACACAGATAAGTATAGAGTGTTGTAGTTTGATTTGTTTTTTTTTTGTGGGTTTCAATTCTGATCATTATTTTTTTGTTTTCGTTTTATTAATTCGAAGCTTATCCCAGTTTTAAGGGACACGGTAATTTTTTTTAGTAAGCGGCCCATTTTCTTTTGTTGATTTGTTTGCGTTTCATTGTTACCTACTTTTATATATTGAAAATATTCTGGTTTTTAATCCCGGCTTCGGCCAGTAAATAAATCTTTAAAAATCCCCATCAGGGCATATAAACCTTGAGTTTTCTTTTTGGTTCTTTACTCGGTTTCATTTCGTTTTATTTAACAGAATTAGTTTTGGAATTTTCTAATTTTTTTTATAATTTGGCATTATAAAAAAAATTCCTAGCGCCCACTTTGAGTACAAGTACACCCAGTACTTATACTTAATATTTTATTGTGTTTGAATTAATTTTATTAATCGCGTTCGATTAATAAAATCTCTGTTTTTGTTTACTGAACCCACCACATTGCTGAGCTATGGGGCGACAGCAATTTATGTGTTGTCTGTTGTACAATTTATTAAATGCACTCATCGTTTCGTTTGACAGTTCGTCTTCGTTGTTTTCTCATTTCGTGTGCGGTTGTTTAATATTAATATTTACGTCGCTTTGCATTAATTAAATTAATTGATTTTGGGGATTGTGGTTCCGCCATCGTAAAGTTAAATTCGCGTTGAATAATTTTGTAACATTTGGCGTCCATAAGTGTGGTCTCTGTAGTGTTTCGGGGTGGAAAAAAAGGTGTTCGAACTTGGTACTTGGTACCTACTTTACATTGCTTGTGCTGTTTGTTAGGGAAGTGTCTTGTTCGCTTGTTATTGAAAATTTTCTTTTATAAAAAAAATATTTACTTGGTGTTATTTTTCTTTTTCATATGTACGTTAATTGTTAAATTGTGGAAAATCATTTTGGAATTTTGAGTGCAGTGCAGAAAAAATCTTAAGGAAAGAATTGGAGCGGGAATTGAAATTCCTTACAGATATATGTACATCAAACATAACAAAAGGAAGTCAGCGGCATAGGACTATGTGGAAAGTTTGAGTGAGGGTGTTTTTTTGTGATATATTGATTTTATTTATTTTTGATTTAATTCATTTTGATTTTGAGTTTTTTTCGGCATTTTGTTGATTTTTCTATACATAGTGTTGTCTCTTTTAGACACATTCAGCCGAGTGAACGCTTTAAGAATAATAGTGAATTGGATTTAAGTAACATCAAGGTTCGGTTCATTTTGTTTCACTACCTTTTTCAGTACCTTTTTTAGTATTGTCTTACTTAATATTTTAGTGTCCTATTACTATACTACTACTATACTATTTTGTTTTATTTTTCGAGTAATTTTAGTACGTGATATTAGTGATTTTAATTTCAAGTTTTAAATTTCTTTGTTTGAAATAAAAGTGATTTTTGTTAGATTCGGGAGCTTAGTGAAAAAAGTTTTTGCAGTTTTTTTGTAATTTTATAATATAAAATTTTAAAAAAGGTTCATATTGACTTTTTAGTGAAGCTTATCGTGTCGGTTTTTTAACGTTTTTATTTCTTCACTTTTTTTTGTTTATACATTTTAGTAATGGATGTTAGTCAGGTAAATTGGCTCTCGCAAGACGAGATTACATACGAGGTAGAATGGAGGGGACTGGCACTAGGTACTGTAGAGGATATGCGCAAAGCGCTTAGGGTAGCATTGAAGCTTGAGCGTAGGAGTTCTTTTATACCTCCCGCCCTTTGAACAGGATTTTATGTCGGTGGAGAGGAAATTAGCAGAAATAGGGACACTTTTAGAAATTCCGCCGAAGTCGGAAACTTTGAAGGAATATTTGAAAATTATCACGAAGGTAGAGTGTGGATTACGTAGGATGGATAGGAGCATACCTGAGAATGAGACTCAGGAAAAGAGCAAGCAGGCTCTTACAAATAAAATTGTGATGGCTATGGCCGAACTAGAAGGAGCAGATAAGGAGGATGAGGATGAAGGAAAAGAAGAGGATGGGAATGGAAAGGGAACAATGTTGAGGAACAAGGATAGGGATTTAAGAAAAAAAGCGAGGTTGAAAAACAGCGTTGAGCTGAGCAGGTTTAGTGTTTAATTCTGCCAGTACATCAACGGGATTAGGAGTTGCAGAAGCTAGGGAAGTAGAAATTAGGGATAGGAGCAGCTTAGGAGTAGAACTAGTGGTTGTTAGTTCAGAAAAATTTCTGAATATATCGAAATGGGATGTGAAGTTTACAGGTGAGAACTGCGGTGCTTCCGTGAATTCAATTTTAGAACGGGTTGAGGAGATGTGTCAGGCTAGGGGTGTTTCGGAACCTCAACTTTTAAGGGCAGCAGTAGAACTTTTTATAGGGAAAACTTCGATTTGGTTTAGGGCAATTATAGTTGCAGTCAATTCATGGTCAGAACTCGTTAGGGAATTGAAGCTGGATTTCTTGCCACCGAAAAATGATGATAAGTTGTTAGAGGAAATTAGGCATCGCACACAAGGCAAAGATGAGTCCATCGGAGTCTATGTGGCGACGATGTAGAATCTGTTTAGTAGGTTAATCGAACAAATCTCGGAAAGTAGGAAGCTGTTGTAGCTGATACTAAATAAAATATAAAAGTTTCAATTTTAATGTTTTGTTTATTAAAGAACTAAATTTAATTTAATTTTTACAACTATTCAGAAAAGAATTCCAATTAATTTTAAAGGCACCCACTGTAACCTGACTCCACACCGACTTGTTGTAAAATAGGAAGTTGTAGGAATATCGTGATGACAGCTGCCAATTTTGTTTTGTAGCGCGATTTTTTTGTGGTTTTAGAAACTTGTCGCTACAGGGCTTCCCCCTATGCGGGAACAAAACGTAATAGTGGTTTGATCGTCCTCCCAGACCTTGTTGTTATTGTGCTTGGGCTTTTTGCATTTGGTGATTTTAATCCAGATGAACGAGTTGGGTCTTCATAGCACTCGGTGCTTGCTAATTTGTAAGCTGGTTTTAGCCGCTGAATAGAAATGAAAGCTTGTCTGTTGGGCATGGCAACTTTAAAAGCGAGCGGTGTGCGTTCGAGCACAGCGTAAGGTCCAGAATAAGCCGGTTGCAATGGTCGCTGAACATGATGATTGTGAACGTAGACGTGTGACGAAGTTTTTCAGTCCCTTGGGATGAAAACAGGTTTCGAATTGCGGCTGGAGAACGAAGGTGAAAGTCGCTATAGTGTCTCTCTCAAGTCTTGCACAAAACTGACTGGTTCCTTCGGAGCGGTTACTTCAAAAAATTCTCCAGGAAGTCGTAACTCTGTGCCAAACGTAAGCTGCGCTGGTGCGGTGCTGGGGTCGTTGACCATTGAGCGAAGTCCGAGGAGAACGGCAGGTAGAGCAGTCACCCAACTGCCAGGTAGATGTGTTGTTAGAGCAGCTTTAAGTGATCGATGCCAGCGCTCCACCACCCCGTTAGACTGCGGGTGGTAAGCCGTAGTATGAATTCGTTTGGATCCAAGAACTTGGGAGAAGCGCTGAAATAGAGCTGATTCAAATTGGCGACCTTGATCAGTGGTCAGACGCAGAGGACAACCAAATCGAGTAACCCAGTTGAAGAGAAAAACATCGACAACAGAAGTAGCTGTAGTGTCTTCAATTGGAATGGCTTCAGGCCAGCGCGTTGCTCGATCGATGCAGGTGAGTAGGTAGCTGAACCCGTTGCAGGTCGGCAATGGACAAACGATGTCGATATGGACGTGCTCAAACCTTTCGGCTGCTGCAAATATACCCGACGATGGATTGGTATTCCTATGGATTTTGCTACGCTGGCAGTCGTGACATCTTCGAGCCCACTTTCCTGTGTCCACGTTCATGGATGGCCAGAAAAAACGAAGTGCGATGGTCTTGCGAAAGGCTCTTAATCCTGGATGGCTGAGATTGTGGACATATTCGAATGCAGTACGTCTGAACGCCTTAGGTATAAAAGGTCGAGCTCGCCCCCACGTTGTTTCGCAGACCACCTCTACTTCGGTACCGGGTAAAACGAACTTAGAGAAATTAAGTTTTGAACTCACCAATTTCAATTTTTCCAACTCGGTGTCCTTCTTTTGTTTTTCGGCTATGGCATTAAAGTCCACGCTAATCGGATTATCTATGGCTGCAATACGTGAAAGTGCATTTGCTGCAGCATTCTCAGATCCGCGGACATGACAAATATTGGTGGAGAACTGAGAGATAAATTCCAAATATCTTTGTCACTGAGGTGTCTCTGAAGTTGACGGCGGGTTGCGAAAGGCAAACGTCAGTGGCTTATGGTCTGTAAGTATAACACAAGACCGTCCCGCGATGAATCTTCGAAAATGTTCGATTGCCAGCTTAATTGCCAACAACTCTCGATCGAAGCTGCTGTATTTCTGCTGCCTTATGGATAATGCTTTTGAAAAAAATCCAAGGGGTTTGTATTTACCATCAACCACCTGAAGAAGTACTGCCCCGACAGCTATGTTTGAAGCGTCAGTCATAAGACGCAACTCGGAGTCTGGTAGAGGGTTTGCTAACGAGGTAACATCTGTTAGAGCTTGGCGACAGCGGAAAAAAGCAGCTTCGGTAGATGGTATCCAGTTGAGTGGTGTATTGTCCTTTTTTTTCGAGCCATGAAACATTTTACAGAGTGGTGCTTGGTCTGAGGCAGCGTGTGGCATGCTGAGCCTAAAGAAATTAAGGGCTCCCAGAAAGCGACGTAGCTCTGTAATTGTTGTTGGCTTCGGAAATTCTGCAATTGATTTGGTGGAGTCCTGTGGTGGCCGAATGCCGGTTGCATCAACTTGGTATCCGAGGAATGTTATTGCCTGCTTGCCAAACTCACACTTGTCTCTGTTCAGGGAGATGCCATTTTGTTCGAGGTGTCTAAAAATTTCCTCCAAATGGGCCAGGTGTTCTGCTTGAGAGTTCGATGCTATAAGCATGTCGTCTATATAGGTGAAGACAAATTCCAGGTCACCGAATATAGAGTCGACGAATCGTTGCTGAGTTTGGGCCGCGTTACGTAGACCGAAAGTCATCCGCATGAACTTGTATAACCCAAATGGGTTTATAATCGCAGTTTTTGGTACATCCTCTGGTGCCATGGGAATTTGGTGGTATGCACGAGCAAGATCGAGACGAGTAAAAATTGACTTACTTGGGAGTATAAGTTGGAAAACCGTGAGGCGTGGCAGCGGATACCTGTCGGGCAGTGTTACGGCATTGAGGCGCCGATAATCACCGCCTTCTTCTTTGTAACTATGTGGAGGGGACTGGACCACGGGCTCCTTGAAGGTCGACAAATGCCCTCACTCACCATACGTTGGAACTCTGACTTCGCTAGCTTGTAGAACTTAGGTGGTATTGGTCCTCCTCGACAGTAAACGGGTGCACCAGTAGTTTCCAGATGATGTTGCACTGCGTGCTGTGGTGTTCGGCGAGCGCTAAGTGGAAGACATATTGCAGGATACCGCTGAAGCAGGTCTGTGAAGACATCATTGTGGTTGAAAGCATTTAACGAGCTTCCGTCCGATGATGTAAGAAGTGATGAGGTGCTGCTGTTGGAATCCTGATTCACAAGACGTCGTCCATGAACATCCACTAATAAGCGGAAAAAACTCGAAAAATCTGCCCCCAATATCGAGTGTGGAATTGCTGCACGAGTAAAGGTCCAACGGAAAGTACGTCCTAAGCCAAAGTCTAAAGCGTGTTTTATTGTTCCAAAAGTGCTTATCTTGGTGCCATTGACTGCGCGCAACTGGATTGGATCAGCTTGTAACCTTGCTGTGTTTTTAACACATAAAGTTGATATGGCTGCTCCGCTATCTACAAGAAATCGGTGGCCAGAAATTTTACGAGTATCATGAAGAAAGAGGCGATTTGACTTACCAGCAACTGTAGAAGCCTCACCTAAAGTTGCTGGTGGGCATTTCCCTGGTTGAAAGTCCATGGTGGTGAGCACTTTTGGGCTTTTGAACCGTATCTTCGGTGGAACCAACAGTGGCCTGTATTGGTGTTAGTTTGACGGCCTTCTGATTTTGGATGAGTGCTGCTGCTTACTGCTGTTTGAAAATGACTTTTGCTTGATCTCCTTTTCAACCGTGCTTAGCCTCTGTAAAATACTCTTGATGTTTTCGTTAACAGAATCGGTTGTTCTTGGTGATAGAGATCGTGGTGGTAGCGCAGGAATTGTTTTTGGTGAAGAGGAGTGGCTTATGATCTTATCTGCTATGTCATCCAGCGTATTTAGGTCCCCTTTGACAGCGGAGAGTATGGCCCTCACATGTGAGGGTAGTCGAGATAGCCACATAACCTGAAGAACCATATCTGGAGTGCGTGAAGATCTGGAGAGGTCACGGATGCGCCGAAGAAGCTGAGAGGGCTGTGCGTCGCCCAGATCTAGACCTTCTATGAGGCGTTGGTTGTAAGCGTTGTTCCTCATTCTCTTCGTAAACTTCTATGAGTCCTGCTTTCACCTGAGCGTATCTATTAAAGCTGGTGGATTCAGCAGAATGTCAGACACTTGTTCAAGGTCCCTCCGATCGAGATTCGCAATAACGTACTGAAACTTTGTTTCATCGTTAGGCTTGGAAGTTGAGAGAATAGCCTCAAGCTGCGCAAACCATAAAGATGGTCTGTCGCGCCAAAACTGAGGCATTCTTGCGGCTAAAGAAAGTCCTGATATAGCCATCTGTGGTGAGTTTAGAGGTGGATCACCGTTCGCAGTTTCGCCATCTGTTTTGGAGTCTTGTACGCCTTGGCTCATATGGTTGTCTTTTGAATGTGTGGTTGATTGCGCGACTCAGTAGCGAAGCGAGGACTTTATATAAATTCTTGGTAACGGGAGCACAAATCGATTGAAAATAAATGCTCAACGCAATATAATTAATATGAGCCAACGATAGGAAAAGAAAACTGCACAAAAGGTCCAAGGATGTCCAAGATTTTTATGGATTTTGTGTGGTGTGGCGGTGTTGGATTGTAGTTGATGATTGAGGTTAGCAGTGAGTGCGAAAAAAATAGAAAAATATTATAAAAAAATTCAAACGCGGGGTCACCAATGTAGCTGATACTAAATAAAATATAAAAGTTTCAATTTTAACGTTTTGTTTATTAAAGAACTAAACTAAATTTAATTTTTACAACTATTTCGAAAAGAATTACAATTCATTTTAAAGGCACCCACTGCAACCTGACTCCACGACGACTTGTTGTAAAATAGGAAGTTGTAGGAATATCGTGATGACAGCTGCGAATGTGATGGCTATGGGCGCGTTCGCAAAGTTGTTTTGTAGCGCGATTTTTTTGTGGTTTTAGAAACTTATCGCTACACTGTCAATGATTCAGAGCAACTTGAAACCTTTGTATCAAACTCAACTTGGTTTGGCGAAACCAACTTGTGTTTCGGATTTCGTCGCTTTAGAAACTAACAGGGCAAATGTGGAATCTTATGTTCCGCCACCTAGCGTTACGAATAACAGGAATTTTTTAGAACCGGATCTAGCTTATGTAGGTGTGGAAACTCCAACAGTTTCGGTTGTTGCTGAGAACAATAGAACTAATCGTCAGGACCAATCTTCTAACCACCCAAAACCTTCTTCTTCGATTAGGTGTTTTAAACGCAATGGATTAGGCCATTGTGCAAATAGGTGTTCCGGTCCTAGGCGTTGTTATGTTTTTGGGGCTTTAGGTGTCAGCAGACCAAATTGTCGTCTTTGTTCGGGAAATTAGCAACGGACTCTTGCACCAGCAGGGCAAGATTTTCGAAATCGTTGATAGGGTTGCCTGCTAGTAACCAGTCGGTGAATCTTATTCACTTAGGTTTTACGTTGGAGGCAAACAGTAGTGATAGGAGACCATGTTTAGGTTTTAGTATTTATGGTACTAGATTTTAAGGTTTATTAGATTCAGGAGCATTTAGGACTAAAATAGGTAAGGATGCTTTGAGCATTATTAAGAATTTAGGGCTTACTTTGAAAAACGATCATGTGGGCTGTGTGCGCTTAGCAGATAGAACAGGTGTCGATGTTTTAGGGATTCTCTCTCTTCCAATAGTAGTTGAGCATAGGGTAATTTTAATTGACTGTTTAGTCATACCAACTCTGCCATATACAGTGATTCTAGGTGCAGATTTTTGGGCACTTTCGGGTATTGTTCCGGTGTTATGCTGTTTTATTCTTTTTGCTTCGAGAAGCACGATCCTCGAAAGGGGTCTTACCTTTTTAGTGTATAGTCTTTTGTGTCACATAAATTAAACGAAACTTGTATGCTAGTATGCTAGTCATTTTATAAACGTTATAGTTTTTTGAAGAAGTAAGAGGAATTCTTAATACAAAATAATTTGGTTGTCAATGTAGTAAACATGAGTTTCTAAGAGATTAAAGAGTGTGTCTATATATTGCTCTTGTAAAGGAAGTGGTAAGCGATTTTCTTCTGGAAGGAGTAATTGTATCTTTTTAATTTCTTCGGTGAGCTTAGAAGGGTCAATAAGGTATGGATGAAGTTTTCCATGAGCTGCGGAGTAAATAGCATCAAGAAGGTGATCTTTGGTTGAACAATAATATTCTGATAAGGAGTTGAACATCGTAAAAAGTTCGTTTAGTTGAAGAAAGGATTTATTTATTACGTCGTTACTATTTAAGTTTTTGCTCACTTGATTAATGATTTTACTGGTTTCTTCAATTTTTTCTTCTATCTTAATAATTTGGTCGTTTGTAAGGTTTAGTTGATGGATGATATTTTTCGATATTGAAATTTGTTTTTCATGTAATTGGGATTCGTAATATTGTTGTTGTTTAAGTTTGTTTATATGATGAGTAAAGGTTTTTGCGTCTTCGTCATCGAGGGTACCAAATAGTTGCTTGGATATAGAACCAATAGCATTTATTAATCCTCTCTTTTGCAGTCTAGGTTTTATAGTGGTTCCTAAGTATTTATTAATAATTTGGTCTTGTGATTTTATTCGATCAAGTACCATAGTAGAAAGGGTAGGAAGAGATTCGCATTGGGATAGGTATTCGTGAGAAGAAAGAAGTTGCTTGCATGAAGATAGGATTTTGTCATAGGTCAGTAAGATAGAATTATATTGTAAGTTAAGTTCGGTAAGGTTAGTATAAATGACTAAGTTCCATTGATTAGAAAAAAGCTTAAGATTACCAACGTTTTCGTAGTATAGCCCTGTTTTGTTTTGCAAGTCGATGATTTCATATAGTTGCTCGTTGTTATGTATATTCGTTTGGGAGATCAAGATTAGGTTGTAGATGAGAGTCACAATTAAAAGTTTCTCCATTTCTGGAAAGGAATATTGAGATTGAGGTAAATTAGTTAGGTTAAATAAATTTTTAGTCTGTTGTTATGAACTTTTGTTATTTTGTTCTTTATTTTAATATTTGAGTTTACTCCTGATGTAGATATGATTTCGTATGGGCCTGACCAAAGGGGAAGTAATTTTTTATTTGTATTTTTGGGATTGCTTTCATTTTTGAGTAAAACTAGGTTTCCTATTTGAAAATCGACAGGGTTTTGTTTTTTATCGTATTGTAGTTTTGAGGATTCTTTACTCTTGAGCAGTTTTTCTCTTGCTATCTTATGGCAGTGTTGAAGTCTTGATTTAAGTTCATTGGCATAAAGGTCGTAATTGTAACAAATTTCAGGATTTTTTGTTACGCTAGAAGGAAGTTCAACCTGTCTACCATACATGAGTTCGAACGGAGTAAATGACGTTGAAGTATTCGGGGTCGTGTTGTGGACGAAAACGGCATATTTTATCCAGCTATCCCAATCATCTTGAGATTTGTTGATAAAACAACGAAGATACTCAACGAAGTTTCTGTGACTTCTTTCGCAAGAACCATTTGATTGTGGTCGGTATGCAGTAGTTTGGAGTTTATTAATTTTAAGAAGCTTACATACATTTTTGAATATTTCACTAAGGAAATTTTGGCCTTGATCTGACAACACGTATTTGGGTGTGCCATATCGAAATATTATTTCCTTGACGAATGCCTCGGCGATTGTGTTAGCCTCTTGGTTGGGTATTGGTATAGCATCGGTGTATTTCGTGAGGTCGTCAATGAATGTTAGGAGGTATCTGTTTTTATTGTTGGTCATAGGATATGGACCAACGATATCGATGGAAATTTTTTCGAATGGTTCCTTAGCGGTTGATGTTATGACCATTGGTTCCATCGTGTACTTTGTTACCTTGTTTTTCTGACAGAGTTAGCAGTTTTTTATGTAGTTTTTTATATCTCGGAACATATTCTTCCATTTGTGATATAATTGAATCCGTTTGAAGGTTCTGTTGACACCACAGTGTCCACCTATAGGATTTGAGTGGAATTCCTTGAGAATGGTTTTTATATCGTTCTCTGATCGGTCTTGTTTTGCCGAAGGAAAAGTTAGTAGTTTCGGCTAAAGACGTTGAACAAGAATTGGAGTTTGTTTTTGAAGATGTTTGAGGACTCGAAGATGAAGAATTAGAATTTATGGTTGAAGGAAAGGCTTCTGGATCAATTTTAGAAGATGTGGGACAAGAATTAGTAGCGTTTGAACAAGAATTGGTATTTAATGATTTGGAACTGGAATTGGAATAAGACGATGTTGGAGACGAGTTTGTATTTATAGAATTTGTACAAGAATTAGAAATTGGTTTTGAACAAGAATTAGAAGTTGAAGATTTAGAAGACGAATTTGAATTTATTGATGATGGACAAGAATTAGTAATTGGCGATGAAGACAAATTTGTACCTGTTGGTGATGATGAACAAGAATTAGGAACTGACGTTGTAGGAAAAGAATTGGTACTTGCAGACGATATAGGAGATGATGAAGATGACGAATTTTGAGAAGAAGTAGAAGAGGATTTTGTACAGATCGAAGAGTCATTTTCGCAATTCTGCTAAGACAGTCAGCGTTTGTATTTTGATCACCTTTTTTATGAATGATTTCATACTCAAACTCTTCGAGCTGTAGACGATATCTCATCATTCTAGAATTTATATCTTTACAGTTGTGAATATAAACTTGAGGTTTATGATCAGTGTATATGTGCTTTTATTAAGAGTTCGTGATGCATAAGATATAGGAAGGTCGTTACCAATTTCACCTTGCGAAAGGACACTACCAATAGCTACATCGCTAGCATCCATTGTTAAGATAAAGTTTTTGGTGAAATCAGGATATTGAAGAAGGGGTGGATTAATTAGTCTTTGTTTTAATCCATGAAAGGAATATGAACAAAGAGGAGTCCAGTCAAAACGAACATCCTTGCGTAAAAGATTAGTAAGGGGTTTGGAAATTTTTGCAAAATCTTTTATGAAACGGCGATAATATCCCGCGAGTCCCAGAAAGCTTTTTATTTCTTTGGGATTTTTGGGTTGAGCGAAATTCTTCACGCATTCGATTTTTTGCGGATCAGGTTTGATACCTGATTCATTTATCACGTGTCCTAGGTAAGTGAGTTCCGTTCGCAAAAACTGGCATTTTTCGGGTTGCAATTTAAGATTATGTATTTTGAGACGTTCAAAGATTTCTTTTAATTTCAAATTGTGTTCATCTAAGGTTTTACCATAGACCACGATGTCATCCATGTAAACGAAAGTTTTTTATACCTTGAAGACCAGTCAATACATTATTCATTAACCGTTGGAAGGTGGCTGGGGCACCTTTTAATCCATAAGGCATTCTAATGAATTCGTAATGACCAAAAGGTGAAGAGAAAGCGGTCTTCTCTCTATCTTCCGGTCTAACTTGGATTTGATGGAATCCACTGGCGAGATCTAAAGTAGAAAAAAATTTTGAACTTCCCAACTGATCTAGAATATCAGTTATGTTGGGTAATGGTAATGCATCACCGACAGTTTTGTCGTTGAGTTTGCGAAAATGGACGACGATTCTCCATTTCTTATTACCATCTTTATCAGGTTTTTTAGGGACAACGATAAGAGGAAAATTCCACGGACTATTCGATGGCTGGATTATATTATCGTCCATCATCTCGTGGATTTGTTTGTCAACCTCTAATCTTTGTGCTTCCGGCAACCTGTAGGGTTTGATATAGGTAGGTGTTGCTTGAGTCGATGGATAGTTCTGGTTTTAATTTGTCTATTTTAATCAGACAAATTTCACTACCACCATCGATGAGAAATTTCGCAGGTTGTGGATTTAGCAAGGTTTCGGATGAAATTTTTAATGAATCTACTCTACTTATTTTATTATTTAAGTTTATTTGAAAGATGTGGCGAGATGAGATTAAGTTTGAGTCCGAAGCCTGCCACTGGTTCCGGCCTCTGAAATGTTTTCCGTGTGTTTATTTGTTGAGGAAGAGGGAATTGGATTAGTATTGTTTTGTTTTCTATTGTTGTTATACTCTCTTTTTCTGCATTCGTTTATATGATGTCCTAGATTCTTACAATAACTACAAGTAATTGTAACTTTTTTAACCTCACTCTTGAAGGAAGGAAGCTGTTCTTTGTTTTTCCTTGAGTAGCATTGTTCGATGCTATGTCCGGTTTTCTTACAATAATTACATGAGATTAAATTTCTAGATTTAGAATGAAACGAGGTAGTAGGAGTTTGGGACAAATAACTGAATTCATTTTTCTCTTCTAGTACAGCAGTCTCTATAGCTTCAGTGAGAGATGTAAATCGCGAAGCTTTTATTATTAGTCCTATCTTGGGATTAAGGCCCCTTTCAAAAGCCTTTAGAGCAGTTTTACGGTTAAGGCTCAAAATTCCCTGCGAATGCTCTGAGCCTTCGCTAGCAACGCAAGCCTCGTTCAGATTTGCTAGCGTTTGTTCCAATCTATTGGAATAAGAACGCACCGTCTCGTTTGTTCTTTCTTTTGTATGAATAAGCTCTAATTGGAGTTGGGACAAGGATTTGGTTTCTAAAAATTGTTGAATTAATTTTTCTCTAAGGGATTCCCAAGTGGAAAATTCCGTATATTTTACTATATTGTAAGCCGGGCCAATTAGTTTTGTTTTTATTATAAGGAGTAGGATTGAGGTTTCGGATGCGGGGATGTCTTCTGCTATTAGATTACACGCATTTAAAAATTTATGTAGATGTGCCCTGTTCCCATCAAATTCGGGAATCAATTTAAGAGCAAAAGATCTATCTAATTTTGGGGCCATTTTGGATTCACTTTCTACAATGGAATTGTCAGAGGAAGAGGAACCCTCGGTAGTACCAGTTTCAGAATCTTCTGAGTCGGATGTTTCGACACTCTTATTTTCGGACATAAACTGATAATATTACAAAAACAATATCGGACATAAATTGATAATATTATAATAAAAAAAAATTTACAAAAATTATTTTAATTCAAGCTCAAAAAAAAAATTTAGGCTAATAGAAGGTAATGATAAATATGATAATAATAGTAATAGTAAAAGTAGGTAATAATATTTTGGTAAAAATCAATATGTATCTAATATATTTTATTTTTTAAATTCTTGCCTTTTTTTATTTTATGAATTAAATAATTAAAGTTGAGATGATGGTTGGCTAAAGATGAATATGTTGGAGATGTATGTAGTAGATTAAAGATGAGAGATGTTAAAGATGTTGTAGATTAGAGATGACTTGATTGTCTTTTGTTTTCGTTGCAACCCCTTGGGTTGGTTAATTGTCTCTTTTTTTTTTTTTTTTTTTTTTAGTACAGTTTTGTATTTTTCACTTGTTCTTATTTATTTAATGCGTCACTTGAGTTTCTTTTGTATTTTTTTTTTAAATTTTTGTTTCACTTGAGTTTCTTTTGGATTTTTTTTTTTTTTTTAATTTTTGTTTCACTTGACACAAACACTTTTCAGGCGAACCCCACACCTGACACCAATTTTTTTGTTGTGCTGTTTTATTCTTTTTGCTTCGAGAAGCACGATCCTCGAAAGGGGTCTTACCTTTTTAGTGTATAGTCTTTTGTGTCACATAAATTAAACGAAACTTGTATTTGTATTTTTAGTTTATTGTTTATTATTTGTTTTCTTAGTATCTAATTTCCGAATTTACATGTATTTATATAATATACTCCTTACTTGGAGTTTTTCTTTGTCGTAAGATATGAAAAAAATAAATAGGAAATAAATAATTAGTATGCCGTTAAAAATAAAAGAATTAGTAATACGATTATGCGACCTTATCGACGACAGTCCGAAAACAACAGTGTCCGATGTCTGCCTCGCTACCCGACTCGAAACCGGAAAAAATATGCAACATGAGCACAAGTGTGCCTGGTCAGTCGCGATTGGTTTTTGAGATCAATGCACGTTTATTATGTTGAAAAGTGAGCGAGTGCATTGATCGTTGGATATATAAAATAATGATATGAAGATTTAGAAGAGTTGGGCAATGAAATGGGTTTTGGGATCAATGCACGTTTAATAGGTTGGACAAGTAAGGGAGTGCATTGATCGTTGGATATAGAAAATGAAAATGATGATATGGGAATTTGAAGTGGTTTGTAGTTGGGCAATTAAAGTAAATGATGAATATGGAATATTGGTCAATCAAAAGGAAATGATGACTGTGGGAATTTGAAGTTGCAATGGGTTGAAGTAAGTATGGGTTTAGTTGGATGGAATGATAAGGGGAAATGATAAGAGAAAGTTGTAAGGTACGTACTTTTGAGTGAGGCAGGATTGAAAGTTAGTAAGGAAAAATGCAATTTCTGCATGCTATTGCTGAAGTTTTTAGGGTATGATTCACATGTAGATCCAGAGAAAGTGGAAAGCATGGTTAAGATTCCAGCACCGAAGAATTAAAAGCAGTGAGGAGTTTTATAGGGACAGTTTCGTGGTACCGACGTTTCGTACCAAACTTTGCTGAATTACTTCGGCCTTTAACAGATTTGTTGAAAAAGAATAGAACGTTTATTTGGTCAAAGGAGTGTTTGGTGACAGCACCAATACTCACTTGTCCAGATTTTAAACAACCTTTTGTCGTTCAAACAGATGCGCCAGATTTTGGTATCGGTGCAGTTCTTTCACAGAACTATGATGAGGGATTAAGGGTTGTCTGATACCTTAGTAGGTCTTTAAATAGAAATGAACGGAATTATAGGACAACTGAGAAAGAATGCTTAGCTTTACTGTAGGCTGTTGAGAAGTTGCGGTCGTACATCGAAGGTGTTCGGCTTACGGTTGTCACGGATCATTATTCCTTGGTGTGGTTAAGTAATCTTAAAGACACGCAGGGTAGGTTAGCACGTTGGGCAGATCGGCTTCAACAATTCGATTTTGAAATCATTCATCGTAAGGGCAAAGAGCATGTTCTTCCGGATGTGTTTTCTCGAGTAGTGCCACAGTTGGGTGGTATCTCAGAAGAGGATGTGAATACGAATCCACTTAGGTATTCAGCCTGGAGAGTTGAACAAGGTATGTTGTACAAACTGGTGAAGGCTAATCATATAGTAGTTCATGACAATAATCAAGAATGGAAGAGAGTACTAGTGAAAACGAGAGGTTATTTTTTTACAGGAGTACCATGATGCTCCTATAGCAGGACACATGGCTTTTCGGAAAACTTTTACCAGAATTGTTGCATTTATTGGCCGAAAATAAGTAAGGAGTTGTAAAATTTGCCAACAAGTGAAGCCGGTGAATGATAACCCAGTTGGATTGATGACTGAGAGGGTAGGAATAAAGGCACCGTGTGAAATGATTTGTAATGATTTTGTAGGTCCGCTTTCTAAGTCGAGTAGGGGTTTTATTTACATTTTGACGGTAGTGGATTACTTAACGAAGTTTCCGTTATTGTTCGCGTTGAGGTCGGCTACTGCTAAGGCAATTGCTAGGGAATTAGAGGACAACGTTTTACTTTTATTTGGCATCCCAAAGGTGATCGTCTGTGACAACGGTCCCAAGTTTCGATCCAATGAACTAAAAACGTTTTACCAGGCGTACGGTCACCTAAAATTTACAGCCCATTGCCATCCGCAGGCGAATCCTGTGAACTTAGTAATCAGATTTTGAAGACAACGTCGAGAGCTTACGTCGCTGAAAACCGCAGAGTGTGGGATTCACAATTGCGCAAGGTTGCGTGCGCTATTCGTACGTCACAACATGGGGTTTTAGGTGTTTTGTCGTATTATGCGATTTTCGGTAGGGATATGGTGACTTCAGGTCAGGATGTACCATCTATAGGTGATAGTTCAGAAAACCTGCAGGATCGGGATGAGATCGCTGAACGTTTCAAGTAAATAAGGGAATATATAGGAACAAAATTGCAAGGAGTATCAAAGCGATCTGCTCAAACCTACAATCTTCGCCGGCGTGATGTTCAATCTCACCCCGACGAACTTGTATGGCGTAGGAACTTTTCGTTGTCGGATGCCGCGAATTATTATGTTGCCAAATTACCACCGAAATTTGTCGGTCCGTTTAAAATTAAGAAGCATTTGTCACCTTCGGTAAAGAGCGCATGGCATGCTAAAGATTTGAAACCGTATACCGATGCATCCGAAGATTAAAATAACGTAGTTTATTTTTTTTTCGGTTTTGATTTTGGACAATTTATGTTTTATTTTAAATTATTTTTGTTTGTTTTCTTTTTATTTTTATGGCAAATGTTTGTTATTATTCTCTTAAATGTTTTATTATCTTGGCCTGCCTAAGAAAATGTCTTACAAAAATGTAAGCACATTTCCTAGGAGGTAAGGGTGAGATTTGTTGCGGTAAATTTACCACAATAAGTTTTGCCTGCCTATTATAGAACTTAACCATTTTAAATCTTCTTTTTCCGTTACTGCTCCAAAATGGCGGCCATCAGCCAGAGACCTACTCTTACAGTATTTTGGAAAAATAAATAAAACAGGTGTCCATACATTTAGATTCGAGAGGAAATAAATCAATGAATGATAACCATCAAGAAGACGGGCGGTCTGTTGTCGATGTACCAGCGGATCAGCTGAAGAAGTAATCGAGTCAGGCGGACACTTACTTATATTGAAACAACACATCATTAATTTAAATTAAAGTAACTTATTATTAACTTCCAATTGTGTTAAGGAAATAGGTTGTTAACGTTCCTTTTTGTGATTCTTTAAATTTAATTTTCTGTTAAATAGTACAATTGATCTATCAGAATTGAAAAACAGTAGATTTCAGTATTTAAAGAAATGTTTTCCTCTCTCACCTCGCGATATTGGCTTTAGGGGGATTGCTTCGCGCTTTAAATCACTCGCGATTTGTTTTAGAGTAACTAGGAGAATGCCTAGAAGAAACTTTTTCTCAGTTTTATTTCTTTTAAGCTTTCTCGAATAATTTTAGTTGAAAAGGTTTTGAACTCCTCCATTTGGATTCGGCAAGTTTCGGAAAGACATCCAACAACTTGCTGAATCATCTAATGTGTGTGTAAGAGTAAAGTTTCGATGAGATTCAACAACGGAGGAACAGTGGTTTTCTAGAAGAGCACGTATCTCTCCAGGAAGCCGTGATCCCGTGACTTAAGACCTCGAAAACGAGTGAATGGTCGTATGTATGTGTGAGAGACTGGAATGACCGAGCTAGAGAATAGATTATGCATGGAAGGGACACTTTTTTGTGAGCTTTGCAAGGAATAAGTTGTTTTTGTTGAAAAGATACGAGAAAGGTTAAAAAAGTAGAAGTATACGATGTACTGAGCTGATCTGGAGAGAATGCTGGAAATGGGGGTGATAGAGGAGAGTAACAGTGCTTGAAGTTCTCCAGTTGTTTTGGGTAAGAAAAAGTGGTAAAAATATCCTGTGTCAAGGAAGGTAAATGCTAGGACGAAAAAGTTTGCGTACGCACTTCCACCACAAACTGAGGCCATAATAAGTAGATTCCAAGATACACGATTCATCTCCAGTATTGACTTAAAAGATGCCTTTTGGCAAATCCCTCTGGAGACCAAATCAAGGGAGGAGACTGCTTTTACAGTCCCTGGGCGACACTTATATAAATTCACTGTTATGCCGTTTGAGTTATGTAACGCCGCTCTAAGTTAATGGTAATGATCGAACATAAGAAGTGTGTCCAAAACGTAGTGCCTGATACCTTGTCGAGAATTCATATGGAAGAGATCACAATCGATGACTTAGCACTAGAAGTTGACTTTAGTTCAACATTTTTCTCTTCAAAGGAATATGTTGAGCTAAAGAAATAGTAGAGAAAGACAAGGGATATGTCTATAAACGAACAGACACACGAACAGTTGACGCAATACAAGAAGGCGGAGCTTGGGAGCTTTGGTAATTGTGGGGTTGCATAAGGGTGTTTTGAAAGCAGCACATGACTCTCCACGGGCACGGTGTTATCAATAAAACTTTGTCAAAGTTGACAAAAATAATTGTAGCCTGGTATGGCAAGCGATGTCCAGCGTTGGGTGAGTTCATGTGAAAAATGTAAGTGTACTAAATCTGTAAACACCACGACTCGACCGCCATTGGGACAACAAAGACTGACTGAACGACAATTCCAAATATTGTTTGTAGATTTCCTTAGACCCTATCCACGCACAAGAAATGGAAACACACATATATTAATTGCTCTTGACCATTTTAGCAAATACGTGTTCCTTAGAGCAATTAGAAATGCAACATCATTTGAGGTAGTGAAGTTTTTAGAGGAAAATGTATTTCATGTTTGTGGTGTTCCGAAATATCTTCATTCCGATAATGGAAAACAATTCATTTCGGAATTACTTACTGATTTCTTGAAACGTTATGGGGCTCAACATATTTGAACGGCGATTTCTTCTCCCCAAGCAACCGAGTCCGAAAGAGTAAACCAATCGGTGTTATCGAAAATCATATTTGGGAAAGGACCAGAATCATTGGAATCAAAATGTTAGCCATGTTGCGTTTGCATTGAGAAGTGTTGTGCATGATTCAATTGCCGTTGAATCTTATTATGCGATTTTCGGCACTCCAATTATACAGCACGGAAGATCATATAAGTTGCTCCGTAAACTTGGCGTGGTAAAAGAATATAAGATCGAAATTTTAAACAACGATGATAGACTTGACCTAATAAGATCAAAAATTTTCGAAAGTTTAGAACTTGCCCACCAAAAAGTTGAAAAAGTGTATAATACACGAAGCAAAGAGAATAAATATAAACCAGGTCAAATAATTTATTCAAGAAACTTTAAACAAAGTAATAACGCGTGCGTTTTTTTGCAATCCCCGGTGGAAGTGGTTGAAAAAAACGACCAAAGCGCTTAGTGAAAAACTTGGCAGCACTATTAATTTGCAAGATGACATTGGAAGACAGCTGTAATGCAAGAAAAAAACACATCACTGCTTTCCTCATCCTCATCCTTCTAAAAATCGTCCGGTAGATTTGTTTCGTGTAATTTCGATGTATTTATTCAATTTAAACTACGTTTCTATTAAAATAACATAAAAAGAAACAAGTTAATTATTATTTATACAAGAAAATGTGAATCGAGTAATTTGAAAATTGAAATCCAGTATTTTGGAAATTGTTTTTAGCCGATGTGACTTTCTTTTAATTTAATTAACACAAATACAGTGGTACATAGAATTCAACCTCTTGAAAACTACCCCATTCGTGCTCTCCATTCCTCGGCCACTGATGGTGACATGATATTAGTGGACGCGAGTTGCTTATTCGGACGGGACGCTCAGTTCCTATGTCATTAGGAATATAGTTCTGAACAAGAGCGGACGACGATCAAGAAGATTGAAGTATTCAATAATTTATAATAAAAATAAACGCAAAATTGAAAATCGCTGTAGAAGATTTTGCTCATGGCGAGCTAGAACAAATCTACGACACCATAGCGGTAACACAAAAGCGGAAAATGTTAAAATTTATTTGTTGTTGTGTTGCGGAATGTATATTAAAAGGTAGGTTAGGTTAGGTTGACATGGTCGTCAGGAAAACAACTTAGACACACTTAGATCAAATGCTCAACCAAACCAAACAAAATTGATAATTGTCTGACATGTCAAAATGTCAGTTTGAAGTTTTTATACATTTTATCGATAACTTAGTGAAAAGTTTTTGGTAGCACAGTTCTTATCCTCTCCAATAGCTAAGCCCCGAGGGTTTAAGCTAAGTACCCCAGGGGATTAGTTGTTGTTGGATTTAACATGCAAATTCCTAATCCTACTTATCGTTTTTTTCGTCCAATTTCCCCGGGGCTTACAAAAAAACACGCCTAAAATTGAAAATTATAACGTGAAACTTGTACAGAAATACATAAAATCTATTATCTTAAAAGCTGTAGGTAATTCGGTATATGAAATAGGAAATTTGCCAGGCAAAAAAGTTGGCATTTATCATGCAAAGACCTGCATGTTAAGGGCAAGCAGTACCTTAACGACGCACTCAGATGATGTTTCTTTTGACTGTGATATAAGGTTAAGGTACTTCAGTTAGTTATTTTTGTAGTTTTTTTTTCATTAAATAGTCAATTTTGTTTATAGTTTTATTTACATAGTTTAATTATTTATAGTTATTTATTTATTCACAGAGTTATTTATTTATTTATAGTTATTTATTTATTCATAGCGTCATTTATTTATGTACTTATATGTATAAATAGTTTGTATATAGTATTTTATATTTACATTTATGATCTGATATTTTTTTCAGGTTTAATTTTGTTTATAGCCAAATATTTTCATTGACAGATAGTTTAAGAGTTTACCTGGAATATTAGTTATTAACTTTCAGTAGATAAGCTTTTCTGTGATTTTTTTTTCGAGTCGAAGTACCTCATCTTTAAAATATAGTTTATTTTAAAGTTTAGACTGTGATATTAGTTATTAAGTTGAAGTATCTGATTTTCTTAGTTAGTAAGTTAATGTACCTGATAGTATCTGTGATAGTTAGTTTTTTAAGATTAGTAAAAGTACCTGAAACCTAGTTTAGTTTATTTATTTATTCCTGTGATACTTTAGTTTTTTTATTATTTATTATTTTTTTACATCTGTTATAACAAATTAAAGTACTTTAGTAAATTGTCGTAGATAGTAAAACAAGCAAGTGCAATATTTATATAGTTTTAGAACTTACAACGGCAACAATGTTAGTGTTCATAGTAACATGCCCGACTATACGAAAAGCATAATCCGAAAGTAAATTAAGAATAAAAAAATAAAATAAATAATAAATTAGATTATAATTTAAATATTTTTGCATAAATAATACTTACCATTTAATTTTGTTGCATGCATAGCCGCTTTGTTTACTTTATGACATTACATGTTTTCTATTTTTTTTTTGTTCCCATAGCTGCCTGGTTTCTTCTGCACATGCGAAGGTAGCTTTATCTCTTTTCGCCTAAGGGAAAAGGGGCAGACAATTTTCTACTAGCGCATGCGCAGAAAACTGTATATTAGCTTAGTTCATCTATCGGATTAACTGTAATGAACTTTGGTGAACTTGTTTGTGGTTTGAGTCAAAGACAGAATAATAGAATTTTAAATTAGAATTAGTGAAATTAGATTAGTGGAAAAGAATGAAGAATAAGATAAGGTAGATAAGTGTTTAATATTAGTGTATATGTGTGTGTGCAATTTCTTGGACTTGGATGAGGGGGTTGGTTGGCGGTTGGAGGTTGGCATTTAAAAATAGTAATTTAGGTATAGTTATAACAATTCACCTGGTTAATAGGAGAGTGACTAGAATTACCTTAAACGGATTATATGGTCATTGTTTGGTTTGAAATCATGTAAGAAAGAAGTTTTAACGGCCATTTTGGCTACTGAAAATTTATAAAGTTAAATTGTTTTAAAATTAACCGAGCTTACTTTATTCAAATAAGAAGTTCTTTTTTTCTGTAAAAGAAAGTGAAGTTTAAGAAATAGAAAATAAACGTACATCAGGTGAAATTACTATATGAAAAGAAAAAAAAAATAGATTTCTCATATAAACGGTGATTTTTTAAGAGCTTGGTTTTTGAAAATTCAAAAAAACACAGAAACTTGTAAAAAGTGAATGAAATTTTTATTTGGATCGATAAACCAATTTCTGTCATTTACTTTTTAAAAATAATTTCACTTAAATGTTGCCCGCGGCTACGCTTCAGGTGGTCCATTCTGAAGGTCCAATTTTGGCAAACTTTTTCACACATTTCGGCCGCAATCTCACCAATGACGCGTTCAATGTTGGCTTCCAAGGCAGCAATCGTGTTTGGCTTGTCCCCATAAACAATAGACTTAACATAGCCCCACAAAAAATAGTCTAATGGGGTCAAATCACATGATCTTGGTGGCCAATTGACTGCGCCAAAACGTGAGATCAACTGCTCACCAAATTCGCCTCTCAATTGATGCATGGTTTCGCGTGCAGTGTGGCATGTGGCACCGTCCTGTTGGAACCACATGTCGACCGAGTTCAATTCTTGCATTTTCGGCACAAAAAAAATTGTTATCATTGAACGGTACCTTTCTCCATTGACCGTAACCCTGCGGCCTTCATCGTCCTTGAAGAAGTACGGCCCAATGATGCCGCCTGCCCATAAGCCGCACCAAACAATGCATTTTTCGGGATGCATTGGTAGCTGCCGAATTGCGTCTGGCTGCTCTTCACTCCAAATACGGCAATTCTGCTTATTCACGTATCCATTTAGCCAAAAATGAGCCTCGTCGCTGAAGACAATTTTGCGATAAAAAAATGGATCCTCATCCAACTTTTCTAAGGCCCATTCACCGAAAATTCTACGTTGTGGTAGGTCGCCTGGCTTGAATTCTTGCACCAACTGTATTTTGTATGGCTTTAAACCAAGATCTTTGCGTGAAATCTTCCAGGTGGTCGAATAACACAAACCCAATTGCTGCGATCGGCGCCGAATGGACATATCGCGATCTTCAGCAACACTGGCGGATGCAGCAGCAATATTCTCTTCGGTACGCACCTTACGGATACGGTTTGGTGGATTAATGTCCAATAAAGTGAAACTGGTGCAAAATTTGTTCACAATGAGCTGAATAGCCTGCTCGGTGGGTCGGTTATGACGACCATAAGACGGACGTAGCTTGCGAAACACATTTTTCACAGAGCACGAATTTTGATAATAAATTTCAATAATTTGCAAACGTTGTTCAGGCGTAAGTATATTCATGATGAAATGGCAAACAATACTGAATCGAAATATCAAATGTTCGTGGAATTTGTCATGTGTGATCTGTCAAAAATATAAACGTCAAGAACCAAGTAGCAAAAAAATCACATATATATGTAACAATAGATTGGATAGACTGCATCTGAGAAGGAATATTTTAGAAGGAGATTTCAAAGAATCCTTGTGAGGATATCTAACCCAAGAGCAGAGGTATGTGACCAAGATGTCTGCCAGACGAAACGAATAACTGTAGGGGGTTTGACAAGTGTCAAACAAAGTTTGAGACACTATCCCCATAAACATATCAAAAAATCTGCTTTGATTAAATAACGTACTTGAGAATGCACTGTTAAAACCGCATATCTCCGAAAAGCCCCAGCTTTGAAAATTCGGAATGTCCATTCGTTCTTATCTTCTTTGGTATCTATTCACAGAAAAAATATCAGCTATGATAAACTGACTCTTACTCTAGAAGTGACTGAGTGAAAGTCATATAACATTTTTATTAAATTATCATACATAGTTGAAAAGATACTAATTTCATAGGTAATGGTGTGTGGAGGCGTGGTAAAATCGTCCTGATATTTTCCAATGGCTAAGAGGACATGACTGACAACTTACGATACGGACTAGGATGTGACTGGTTGGTCAACTTAGGGTCTATTTCCGCAATATATGGCCAAGGAAATAGCGAAGGTTGTATCTTCACGATACTTGGCGGGTTGGCCAGACCGTCGTCACTAGCATCAGACCAGCGTTTGTAGTTCGGCGTGGCGGTATCTAGGAGGAAAAGTGAGGTGCTTTAGACATCGTTTTTTACGGTATAGGGTTTAGTTTAGGGTTTATTTTTTTTTACAAATACATTTATATTTTTTTTTCAATTTTTTTTTCAATTTTTTTTAACTTAATTTTGTTTTTCTTTTAGTCTTTTTTTTACTCTAACTTTTTTATCTTTTTTTTTATTTCTTTTTGTTAATTTCATTCATTCATTTTTTTATTCGTTATTTTCATATTTTAGGCAAGTTTTTTTTGGGTACATTTTTGTATTTACATTTAAATTTTTGTTATTAAGTTAGAAGCACCAAACCCTCGTTTTTTTGGATATCATCAGAGTTCTTGGATTTGTGCTATTTTCATCTAGCTACACCTTATGCACGAATTAAATAATGTTTAGTCGAGCAGGAAGGTGAATGGAGGAATAGCAAGAACCACCCCACACGACGAGCTGAGCCGTGAAACGACAAGCGTGCCAGGGCCATTTACCATGTACCGAAGGGATCCTCCGTGGAATCCTAGCTCCTCACAATGGCGCCCAACTAAACCAAACGGTTCTTTTTTCTTAAACGCCAAACACATGTCCTTTAGCACAAATCTGGGGACTGGTAACTTTTGGTCTTGTCACAGATGGAGAACGGCTGTTCAGGTCGTCAGACCAAGAGACAGAGATCTTAGTGAGGCAGTTGGAAATCTGTGACAAAATCAAGGTTTGAACAAGGTCGTACGATTTCGGATCTCCGCTGACCAGGAAATCAGGCACAGTCAGATTCCTTGTGAGGTAGTGATTGGAGGTCCAAAAACCTTGTTCGTGTGAAAGTTCATCTTGAGGCACAGCTATCCATTTACTAGGCTAGACGCCAGGAAATATGTCGTGGGTGTGGGAGAGAGATGAACGCAATTAACCACTGAATTTCATACGCACCGGTCACAAGATATAAGTACGATAGAACGCAAACAACGACAATACCTGAGGATAATAGATGGAAAGGAAATTTGACCAAATCTTCACACACGTTACTTATAATATATACCAACAAAATATAAATTTTTTTACAAATCTCATATCTTTTTTTTATTGATTTTTTTAAAAATATTCTACCTGTTCTACCTTTCATTTCTTAATTTTTTTTAAATTGAAATTTAGTTCTCTTTACACATTTTTCTTACTTTCATTACAATATTTTCATTTACTTTTAAATTTAGCTTTTTATAATTTCTTTTATCATTTAATCATTTTTATGGTACAAAATTTAATTTTCATTTTTTTTACATTCTTCGTTTCAACATTTTTGTTTACATTTATTTTTATTTGTTAATTTTGAAATTAAACTTTTTTTGCTATTTTTTTTAAATTTTATTTTATATTTCTTAATATTTTTTTCCATTTGTTGCAGTAAAATTTATTTTTATTTGAGTGGCAACACTGGTGCTAAAGCGAAGTGATTGAAATTTCTGTGGTCTCTATAAAATAAATAATTTTTCAAGTAAAAAGTCAATTATAAAATACGAAAAGTATAATCTCGTTATTCAAATAATAACCGGTGAGCATTTTTTGATTATTCAAATTGTCTTGCTATATTATTTATACCGATAAAATCAAGTAAAAAGAAATCACAAAAAGCTCACTGATTGACAAAGAACAACAGTTGTCCAATTATATATATATATATTGCCAAGGGATTGTGAACCAAAACAAACGTACAATTTCTGCTACTTCACCCGAAAAAATGGGATCGAACGACAGCAAAAAGGGAAAAACACTTCAGGACTCTTAATGAACATGACACAGAAGATCTTGAAATTTGTTTGACTTTAAGCAACAACATCTAGCTACAAAGTCAGATATAGAAGAAGTGCGAGATGACATAAACCTATTAAAATGTGAAAATGATGCACTAAGAGGTGTTGTCCAGTCTCTCCAGACAAAATTGGGTGTCTTGGAAAAAGAAATCGAACGAATGCAAATGCAATCTAACGAAAAAAAATTGATTTTCCGTCTAGAAGCCAGAGAGCAAGTTGATCAAAAAGTCGAAGTAGAGGAAGTTTGTACTCAACTGTCAAATGATCAGGCAGATAATATTATAGACGAAATAAAAGAAGTTAAATCGTGGAATTCAAAATATAAAAACTTTATTGTTAAACTTAAAACAAAGAAAACATTGTACACCATATTAAAAAACACGGGAAAACTTAAAAACACAAAGATATCTGTCCAAAAAGATTATCCGCGAAACATGAGAGCTCGAAGAGGTCATCTACTGCACGTACGACAAATGATTAAACGCGTGAAAAGTAATGCTAAGGTGGCCGTAAAAGAGAATACACTGTGGGTGAATGGAAGCTCATATACTTGGGACGATTCAGTCGGCCTAAAAAGTGGAGCAAATTGTGGATTCTCCAAACTTTGTGAATCTTTACATCTACCAGACGATTACTTCCGAACGTGTTTACCAAAATGCAGGGAAGCAAATGATGACACATCTATGACAGATTCAAGGTTCAGAACAAATGTCAACAATGTTCAGAATCAATTAGTGCTGCCAAGTCGCAATGGTCAATAGCGCAGGAATGGCATGGAGGAACGAGATACTTATGATTTAGAATACTTAAGAATTTTACCATATAATGTTGGCGGTCTTAATAACAAAATTTTTTACCCAGAATTTTTTAAATATATATTACAGTTTGATTTAGTTTTTTTATTCGAAACTCATCTATTGGAAGGTCGAGACAAAAACTATGAAAAATATTTCCCATCATTTACTTGTGTCTGGATATCAGCCAAAAAAACAGCAATTAAAGGAAGAGCTAGCCGAGGTACACTGATGGCAATTAAAAACAACATTATCTCAAAATGTGAAGTTAAAATTGAGGAAAATATTGGCTACATAATAATGAATAATAATTTAAACAAGAAACTCTACATAATACCAATTTATATAAATTGCAATAACTGGCATCAAGAATATGAAGCATTTTATGACTTTTTATGTTCGCTTAAATCTCACAATATAATGATAGTTGGTGACATAAATGCGAGAACCGGAGACATGGAAGCAGAAAACACGTATGGATGGCAAAAACGTATAAGCAAAGATGTAAAAACGAATAACGAAGGAAAACAATTGGTTGATCTCTGTAACGAGTTTGGATTGTGTATTTTAAACGGCAGCACAGAAGGTGATAAAAAAGGTGAATTCACGTTTGTTTCAAAGCAGGGATGCTCTGTAATTGATTACGGTCTAGTGGGTGGCGATTGGTGCGCTTTGGTAAAGGACTTTGCGGTAGGAGGTATTACATATTCGGATCACTTTCCAATATTCATGAACATAACATGTAATAATTCACAGTTTGAATCAGCTAAAAGCAATCCCGCTGATAATATTATGCTCAGATGGAAGGAATCGGCAAAAACAAAATATCAAAATACTTTGAATAACATGCTTAGTCATTTAGAAAATAGGTCTTCACTTAAGTTTGTTCCAATCTGCGAATTAGAACGAATTATATGGGAAGCAGCAAATTTAATGAAAAATACAAACAATTTAAGAAAAAAAAACCAATGGTATGATTTTTCATGCGAAAAGCTACGGAAAAGATCATTAGCCCTACTCAATCTCCTCCGAAAATATGAAATTCCAAGTGTAAGGGCAGATTATTTGGAAATAAACAAACTATACAAGAATACATGTAAAGAAAAGAAAATGAGGTATGAAGAAAATTTGGCAATTTCCTTAAGTCAATGTAAAGATTCAGCTGAGTTTTGGTCTCTAACGAGGAAAATAAATGGTGATGCAAAAGTAAAAAATACAGTTGGAGTGCCATTGCAATTGTTAAGTACTCATTTCGCTTCGTTGCTAAATTCTTCATCAGAAATATCTTGGAGTTTTGCACGACCTTCAACTAGGATTGAGGAACTAGATAAGGAGATATCGGAAAACGAAGTGAGAACTGTCCTTCAGAGGCTAAAATATGGCAAGGCGGCCGGAACAAACGGTATACCCGCGGAATTCTTCAAAAATAGCACAGATTTGTTCAAAATTAAATTGAAAGATGCGCTGAACATAATGCACAAATTTGGAACGTTCCCAGAACACTTCTTTGAAGCACTTATATTGCCAATTCACAAGAAGGGTGACGTGCTGGATCCTAAAAACTATAGAGGGATATCGTTTCTAAATGCAGCATTAAAGATATTCACAATTATACTCTACGAAAGATTGAATAATTGGGTGCAAGATGAAAACAAGCTTAGTGAATTTCAAAGTGGGTTTCGTAAAGGATATTCCACAGTGGATAACATCTTTGTGCTTCGTTCGCTGGCGCAGTGGAAACTCGAGCAAAATAAAAAACTATATGCCTTTTTTGTCGATTTCAAGGCAGCTTTTGATTCCATCAACAGAAATGCATTATGGTTTAAGCTTTTTAACTTAGGAGTTTCAACTAATTTTGTTAGAATTACAGAAAAACTTTATCTACCGACAACGGCATACATCTATAATGGTAAAGAAAAATCAGAGAGGATTGAAGTGAACCAAGGAGTAAGACAAGGCTGTAATCTAAGCCCTCTACTGTTTGCTCTTTTTCTGGACGATTTAGTCGATTATCTCAACTGCTGAAAAATCGAAAGTCATGGTGTTTAAGAATGGATCTGGCAGAACAGCGAAAGAGGAACATTGGAAATATGGGGCGAAAAACTTAGACGTAGTTAAGTCTTACACTTATCTAGGAACGGAGTTCACTTGCAACTTGAAATTAGAAAAACATCTAAAAATCAAACTAAATAAGGCTAAATCGGCAATATGTGTAAACTGGCAGACGATCTATAGCAACAAGCTGATTGCTACAGAACAAAAGCATAGAGTTTTTAATGCCACTGCAAAAGCTATACTGTTTTACGGGGCGCAGGTATGGGGATTACAGAGGTATGAGCTAGTTGAATGCCTATTGCGCTTTTTCTTAAGAAAAATATTCTTTTTGCCGATAAGCACGCCAAAATATATGTATTATTTGGAAACTGGTCTACCGACACTGTTTATTTCAACTCTAAAACTGAATGCAGACTACGTAGTGAGAGTCCTACTTATGGAGGAGCAGAGGTTACCGAGAATAATACTGGATTATGCGATTCATCGAGCTACCCTAGTTGTAAGAGACTGGAACTTGTTAGCCGCCAACTGTGGCTTCACTTTGAATTGGAGTTTGAACGCTGCTCAATGTAAGAAATCCCTTTACGAGGTAATAGCAGTAACGGATGAGAATAAAAGGTATTCCTTTATTGAAAAAGCACGCCTATCCACGGAAAGACAGTATTATTCAAAATGCATCTTTAATCTCAACGACAGAAACTATTTTACCAGAGCATATGGCAATTCCATCATTGGTACCATATTTAAAATAAGAGGAGAGCTGATTAGACTTAACTTTAGGCCCCACCGGAATGAAATCATCGATAGCTGCACTCTCTGTAACCTGCATGAAAGAGAGGATGTAATCCACTTCATTGGTGTTTGCCCAATGCTGACGGAAATCAGACTTGTTCATTTCCAAAAAAATTATGTGGATGTAAGCGAGGTAACAAGCTATTTGAATGGTGCAAACTGGATGCATCTTTATGAGTTCTACAAAGAAGCGATAACTTATAGAGCTCGAATAATGGAAGGAAGTTTTTGATCCAAGTCACATTAGAAACTGTTTATCGAACTAAGAAGCTTTATTATTTTGTTTTAACTAAACTAAAAGTTATTTTGCTAAATTATTTAAAAATTTTATATTCTGATTTAACTAACCTAAAAGTCCTTAAAATATGTTTTAAATAAACTGAAAGCCAGAAATTTTGTTCTAACTAAACATAAAATCACTTTAATTTATATTTTGATTTAACTAATCTAAAAGTCCGTACAATTTGTTTTAACTAAACTAAAAGTCTTTTAAATAAAAAAAAAATAAAAAAAAAAAAAAAATTAATCTCTTGGCTATATTGTAAAAAAAAATAATGAAAGAAAAAACTCGTTTATAATTCGTATCTTATCGTTACTTTATAAGACAAACAAAAAAAAATTAAAATTACTTCTTCATAATTTAAAAACAAAAATGCCCCTCAGGCAGACGACATCTCATGTCATGTCTTTACAATATTATTCAAGAATTTCAACACTGTATTTGTAAAAATTTTAAAGAAAGAATAAAGAATCTATCTATCCATCTATCTACCACAACAAGTTTCGCCTGCCTATTATAGAACTACCTACTCTTACAGTATTTTGGAAAAATAAATAAAACAGGTTTCCATACATTTAAGATTTGAGAGGAAATAAATCCATGAATGATAGCCATCAAGAAGACGGGCGGTCTGTTGTCGATGTACCAGCGGATCAGCTGAAGAAGTAATCGAGTCAGGCGGACTCTTACTTATATTAAAACAACACATCTTTATTTAAATTAAAGTAACTTATTATTAACTTCCTATTGTGTTAAAGAAATGGGTTGTTTACGTTCCTTTTTGTAATTCTTTAAAGTTAATTTTCTGTTAAATATTACAATTAATCTATCAGAATTGAAAAACAGTAGATTTCAGTATTTAAAGAAATGTTTTCCTCTCTCACCTCGCGATATTGGCTTTAGGGGGATTGCTTCGCGCTTTAAATCACTCGAGATTTGTTTTAGAGTAACTAGAAGAATGCCTAGAAGAAAAGTGTTCTCAGTTTTATTTCTTTAAAGCTTTCTCAAATAATTTTAGTGGAAAGGGTTCTGAACTCCGCCATTTGGATTCGGCAAGTTTTGGAAAGACATCCAACAACTTGCTGAATCATCTAATGTGTGTGTGAGAGTAAAGTTTCGATCAGATTTGACAACGGAGGAACAGTGGTTTTCTAGAAGAGCACGTATCTCTCTAGGAATCCGTAATCCCGTGACTTAAGACCTCGAAATCGAGTGAATGGTCGTATGCATGTGTGAGTGACTGGAATGACCGAGCTGGATAATAGATTATGCATGGAAAGGACACTTTTTTGTGAGCTTTGCAAGGAATAGGTTTGTTTTTGTTGAAAAGATTCGAGAAAGGTTAAAAAAGTAGAAGTGGAGAAAAAGAATTGATAAAGTAGGAAAAGTTTCGAAGCGCAAATTGAAGCGGAAAAATTAGGTGATTTTAAGCGGAGAAGGAATTGGATCTTGTAAAATAATCGAGGTGATAGAGGAAGCGGCGGATAGGTGATCCGTGAACACATTGGACACAGATAAGAATAAGGTGTTGTAGTTTGATTTGTTTTTTTGTGGGTTTGAATTCTGATCACTATTTTTTTGTTTTCGTTTTACTAATTCGAATTTTTTCCCAGTTTTGCGGGACACGGTAATTTTTTTTAGTTAACGGCCCATTTTCTTTTGTTAATATGTTTGCGTTTCATTTCGGCTTACCGTTTT
The DNA here is from genome assembly GCA_910595825.1 of Philhelius pedissequus. Classification (NCBI taxonomy): domain Eukaryota; kingdom Metazoa; phylum Arthropoda; class Insecta; order Diptera; family Syrphidae; genus Philhelius; species Philhelius pedissequus. The sequence goes on along the minus strand of OU343160.1, from coordinate 221,153,277 downwards.
CACCGTAAGCCCGTTAAAATTGTTACCTACTTCTATATATTGAAAAGATTCTGGTTTTTAATCCCGGCTTCGGCCAATGTTTTCCAGACACCTTTTTAATTAAGTAAATCTTTTAAAATCCCCATCTGGGTATATAAAGACAGTTTTCTTTTTTGGTTCTTTACTTGGTTTCATTTCGTTTTCTTTAACAGAATTAGTTTTGGAATTTTCTATTTTTTTATAATTTGGTATTATAAAAAAATTTCCTGGCGCCCACTTTGAGTACAAGTAAACCCTGTACTTTTACTTAACATTTTATTGTGTTTGAATTAATTTTATTAATAGCGTTCGATTTTTTGGGTGGAGACATTACAAAAAAAGAGTGGACTGACGGACGATCAGCTCTTCGCGAATTTCCACCACCTGGTTACAGGCTCTGCTGAACGTTGGTATTGGGATATCTGTGAAGAGAACCAGAATGATGGTCTACTCAACTATCATGTTTCGAAAGCTGAATTACTGCAACAGTTCAAACATAGTAAAGGTGACTACGAGATCCTAAGGGCGATCATGGATCGAAAACAGCAATCAAAAGAAACGTTCGCCGAATTCCGATATAAGAGGTCTGACTTTGCCTACAGAAAGTGATTTAGTTTCGATGGTAAGAAAGAATTTTAAAGAGAAAATTAGTACTTTAATTTTATTTATATATATTTTATTAGTAATATTCGAGAATTGAGGGAAGAGTGTGAAAAAGCAGAAGAGCATCTAGCGCTCAGAGATGTAAAAATTAAAATATTTACACATGAGATAGATGGTCGCAATTACATGAGATAGAGCTAGTTTATCGGAAGAAGAAGAGAATATGGCAGCTTTGCAGGCTAGAAGAACAGAGAGGAGATATTTTGGAGAGAAGGAGAGGTTAAGCTGGTGTAAGCAACAAGAAATGAAAAGAGATGAGGCGAAAAACGGACAAAAGTCTTCGAACGATTGCCCGTCTTCCTTTCATACCTTGATATGATTTGTTGTGGGCAGGGTGGTGTGTCCCTTAGATGTGCTGCTTTCCAAGGAAACGCTAAGGTCGGTTTTTCAACCGGGAGTCAACCGCCGACACCAGCACCAATCCCTGAGCAGTAGAAGAACCTAAAAGAATAAAGATTTTAGAAAGGGAATTAGATATGCAAAACAATATAAAAGATATTTACAAGAGTGTAGAACGAAATCCTCCGAAAAGTCTTCAGTAGAGCATGATAGATTATGAAGCAGCTAGGAGAAGAATTTTTAATTAAGAGCTAGATTTTAAGAGAACAAAGAGTAGAAATTATTTAAAGATTCGTAGCCTTAGGGAAAAATGTACAATCTACAAAACAAAATACAAGCGACTATCATAACTATGAAGGGGGTGGCCGTGGCGCGATAGTTGTGTGTTCGCCAGTCAACCTCATTGTCACAGGTTCGATCCCTGCCCGTAGTCTATGTCTTCTTATTTTTCCATTAAAAACCAATTCTAAAAATAAATGTCATACAATGAGTTGCTGGTTTACTCATTACATGCTGTTTAGGCACAGAACTAACAACATGTGATTGAGTAAAACTATTATAGTTCAGCCGCCATCCCTGGACATGAAATCTGAGACAACAACCACCTACAGTCTCCCAATATCGCGCCACACATCTTTCCTATCATTCTTTCTCTTACCTCACCCTCATGCCCGCGCTTTGTTGAAACATTTAAAGGGTATTCATAATCCCTTGAGCGCGTGTAGATTATAAACAAAAAAATGAATACGACAATAGGCAATACGCTAAAGTGCAATTAGGAACAGAGGATTTTGAGGGACTTTTAGATATGGGAGCATCCGTTAAATGCTTAGGGAGAGGTGCAATAGAGTTTATAAGTAGGCAAAATATAAAAATTTTAAAAATGAAGAAGGATATAAGAACCGCGGATGGAAATCAGCAGAGGATGGAACTATGTTTTAGGGCGAAGGTTTCTTGGGGTGGTAAAACACATGAGCTGGAAATCCTGGTCGTTCCTGGTCTTTCATAACCACTATACCTAGGTGTCGATTTTTGGAGTGCTTTTAAAGTAGCTTCAAATATTATAAGTGAGCTGAACGCTCCTGTTGTGACAAAAGAGCAGCCTAGATTAGAGATATCTCACCGGATCAAGCCAAGCAGCTGAAGAAAATCAAGTTGCGGTTTCCCTCCTTTGCCGTACTCGGGTTGGGTAAAGCCAACCTGGAAGAGCACGTAATTGAAGTGGATGACCAACAAATTCCCATTAAGCAAAGGCACTACCCCATTTCTCCAGTAGTCCAAGAGCTCAAGTACGCTGAGCTGGACAGAATGCTGAAAATGGGGGTGATAGAGGAGAGTAACAGTGCTTGGAGTTCTCCAGTTATTTTGGGTAAGAAAAATTCGAAAAAATAGGCTGTGTCTGGATCCAAGGAAGGTAAATACTAGGACGAAGAAGCTTGCGTAAGCACTTCCACACAGTGAAGATATAATACGTAGATTCCAATATACACGCTTCATCTCCAGTATTGACTTAAAAGATGCCTGTTGGCAAATCTCTCTGGACATCAAACCAAGGGAGAAGACTGCTTTTACAGTCCTTGGGCGACCGTTATATCAATTCACGGTTAGACCGTTTGGGTTATGTAACGCCGCTCTAAGTTAATTGGCAAAGTCATTCTGGTCGTTTACGCCAGAGTGTCTTTGTCTATCTCGATGACTTCTTGGTTTGTTCTCCAGACTTCGAGACGCATATATGATATTAGAGGAAATAGAGGCAGCATTACGTACGGCAGGCTTAACTAAAAATGTAGAAAATTTTTGTTTTAAGGATCTGGGATATGTAGTGTAGACGGTGGTATACGAACAGACAAGGACAAAGTATCGGCGGTCGAGGACAAGCCTACAAGCAATTTCGCAGGGTATTAGGCATGATAAGCTGGTATAGGCGATTCATTCCAAATTATGCTATTGCAGTTCCAATGACAGACTGCCTAAAGAAAGGACAGACTTTTATTATGACTGAAGAAGCAAGGACTGCATTTCAACGACTCAAAATGAGTTTAGTTAAAGCGCCCATACTGACAAATCCCAGATTTTTCAAAACCCTGCAGGATTCGACTTTGTGATCGAACATAGGAAGTGTGTCCAAAACGTAGTGCCTGATACCTTGCCGAGAATTCATATGGAAAAGATCACAACCGATGACTTAGTACTAGAAGTTGACTTTAGTTCACCATATTTCTCTCTACTCGTTTAAATAATCTAACAATAACACTTACTGACACGATTTTATCAACGCTAAGAAAAGAATTAAGCGAAATTACAAAAACATTTGATACACGTATTAATGAAATGGAAGCAAACTTTAATTCTCGAATAAAATCACTTGAAAAGGATTTCAATGGCAAATGTGAGATGACTAACAAATTTTTGTTGTATTGCGAAACAAAATTAGCACAAATAATGGAAACGAAACAAAATAACACTGAATCCATAACAACACAGATTGACGCTTTGGCCAGGAAATCAATCGCGGGAGACTTTGTTCTTCATGGAATACCATTCAGAGAAAATGAAAACCTTTTCGAGATTTTCAATAAATTCTGTTTAACTATCGGCATTGATTTACTCCGACCGCACTACATTCTACGAACAAAACCGAAAAATATTTTATCACACAGCGCGATCATTGTTGCGGTAAAATTTACCACAACAAGTTTCACTTACCTATTCAATTTTCCCCAATCCATGTTTCAACCTTCCTTTCTATTGCGGCTCCAAAATGCTGTAGAGCTCAGTTGAAACCTGGTTTCCACCGTCCAGAGTCCTACTCTTAAGCATTCTGGAAAAGCAATCAAAATAGGTCTTCAATTCTAAAATACAAAGTTGAGTGACAGGCGGTCACCAAAATCCATATTCATATATGTGATGGATGAGTCACAACGGCAAAAACACACAGGTACACAGTGTGCGACAGATGGTCCACAAGTTATTTGGGTGTGCGACAGATGGTCCACACAGGGTTGTAAAACATGAAGATTTTGACCCATGTTCAACGGCATGTGTGATTTCAAGTTCACACCAACATAAATTTAGTATGGCCTTCTGCCCAATTTTAAGTGTCTGGCTCACCAAGTAAAATCACGCTGCGATGTTTTTCCCTTTACCCTGAATTGTCTGCGCGAAAGTCTACGGGTTTAAATATGTTAAATTTCGCGTGAAACATCGGATCCTGTCTCATAATGTTTGTTGGGAAAATGGCATGGGATCCCATCTAACAGAATGCTTTCTTCAAGTTTTTGAGTTGGGCCGGTTGGGCTGGGGACTTTATTCGCGATCTTTAATAATTTTTCGTTTAACTTTTAAGACCATTTGAAATTGACGGATTAGAACTGAACTCGTCCATTAAGCCAAGGTTGGTGTTCAAATCACCAATGTGAAAGAGACCATATATGCGTGGCTGGATTCGACAGCGGCATGCACACCAGCGAAAAAGCCGGGCGTCGCAACCGCGACAGAATACCAACACGGACCAAAGGTCAGAAGAGGATGGGATATATGTCGTGGCCGGATGGATGAGAGAAGTTCGCCTTTTGAGACACACTTTTGAGAAAGCTACGAAAGAGCGAAGTTTGAAAAGAAGTTAAAAAGCGAAAGATTTTATCGTCTAAAGAAAATTTTTGAGTTGCGTTTTTTTATAAAGTCAAATTTTTTTTGGTCAGAGGAATCCCAGTTGGGGAATATTAAAAAAAAAAGTACTAGTGCAATTTGACTGTGGTGATAAGAAGGCATTCTTGTTAGAGGAAAAAGAGCCAGGGTCAGACTGATTGTGGAAAAGACAGGATCCGCTGCAGACAAAAAAGCTAAGTATACGTTGTTCATTGTTCAATTGTTGCTTAGGAGAATTTTCATTCGTATTGTTTAGTTTGGAGGCTACTAAGTGCCTTAGATTTACCCCGTTTAGGCTTTCGTTTCGTCTTTTGTCTTCCCGAGATTGCGGGACCCGCGACCGTTCTAAAAATTCCGTTGTTGTTCGGGAATTTTTCCCAACGTGATTTTTTTCTTCGTGTCCCGTTGTGGCACAAAACCATTGTTCTTGATTTAATTTTCCATCTTTTATCTTTTCGAACATATATATTTTTTAAATTGCCAAATACCTACCTTTGTAAATTCTTACTTGTCTTAGAAAAAATTCTGGGTTTTATACCTATATCTATAAAGGTTTCCCAGATAGTTTTAAATAAAACTTCTTTAAAATCCTATTCAGGTAAATTAAAATATTCTTTTATTTTTCTTGGAAAGGAACTTCATTTTTTTAGTGAATTGGTCCAAAAGGTTTGTAATTTCCTATTTAGTTCAGAACTAAAACAAAAAAAATTACTGGCGCCCATTTTATTTTGGTACACCCTACTTTACAATTCAATTTAATTAAATTTTTTACATCTTTTTTTATCGATCCCCCAATTAATACAGCCCACCGTTTTGCTGAACCCACCCCATCGCTGAGCTATCTAGGCGGCAGCATTTTTTTTTATGCTCCCTGTTGCGAATTCTCTAAGCGTGCCCACCTCCGAGTGACAGTTGTCATTAGTTTATTTTCTCTCGCACGCCGCGCCGGCTCTTTTCGACTTTTTGTATATTTAATTAATTCGTGTAATTAAATAGTTATTCTATCTTTTTTTGTGTGTTTTGCGGATTGTAGTTCCGCCTTCATAAAATTCTAACTTTAATTTTCATACAAATTTATCCAAATTCGCGTTTAGAAATTTGGTAGCAATTGGCGCCCAACGTGGGGCTGTTGTTGTTTTCTTTTGTGGAAAAAGTGCATGAATTGCACTTCAGTGTTGTTGGGAATTGTAAATTGTTTAGGGAAGTGTTTTAGAATTAATAATTTCAATTTTTATTGCCCAAGAGTTTACTTGGTTTTGTTCTTTTATTCAGGTGAAAAGTGATTGCAGAAAAGTGCGTTTTGAATTGAAGGAAAATTTTGGAAAGTGACGTTCCGTACATCGTACATTGACTACCTACGTTGGATATTATACATAGTGCGCTGAAAATAAAACATTTACCGAAGTTGAGTAAGATTGTTTGTTTGTGTTGTTAATTGATTTTTAATTGTTTTTTATTGATTGTGTGATAGTTTCACATAACCAATGTATTGTTTTATTTTAATATTTTAAATTCATAAACTTTATTATTCGGTGGGAATAGTGGTATCCATTTTGTTTGAGTGGTGAAATATTTTTTGACAGGTGTGGGGAATTTATTTGTAGTGTAGTGAAGTTCAATCAGTGTTGACATTTCGAGAAAACTTATTTTTTAGGTTTACAATTTTGGTTGAAGGAAAATTTAAATTTTTTTTTTGTTTGATTTTTTTTACGTTAATTAAATTTCGATTGATCAATAATCGGACCGATAATTATTTTGTGATTTTGGGACAGTGACAGTGAAAAAAAAGCAATATAGTGATACTTTTAAAAGTTTGTTTTAGGGACATATTTTGTTGTGTAATTTTAGCAAGGTTTGGTGAATTTTGTTTGGGTAAATTTTTGACAAGTTTTTTTAAATTTCGCAATAGTTGTTTTTTTAATTTATTTTTTTTCCATTATTCTTGTTTGATTTTTGGTTGTTTTTTTTACTTTAAATGGAGTCAAGTCAGGTTAATAGGCTGTCGCAAGACGAAATTACGTATGAGATAGAATGGAGGGGATTAACAGTAGGGACAGTAGAGGAAATGCGCAAAGCACTTAGGGTTGCTTTGAAACTTGAACGTAGGAGCTCTTTTATACCTCCAGCCTACCCGTTAAGCTTTGAACAAGATTTTACGGCGGTGGAGAAGAAATTAGGGGAAATAGAAAAATTGTTAGAAAATCCTCCGAAGTCGGAAACTTCGAAGGAATATTGGAAAATAATCATGAAGGTAGAGTGGGGCTTACGTAGGATGGATAGGAGTATACCAGAGAATGAGACGCAGGAAAAGAGCAAGCAGGCTTTGAAAAACAAATTAATCATGGCTATGGCAGATTTAGAAGGTGATGATGAAGATGAGGAAAATGATACTGATGAAGAAGAAATTCGTAATCAGAAGAACCTAAGGAAGCAGGATAGGAAACAGTTGGGGAGGAATGAGGTTGAAAAGCAGCGTTCATCTGAACCTCCGATTAGCAAGTCGGTTACATCTGCCAGTACATCGACGAGATTAGGAATTGAAATTGATAGTGTAGAGAATAGTAGAGATAGTGGTAACAGGGTTGTAGAGCAGATTGTAGTTGGTAGGGACAATTTCGCATATATTTCAAAATGGGATGTAAAGTTCACTGGTGAGCGCTGTGGTGCTTCAGTGAATTCGTTCTTGGAAAGGTTGAGGAAATTCGTTCGGCTAGGGGGGTTTCAGAAATCCAACTTTTTAAGGCAGCAGTTGAGCTTTTTGTGGGAAAAGCTGTCATTTGGTATAGGGCAGTTAGGTTGTCAGTTAATTCGTGGTCAGAACTCGTCAGAGAATTGAAACTGGAGTTCTTACCACCGAATTACGATGATTCACTTTTAGATGAGATTAGGCGGCGCACACAAGGCAAAGATGAATCCATCGGAGTCTATGTGGCGACAATGCAGAACTTGTTCGGTAGGTTAACTGAACCAATATCGGAAGGTAGAAAGCTGTCAATGATTCAAAGGAACTTCACGCCTTTCTACCAAACTCAGCTTGGTTTGGCGAAGCCTAGTTGTGTATCCGATTTGGTTGCTTTAGGTAGGAACTTAGGAGCGGTTAGGGCGAATGTGGAGGCGTATGTTCCACCACCCAATGTTAGGAACAATAGGAGTTTGCTAGAACCGGATCTAGCATACGTAGGTGTTGAAACTTCTGCAGTTTCGGTTATTGCGGGGAATAACCAAACTGCTCGTCAGGCCCAATCATCAAATCAAAGGTCTTCGGTTAGGTGGTACAATTGCAATGGATCAGGCCATTTTGCAAATAGGTGTTCCGCTCCTAGGCGTTGTTTTGGTTGTGGGGCTTTAGGGGTCAGTGGACAAAACTGCCGACGGTGTTCGGGAAACGGTCAACGGACTCTTGTGCCAGCAGGGCAAGAGGCTCGAAGACGTTGAAGGTTTTGCCTGCTGAAAACCAGCTGGTGAATCAGGTTCATTTAGGTTTTACTCTCGAGGCAAACGGTGATGATAGGAGACCATTTTAGGAGTTAGTATTTATGGTACTAGATTTTTAGGTTTATTAGATTCAGGAGCTTCTAGAACCATAATAGGTAGGGATTCTTGGAAATTTCTTAAAAATTTAGGTCTTTCGTTAAATACAGACACTGTTCACTGCGTTCGGTTAGCAGATGGAACAAGTGTCAAGATTTTAGGGGCACTCTCTCTTCCAATAGTTGTAGAAGACAGGGCAGTGTTGATTGACTGTCTTGTTATACCAATTCTGCCACACACGGTGATCCTAGGTGCAGATTTTTGGGCACTTTCGGGTATTATACCGGATTTAAGGTCACGTGAGTGGAATTTTTCGGAACAGCCGGTTTCGATTTGTTCGATTACAGAACGTTCAGAGTTGAGTGATAGGGAAATTAAGAGTTTAGAGGACTTGATTGAGGAATCATTTCGAAGGATGCCTGAAGGCTTAGGGTGCACAACTATGGTTGAGCATAAAATGAGGACGTCGGCGGAACCGATTAAACAACGGTATTATCCGATCCCGCCGGCCATGCAAGTTCATATTGATAGGGAATTAAAGGAAATGCTAGATGCAGGTGTTATTGAGAGATCGACAAGTGCGTGGTCATCTCCAATACTTATAGTTAAAAAGAAAGATGGCTCCTTTAGGTTCTGTGTGGACTATAGGAAGCCGAATAAAAATACAGATAGGGATGCTTATCCACTTCCTTATATTAACTCGATCTTAGACAGGCTTCGAGGTGCGAGGTTCTTGTCTTCGCTAGACATCAAGTCAGCGTATTGGCAGATTCCTATGGAGGAGGAATCTAAGCCCTATTCTGCCTTTACGGTCCCTGGGAGAGGTCTTTTTCAATTTCGAAGAATGCCTTTCGGTCTTCATAACTCGCCTGCTACTTGGCAGAGGTTTATCGACACAGTTTTGGGTGCCGACCTCGAGCCATTCGTTTTCGTCTATTTAGACATCTTGAAATTCTGAATGAGGTGATGAAAAGATTGAGTGAAGCAGGGTTGAAAGTCAGTAAGGAGAAATGCAACTTTTGCATGCCATTGCTGAAATTTTTAGGGTATATAGTGGATCGAAATGGCTTACACGTAGATCCAGAGAAAGTGGAAAGCATGGTTAGGATTCCAGCACCGAGGAATGTAAAGAAGTTAGGAGTTTTATAGAGACAGTTTCGTGGTACCGTCGTTTTGTACCAAATTTTGCGGAATTGCTTAGGCCGTTATCGGATTTATTAAAGAAGAATAGGAAGTTTAGTTGGACTCAAGAATGCGAGGATAGCTTTAGGAAGGCAAAAGAGTGTTTGGTGACAGCACCTATACTTACTTGCCCAGATTTTAAACGACCTTTTGTCGTTCAAACAAACGCTTGAGATTTCGGTATCGGTGCAGTTCTTTCACAGAACTTTGAGGAGGGAGAAAAGGTTGTCTGTTACCTTAGTAGGTCTTTAAATAGGAATGAGAGAAATTATTCTACAACAGAGAAAGAATGCTTGGCTGTATTGTGGGCTATTGAGAAGTTGCGACCGTATATCGAAGGTGTTCGGTTTACTGTTGTAACGGATCACTATTGCTTGGTATGGTTAAGCAATCTTAAAGATCCGCAGGGTAGATTAGCGCGTTGGGCAGTTAGGCTCCAACAATTCGATTTCGAAATCATTCACCGAAAAGGCAAAGAGCGTGTGGTTCCGGATATGCTTTCTCGGGGAGTTCCACAGTTGGGTGGTATCTCAGATGAGGATTTAGACCCTTGGGTGAAGAAAATGATTTCAGATGTAAATTCGAATCCGCTTAGGTACCCAGCCTGGAGAGTTGAACATGGGCAGTAGTTCAAACTGGTGAAGAAAAATTTCGTAGTAGTTCATGAGAATAACCAGGAGTGGAAGAGAGTGTTAGGTAGGAATGAGAGGTTAGGGATTTTACAGGAATAGCATGATGGACCATTAGCAGGACACATGGGTGTTAGAAAAATTTTTGCTAAGATAGCGGCTAGGTTTTACTGGCCAAAAATGAGAGCAGACATCACAAAATATGTGAGGAGTTGTAAAGTTTGCCAACAGGTAAAGCCGGTGAATGAGAAGCCAGCTGGGTTGATGACTGAGAGGGTAGGAATCAAATAACCTTGGGAAATGATTTGTATAGATTTGGTAGGTCCGCTTCCTAAGTCGAATAGGGGTTTTACTTACACTTTTACGGTAGTGGATTATTTTACGAAATTTCCGCTACTTTTCGCTTTGAGGTCGGCTACATCTAGGGCAATCGTTAGGGAATTAGAAGACCACGTTTTTCTCTTATTTGGCGTCCCAAAGCTGATCGTATGTGACAACGGTCCCCAGTTTCGATCCAAGGAACTGAAAACGCCTTGCCAGGCGTATGCGTCGCAAATGAAATTTACAGCCCATTATCACCCGCAGGCGAATCCTGCGGAGAGGATCAATCAGATTCTTAAGACTACGTTAAGGGCATATGTTACTGAAAACCACAGAGTGTGGGATTTACAACTCAGCAAGGTGGCTTGTGCTATTCGCACGTCCCAGCATGAGGTTTTAGGAGTTTCTCCATACTATGCGAATTTTGGTAGGGATATGGTGACTTCAGGTCGAGAAGTACCATCGGTGGAAGATAGTTCGGGAATTGTTGAAGATCGGGATGAGATTGCTGAACGTTTCAAGGAACTTAGGGTCGACATAGAAAAAAAAATTACAAGCAACATCAAAGAGATCTACACAAGTATACAATCTCCGACGGCGTGATGTACAACATCACCCCGGCGAAATTGTTTGGCGTAGGAACTTCTCACTCTCGGATGCCGCGAATTATTACGCAGCTTAACTAGCACCGAAGTTTGTCGGTCCGTTTAAAATTAAGAAGCGTGTGTCACCTTGGACATACGTCTTGGAAGATAGTAATGGTAAAGAACGCGGAACTTGGCACGTTAAGGATTTAAAGCCGTACAATAACGCATCCGAGAACTAATTTTTATAAACGATAAAGTAACGTAGTTTTTTCTTATTTTTATGAGTTTATTTACTTTAACATTGACATTTTTCGCTTGCTTTCGTTTTTGATTTCTTTTTTGGCGGAAAAATCCTTTTTTTTATTTTTCCGTACCTTGGTAACTTTTAGAAAATGTGTTACAGAAATGTAACCACATTTTCTAGGAGGTAAGGGTGGGATTTGTTGCGATAAAATTTACCACAACAAGTTTCACCTATCTATTCAATTTTCCCCAATCCATTTTTCAACCTTCCTTTCTATTGCGGCTCCAAAATGCTGTAGAGCTCAGTTAAAACCTGGTTTCCACCGTCCAGAGTCCTACTCTTAAGCATTCTGGAAAAGCAATCCAAATAGGTCTTCGATTCTGGAATACAAAGTTGAGTGACAGGCGGTCACCAAAATCCATATTCATATATGTGACGGGTGAGTCACAACGGCAAAAACACAGGTACACAGTGTGCGACAGATGGTCCACAAGTTATTGTGGGTGTGCGACAGATGGTCCACACAGGATTGCAAAACATGAAGATTTTGACCCATGTTCAACGGCATGTGTGATTTCAAGTTCACACCAACATAAATTTAGTATGGCCTTCTGCCCAATTTTAAGTGTCTGGCTCACCAAGTAAAATCACGTTGCGATGTTTTTCCCTTTACCCTGAATTGTCTGCGCGAAAGTCTACGGCTTTAAATATGTTAAATTTCGCATGAAACATCGGATCCTGTCTCATAATGTTTGTTGGGAAAATGGCATGGGATCCCATATAACAGAATGCTTTCTGAAATTGACAGATTAGAACTGAACTCGTCCATTAAGCCAAGGCTGGTGTTCAAATCACCAATGTGAAAGAGACCATATATGCGTGGCTGGATTCGACAGCGGCATGCACACCAGCGAAAAAGCCGGGTGTCGAAACCGCGACAGAATACCAACACGGACCAAAGGTCAGAAGAGGATGGGATATATGTCGTGGCCGGATGGATGAGAGAAGTGCGCCTTTTTGAGACACACTTTTGAGAAAGCTACGAAAGAGCGAAGTTTGAAAAGAAGTTAAAAAGCGAAAGATTTTATCGTCTAAAGAAAATTTTTGAGTTGCGTTTTTTTATAAAGTCAAATTTTTTTTGGTCAGAGGAATCCCAGTTGGGGAATATTTAAAAAAAAAAAGTACTAGTGCAATTTGACTGTGGTGATAAGAAGGCATTCTTGTTAGAGGAAAAAGAGCCAGGGTGAGACTGATTGTGGAAAAGACAGGATCCGCTGCAGACAAAAAAGCTAAGTATACGTTGTTCATTGTTCAATTGTTGCTTAGAATTTTCATTCGTATTGTTTTGTTTGGAGGCTACTAAGTGCCTTAGATTTACCCCGTTTAGGCTTTCGTTTCGTCTTTTGTCTTCCCGAGATTGCGGGACCCGCGACCGTTCTAAAAATTCCGTTGTTGTTCGGGATTTTTACCCAACGTGATTTTTTTCTTCGTGTCCCGTTGTCACAAAACCATTGTTCTTGTTTTAATTTTCCATCTTTTATCTTTTCGAACATATATATTTTTTAAATTGCCAAATACCTACCTTTGTAAATTCTTACTTGTCTTAGTAAAAATTCTGGGTTTTATACCTATATCTATAAAGGTTTCCCAGATAGTTTTAAATAAAACTTCTTTAAAATCCTATTCAGGTAAATTAAAATATTCTTTTATTTTTCTTGGAAAGGAACTTCATTTTTTTAGTGAATTGGTCCAAAAGGTTTGTAATTTCCTATTTAGTTCAGAGCTAAAACAAAAAAAATTACTGGCGCCCATTTTATTTTGGTACACCCTACTTTACAATTCAATTTAATTAAATTTTTTACATCTTTTTTTATTGATCCCCCCATTAATACAGCCCACCGTTTTGCTGAACCCACTCCATCGCTGAGCTATCTAGGCGGCAGCATTTTTTTGTATGCTCCCTGTTGCGAATTCTCTAAACGCGCCCACCTCCGAGTGACAGTTGTCACTACTTTATTTTCTCTCACACGCCGCGCCGGCTCTTTTCGACTTTTTGTATATTTAATTAATTCGTGTAATTAAATAGTTATTCTATCTTTTTTTTGTGTGTTTTGCGGATTGTAGTTCCGCCTTCATAAAATTCTAACTTTAATTTTCATACAAATTTATCCAAATTCGCGTTTAGAAATTTGGTAGCAGATTGCCGCACGAAAATGATAAAAACTATGTTCTTAGGAAAGTTAGTGAATTTTACAAATCTACATCTCGCCTAGTTACACTTCACGATCTTGGCTTTGTAAACAAAAACTCATTTGTGAGGGTGTACGAATGTCTGACAAAACTTAATAATGCTGTCTTTCGGAAAGCTAATGGTATGCGAAAGAGGAAGCAGGTGAACTCTGTTTATACACGGTATGGAAGAGTTTTTGTCAGAGAGGATGCTGATAACAAGCCGGTATGTGTAACAAGCATATCACAATTACAATCCACCTTCCCTGTGCATGCTAATGGTTTTAATATGGCGAAAGCACACAATGAAAATAATTTGTCTCCTTCTGTTGCTGATAATGTGGGTGTTGTTAGAAATGTTGATTCTGTTTCTGACGTCGATGGTGTTGCTGCTGCTGGAGTTGTTGATGGTGTTGGTGATGTTGGGAGAGTTGCTGGATTCATTATTGATAATGATGTTTCAAAATTTATTGTTGATTAATTTTTGTTTCGTACCAAGTATGTAAAATAAATCATTTCATATTTTATTTTTATGTTTTTAGTCAAAAATCTTATATATCATTTATAAATGAATTTATTTTCTTATTTATTGCTAAGTAGATTGAAGCTTAACTTGAAAATTATTTTTTTGTTTTAATTTTAAAATATTTGTATTCTTAAATTTTAATGCTTAATTTTATTTGGTTTAAATAGTTTCTTCAGATAGATTGTCGGTGTGTCTTAATAAACATGTTTAATACTAGTCCAGATAATATAAGATCTATGCGCAATGTTCTGTGTAACGCTTCCAATGGTTTAAGCGTATGTCACCTCAATGTGGGAAGCATTCGCTCTAAGTACACCGTTCTTCTTCAAATGCTTAATAGTTCTAAACTAGATATAATTATGATATCTGAATCATGGTTGAGTGAAGGTATTACATCTCAACTAGTTTGTTTTAATGGTTTTAAAATTTTTAGAAACGATCGCTGTAGTCGAGGGGGAGGAGTGTACATTTATGTCAGAGAGCATATACCTACGAAAGTAATTTATAGTTCAACGAAATTGTTAGAGTTTTTATGTGTAGAGATTAATAATGGTGTTGAGAAATGCCTTTTAGTGGTGGTGTACTGCCCACTTTGTTTGTTTAAAGAAGAAAATTTAAATGAAATTGAAGACACTTTTTCGTTTGAATTCTAAGTACTCAGATGTGCTCATTGCTGGTGACTTTAATGTTAATTTATTAGTAAATAATAGAAACACGCGTCTCTTTAAATATTTTTGTGAAAAACTAACTTTGTCTGTAGTTAATACTAGTTGGCCAACATGTTTTCAATCTATTGATAATCCTTCGCTTATAGATATGTTTGTTACTACCTCACAAGAAAAAAATTTATGCAATGAACAAATTAAACTAACCTCTGAATTTATTCATGATTTAATTTTTTGCTCATTCCAGTTCAATGTAAGAAACTTATGTTATTCGAATACTTTCAGTTATAGATCCTATCGTTCATTTAACTATTCTGATATGCAACATAGTATTAGCTATAACTACTGGGATAATATTCTTTATACTATTGACTTTAACAGTAAAGTGTTAATTTTTAACGACCTACTGGAAAGATTATTTAATGCTTACGTGCCCTTAGTTACAAAACGGGTAAAAAATCGAAAGGGATGTCCTTGGTACAGACAAGATATTGAAGTACAAATTAAAGAGAGAGAACGCTTTTTCAAAAGGTATAAAAGAAACCCAACGGATTTTAACAGAAATCAATATATCTTTTCTCTTAATAAAGTCACTGCTCTTATACGTTCATGTAAAAAAACATATTTTATGAATAAACTTAATATTTTCTGAGTTCTAAGGATCTTTGGAAAAATTTGAAAGATGTTGGTGTTTGTTCATCTAAGTCGATTTCGAAATGCCCATTAGACCCACAAGAAATGAAATCATTTTTTGCACCGACTCAGATCAATTCAAGTCTTACATTAGTTATTCCTGAAAATGACAATGAATTATTTTCATTTAATTGTGTGGAAGATATAGAAGTTGTTTCTGCTCTAAAATCAGTTAAATCAAATGCTTCTGGTACAGATAATATCTCACCGAAATTTATACGTTTGATTTTACCAATTGCTATTAAACCTTTGAAGCACATTTTGATTACATGTATCTCAAGTTCTCAATTCCCAGAAGCCTGGAAAAGTGGAATTATTGTACCCATACCCAAAAAAGCTAATTCCTCAGAGCCTTCGGACTATAGACCAATTAACTTGTTACCATTTTTTGGTAAAATATTTGAACGGTTAATGTTTAATCAAATGCTAGACTTCATTCAATTCAATCAAAAGTTATCTAAATGGCAGTCTGGTTTTCGTAACAAACATAGTTGTGAGTCTGCTGTTCTGAAAGTAACATCTGATTTTCGAGCTGCTCTTGACAAGGATCTTTTGGGTGTTATGGTGCTTTTGGATTTTTCGAAAGCCTTTGACTGTGTTGACCATCAAATTCTAATTTCTAAATTAAGCAACAAGTTCAATTTTTCAAAAAACAGCCTGAAAACTATTAAGCAACTATCTCTGTAAAAGACTGCAGATGGTAACTGTGGGATGAAAGGGTTTTCTCACCAAGTACCATAGAATATAATAGAATATAGTATTCTAAGTGTCGCTGATTTGTAGTGTAGTTACTTATACCTGTAGATCACTGTGCAAGATCGAGCGAATACGAGAGCGAAAGTGGAAGAATAAAAGACTGTGCGCGTCGAGTGTTTAACTAGGAGTGATTTTATTTATCTATATAAGATTTAATATAAGCTCTGTTCTATGTTTTTTCTATGTAAGATACATATTTTTAGGGATAATAAAATATGGCTCGCCCTAACAAGTGGCGGCAAATTTAAATGTACGTTAAGTTTTCTATTTATTATTTTAACGTTTATTTTCTTTTTAATTCAAAATTATTTATATTAATATTTAATATAAAATGTTATGCGCTCCAACATTCCGCCTACTTTGAAAGGACTCTCCTTTCAAGCCGGAAGAAGAGCCAGTTTTCTTATTGGTCGTTTGAAGATACCCTTGGGTGTACGAATTTCTGCCACTCTGACTCGTCCATCGCTCCCTTTGAACACCTGGATAACTCTTCCCATTAGCCATTTCTGAGAAGGAACATTGTCTTCGTGAATTAGAACCAAAGCGTCGACTTGAAGATTTTCTTGGTCAGATGACCACTTATTCCGCTGCTGCAGCTCAGAGATATAATCAGCTGACCATACCCTCCAAAAGTGGGATTTGACTGCGTTGATTCTTCGCCATCTTTCAAGGTAACTGTTATTCTCTCTTTCACATGACGGTTCCGGAAGTGACTTCAGCGAAGAGCCGATAAGTAGATGACCTGGTGTAAGTACCTCATAATCATTGGGATCGGAAGATAGTGGTGTTATCGGTCTGGAGTTCATAATTCCTTCGATTTCGACTAAAGCAGTAGCCAGTTCTTCGTAAGTCAGCTGAGCGTTAAAGAGTGTCCTCATGAGGTGACCCTTTGCGACCTTGACTGCCGCCTCCCATAGTCCACTAAAGTGAGGAGCCCTGGGGGGTATAAAATGAAATTTAACACCATTATTAGTACAGAAATTTTGTATGTCTGATTGATTAGATTGTTTTAAAAAATTGTTTTTTAGTTGTAAGAGCTTTGCCTGTGCTCTTACAAAGTTAGTAGCATTATCGGAGTAAATATCAGATGGAAGACCTCGACGACCTATAAGCCTTTTGAGAGCAGCTATAAAGGATTCTGATGTAAGATCTGAAACTGCCTCTAAATGAACCGCTTTGGAGGAAAAACAAACGAAGACAGCGATGTAACACTTATATGGCCTTTTTCCTCGAATTTTCAGATAGTATATAATTTTTGACAACTCGTCGTGCTACATCTCGTGCATTGACAATCCAAAATCTTCTTCTGATTAGCGAAACTAACATTTTCGGGCCAGCATGATAATTTGCCAAGTGCCAGTGCCTGACCATGCAAATAACGAAATTTGAGTTTTTGGGTAGTAAATATGGGTGTTTTTGTTCCGTTGATAGATTAGGATTATGTTTTAAACGTCCCCCTACTCTTAACAGCTCCAACCCTGTGGTATTGTCCAAAAATGGATTGAGCCACTTAATAGACCTTTTCATCTCCTTATTTTTCCTTATGGATGCCATTTCATCCGAGAAAAAATGGACTTGAATAATCCAAATGATGCGATATAAGGCACTTTCAGTCTCCATAGCAGATAGAGCGAGGAATTCCGGTTTTTGGTTTTTATTGAAAACTCTCAATATATATAAGAATATTCTTAGTATCTCTGTATACGAACTGTGATTTTCGGTTATTTGGAAGAGAAAATCAGCAGTTTTATTTTGGCAAATGAGCGCCGTTTTTCGAATTTCAAGATTTTGTTGCTCTTTTGAAAGTATTAATTTTGGTGTGGCTGACCAATGTTCCGAACCTTTCTGCAGAAATTTTGGACCCGAAAGCCATATAGAACTTTTTAACTCTTCTACCGAGCATCCTCTGGAAATTATATCCAGAAACATGTCTCCAAGATATGTCCACAGATTTTTCCTGAATCTCAGCTATCCTGTTCCCAACAAAAGTATTTAATTTGGAAGAATGAGTGCTTATCCAGTTTAGTACGATCTCAGCATCAGTCCAGAAATAAACTTTAGGTAAGTTATTGCCAAAAATGCATTTTACCTTAGCCCAAAGTCTTACCAATAAATGTGCTCCGCACAACTCCAGCCGTGGTAACTGCTTCCGTTTAGTAGGAGCAACCCTTGATTTTGCAACTAGCAATTTTGTTGTAACCCTTCCCTCGAAGTCTGTTGTTCTTACATACAAACAACAACCATATGCCATCATAGATGCGTCGCAAAATCCATGGATCTGAACCTCCCTTTTGTTTTTTGCTAAAACATATCGTGAAATAGGAAGCTTCTGCAGTGAATTTAGGTCGAAAAAGAACTGAATCCATTCCGTATATAAATTTTGTGGAACCGATTCGTCCCAATCAATTTTCTCAATCCACAATTTTTGTAAAATAGTTTTGGCCCTTATGATAATAGGACTCAACAATCCCATGGGATCAAAAAGAGAAGAAGAAATCGATAAAATGGACCGCTTAGTGACTTTTACATTATTTCCATTTGGCGTGTATGAGAACTCCAAATTGTCAGCTTTTGAATCCCAAGTGAATCCAAGTGTACTCGTTAAGTTCTCTTCGACGATTTTCAAATCCTTACTAGTATTAAGAGATTTGTCTTTGGAAAATATTGATTTATGATTACTCTGCCATTTCGACAGCTCAAATCCAGCAGAACTCAAGATTGTAGTTGCCTCCTCCTTAATTTGCAGGAGCGTGTCCAAATCGTCAGCACCTGTGAGCATGTCGTCGATATAAAAATCGGACGCTAAAACTTTTGATCCCCTTTCGAAAGTGTCTGCATATTTGTCTGCTAGAAAACGAAGGCATCTTAAAGCAAGGAAAGGTGCAGATGAAGTTCCATATGTTACTGTGTTGAGTTTGTAAGTCTTAACAGGATTTAACGGATTATCCCGCCAAAGTATGTATTGGAACTGGCGTTGATCCGGATGAATTAATACCTGCCTATACATTTTAACTATGTCCGCAGTAAGAGCGTAACGATGAAGAAAAGAATGAACAGTTCATCTTGAATGGTCGGTCCAACCATAAGAATTTCATTTAAGGATACCTGTGAAGAAGTGCAACAGGAAGCGTCAAATACAACCCTTAGCTTTGTAGATATACTCTTCGGCTTAATCACGCATTGATGTGGAATATAATAGTGTTATTCCTGTGTATTTGGTTTCTCGACTAAGGACATGTGCCCAAGTTCCTCATATTCTCGTAGAAATTTGCAGTATTCGACCTTAACCAAACATTGTTTATCCAGCCTACGTTCGAGAGAGAGAAATCGTTTGTGGGCAATGTCAAAAGAGGCTCCTAAGCAGCTGGGATCATTTTTGAAAAGAAATTAAACAGACAAACGACCACTGGGAAGAACCTGAACTGTGTCCAAAAAATGAGCTTCACACGATGCTTGCTCCTCGGTCCATTTAGATTTGAAGCAGCTTGACTCTTCGAGCTCCCAAAATTTTTTAACGTAGATGTCCATTGACTCATTATGAGTAGTATGACAGCAGAGTGACTTTGAGACGTTCGCTGATGTGGTACACCTTTCTGAAACAATCCATCCTAGTTTGGTTTTTTGCAAAGTAGGTAATCCAGATCCCAGTTTAATCTGTCCAACTGACAATAAATCAAAAAAGGTTTCTGCTCCTAGTAGTAGATCGATATCTGAAGGTTCATTGAAATATTCATCAGCTAGTTCAATATTAGGAGGAATCTTCCAATTTGAGATACCCATTTCCATATCAGGTTGATGACCAGTGATGTTTCGAGTTAGTAAAAACTCTAAAGACATTGTAAAATTATTGAATCTTGACCTTATTAGAGTTTGGGTTTGAAAGTTAGACTGAGTTTGAGCCGATCCTACACCAATAATTTCAACATGTTTTCTTGTTCTATGAAGATTAAGAACACGAGCGAAACCTTCACTAATCAAATTAATTTGCGACCCTGAATCAAGAAGAGCTCTTCCTATTTGAAAGCCCCTGTAGAATCTTGAACAAGAACTAAAGCAGTGGCAAGAATAATTTGGCTTTTAGCTTAACGGGCGCTGGTTGTAATGCAGTATTAACAACCGCCCATGATGTGCCAGCACCTTTATCCTGGATGACGTCGTCTCCTTGATGTCGATGCAGAAGAGAATGATGCGGCTTGTTGCAAGTTTTGCATTCAAATGTTGATGGACATTTCGACCTGTTATGACCCTTTCCCAAGCAATTAGTACAAAGGTTGAGTTTTTTTGTAGCCGAAAACCTCTCGAAAACTAAAAGTCTTATAAAATTAGGACAGTTAACAATAAAGTGTTCATTGTCCTTGCAGAAAACACAATGCTTTTTTGAAATAGTCAACGAAGTTTGTTGGCTTGGGTTGAGCTATTGAAATTTTACTCTATTGGTAAGCCTTTGATCAGAATGTGATGTTTCCAGTCGATTTAATTACATCTGTTTATTGGTACGAGCCTCAAGGTATTGGCATCGTTTGCTTATCAGCTTAGCACAATCATCCCATTTAGGTAAATTAGTATAATCCAGCTGTTCGTCCCATTTTGCCTGTGTTTCATTGTCTACTTTAGACATGCCTATATATATGATAATAGCATTGCAAATATCTTTATCATTTCCCAATGACAATAGAGAGTTATAAATAGCAGATATGCTATTAACTATGTTGCGAAGTTGAGGGGCTGAAGATTTTGTACACTTTGGAAGTTCAAATAAGTTTGAAATATGTTCCAAAAATATTAATGTATTATTGTCGTATCTCTCTTTTAGTTTATCCAGTGCCTTTGTGTAATTTTCTTCTGTTATATGAAAAGAAGAAATTGTTCCAAGCGCTTGATCCGATAGACAAGACAAAAGGTGGTTAAACGTTTCGATTCTACTCAGAGAAGGATCTGAATCTACGAAACCTTCAAAAGATTTGATAAAATTCTTATAATCAGAATACTTCCCGCTAAAATGTGGCAGAGACAAAAGTGGTAAACGACTAGATGTAGTAGCAGGTACAGCAAAGGAAGTTTCAAAGGTGCTACCTCGCCTACATGGCCCCATCAGTGATACAATTTTAGTCTTTGTTGTAATATATAACTCCTCTAATTCACCTCTTGTATTATCTGTTGGCTGTAACCTCTCAATTTGTGACTGGTAGGATAAAACCTGCTTAAAATAGGATTCCAGAATCCCTAATCGGCATTCCAATTCCGTTGAGTTAGCACTCGTTAATTTGTCGACCATTGTCTTTATGCGAGTTATGTTTCCTTTACTCGATGCACGCACCACCTTTAATTCCTCAATAGTTATTTCATCTGGCATGTTGAACAGCAAATCTAACCAAAGAATCTATCAACCCCAACAACCTCAGACGAAATATCAAAACCACAGCGACAACTAACAACAAAACACACGAGACAATCCAACAGGAACGACAGATTCAAAAAAATCAAGAATACTAAATAATCCAGCAGCAATAATATACAGCAGCAAAATACAGCAACAGCCGCTCTCCAGCAACAGCAGAACTCCCGCGATGATTATTAGGAAACACCAAATAATATTACATATAATTAAATCCAACAATGCAATGATTATAAGCTACAATAGCTAAATCCGGCCAATCGATTTGGAAAATTTAATAAATGAATTACTTATCTTGGTACTAAATCCTTTCAAATAGCGAAGTGATAAAATATATTTTGACGCCACAAAAATGTATTGATAGCTGAATATCGAGTCCAACGATGGTGTATTTTGATGATGGATTAAAAGATAGGCGCAAAGCAAGAATCAGCGACGATGTTCTGCGTGGGCAGTAAAAAATTATAATCCACTTCCAAAGAAAGTATAAGAGCTTTTGTGGAACGTGTGTACGATATGTTGCAATCGATCAAAATGAAAGCTCAAGCATGAATTTTAATGTGGTAGTTTGGTATGGCGTGACGTTATATTAGACTTTTATATGCTTTAACTCGTTCGATATGGCGTGATCGTACACGAGCCTATACAAATTTGGCAAAGCTCTTATGCAAAGTAATAGATCGAGTGTACGATATAATGTACTTTTGCAAGATATACATATATTTTTTTTTTTTGAATTGCAGAATATAATTTAAATAAATGTCGTTACAGTTTAAATATGATTTATACTTTATAACGAATATGCGTTCTTTCTTTTTTATTCTTTTAAGCTTTTTAGGTTTTAATTTGAAGATCTATTTGATCGTGGATTTTAAGTAGCTTTAAGATGTATATATAAGTATGTATACTTGAATAGATTTAACGCAGGTTCGTTATAAGTGGTGGACAAGTACCTTTTAGGAGATGTATACCTATCTACCCTTTTTTTGTACTACTTCACTCGTGTGAACTCCAGTGGATTTCTTGATGATTTCGATGATCTTTATACTTTAGAGATGATCTGCTTCCCTGCTTTCCTGCTTCTTGCTTTAAGATGATTTGCTGCATAACACTTTCACTCACGAACACCGAGTATATCGCGTACCGAACTGCGAATCTCTTTAATTTTGAATGTCAATGTTTTTCTTTTTAGAGATTTTATATGCACCGATCACTTTTTCAATTTAAAAAATGGAGGAATATTATAGTTCATAATTGAGCTTGTTATAAGTTAATTTAATTTATATTTAAAAATTAACTTTAAGTTTCGCCCCACGTTGAGCGCCAAAAATGTTGGATGAAAGGGTTTTCTCACCAAGTATCATAGAATATAATAGAATATAGTATTCTAAGTGTCGCTGATTTGTAGTGTAGTTACTTGTACCTGTAGATCACTGTGCAAGATCGAGCGAATACGAGAGCGAAAGTGGAAGAATAAAAGACTGTGCGCGTCGAGTGTTTAACTAGGAGTGATTTTATTTATCTATATAAGATTTAATATAAGCTCTGTTCTATGTTTTTTCTATGTAAGATACATATTTTTAGGGATAATAAAATATGGCTCGCCCTAACAAGTGGCGGCAAATTTAAATGTACGTTAAGTTTTCTATTTATTATTTTAACGTTTATTTTCTTTTTAATACAAAATTATTTATATAAATATTTAATATAAAATGTTATGCGCTCCAACAGTAACCACAGATCAAGGTAATTCAAGTACATTTATTGTTAATCAGGGTGTGCCCCAAGGGTCAGTTTTAGGCCCACTCATTTTCTCAATATTTATTAACGATCTACCATATATTGTTTATAGTTGTCATATTCACATGTATGCAGATGATGTTCTGCTCTATAATTTTAGTGAATTAGGTTTGATGGATGACTGCATTGTCCTGGTTAACGAAGATCTTACAAATATTCAAAAGTGGTCTTTTGAAAATAAGTTACTACTTAATCCATCAAAAACTCTCTCTATGATTTGTTCGAGGACTGAAGTTACTCTTGATGATTTACCCAAAATTGTTTTAAGTTCACAAGTTGTTAACTATGTTTCAAAAGTAAAATATTTGGGTTTCCAAATTAACAACAAACTAACCTGCTGTGATGCTGTTTCTGATACTATTAGACGAGTTTACTGTAGTCTGCGTTCTCTACGATGTTCTTCGAACATCTTTGATCCAGTTTTAAGAAAACATCTTGTGAAGAGTCTCGTTATGCCCTCTCTTACTTTTAATTGTAATGTATATCCCTCTCTTGACTATGAGTGTAAACGAAAACTTCATGTCGCGTTTAATGATTGCCTACGTTTCATCTACAATATTCCAAGGCATGAAAGTGTGTCTAATTTACATCCATCGCTGTTAGGACTAAATTTTGATAAATATTTAATGTTCCGTAATGTTATTTTTTTAAACAACATAGTTCATAACAGAAGTCCTGCGTATTTATGTGAAATGCTTCAATTCGCACATTCTCAAAGAGGATTAAGATTAATTTTACCTCGCTTTACGCACACCATTGCCGAAAGATCTTTTTTTGTAACAGTTATTAGATTGTGGAATGGCTTATCATTTGAATTACAAAGAACCACCTCTCCAACCATTTTCAAGAAGAAATTATTTGAACTTTTATCGTCTATGGTTTAAAATTGTGCTCGATTTAATGTATCTATATTTATTTATTTTCATTTTTCTCTGTTTTGCCCAGATTGTTTATAAAATTTTTGTAATACGTTTTCTTATTATTTTATTTTCTTTTGTAATTATTATCAGTTTCATTAGTTATTACTTATTATGTATTGTAATATATACAACTCGGTTACGAATTTTTGATGCTAGAAAAGATTGAATCTTGCTGTATCTAGTAATTTTTATAATAATACAAATACAAAATACAAATACAAATACAAATATTTCTCTTCAGAGGAATATATTGAGCTAAAAAAAATAGTAGAGAGGGACAAGGCCAACTTACTTGACATTTGCATTTGGAAACGATTTGTCTTAAACGAACAGACAAACGAACAGTTGACACAATACAAGAAGACCGAGCTTTGGTACCTGTGGGGTTGCATGAGGGCCATTTGAAAGCAGCACATAACTCTCCACCGTCAGGGCACGTCGGTGTCAATAAAATGTTGTCAAAGTTGAGCCAAAAATATTTCTGGCCTGGTGTGGCAATCAATGTCCCGCGTTGGGTGAGTT
Organism: Philhelius pedissequus; assembly: GCA_910595825.1. Classification (NCBI taxonomy): domain Eukaryota; kingdom Metazoa; phylum Arthropoda; class Insecta; order Diptera; family Syrphidae; genus Philhelius; species Philhelius pedissequus. The sequence continues at coordinate 221,128,609 of OU343160.1, read as the reverse complement.
CATGCGAAACATGTAAGTGCAGTTATACTGTAAATACCACGACTCGACCGCCGATGGGACAACAAAGACTGACTGAACGACGATTCCAAATATTGTTTGTAGATTTCCTTGGACCCTATCCACGCACAAGAAATGGTAACACACACATATTAATTGTTCTTGACCATTTTAGCAAATATGTGTTCCTTAAAGCAATTAGAAAAGCAACATCATCTGAGGTAGGGAAGTTTTTAGTGGAAAATGTATTTCATGCTTTTGGTGTTCCGGAATATCTTCCTTCCGATAATGGAAAACAGTTCATTTGGGAATTATTTACTGATTTCTTGAAACGTTATCGGGTTCAACATATTCGAACGGCGATTTATTCTCCCCAAGCAAACGCGTCCGAAAAAGTAAACCAATCGGTATTATCGAAAATCCCATCATATTTGGGAAAGCACCAGAAACATTGGGATCAACATGTTAGCCATGTTGCGTTTGCATTGCGAAGTGTTGTTCATGATGCAATTGCCGTTGAATCTTATTATGCGATTTTCGGTACTCCATTGATATAGCACGGAAAATCATATGAGTTGCTCCGTAAACTCGGCGTGGTAAAAGAATAAATAATGCACGAAGCAAAGAGATTAAATATAAACCAGGTCAAATAATTTATTCAAAAAACTTTAAACAAAGTAATAAAATTGAAAATTATAATGCGAAACTTAGACCGAAATTCATAGAATCTATTATTTTAAAAGCTCTAGGTAATTCGCTATATGAAATAGCAAATTTTCTAGGCAAAAAATTTGGCATTTATCATGCAAAAGACCTGCATGTTTAAGGCAAGCAGTATCTTAACGACTCACTGAGATGATGTTTTTTTGACTGTGATATAAGATTAAGGTACTTCAGTTAGTTAGTTTTGTAGTTTATTTTCCATTATATATTCAATTTTGTTTATAGTGTTATTTACATAGTTTAATTATTTATAGTTATTTATTTATTTACAGAGTTATTTATTTATTTATAGTTATTTATTTATTCATAGTGTTATTTATTTATGTAGTTATATGTATATATAGTTATTATATAGTATTTATTATATTCACTTTTAGTATGATTACATATTTGCTTTTTAAAGCCATTTTTCGTATCATTTGATGACTTTGAATGCCCAACAACAACTTGAGTGTGCTACCACCAAGTTTTTTCTCAATTATTTTTGGCTGGAATTATAGCTATTTCACGACCTGCCAATGTCGATCATCAGATTCCTTTGCTCTAGTGATGCTGGTCTACTTTTTCATTTTAATTGAAAAACTTCTTGTGCCTTCATCGTGTAGCGGCTGGTCATGGTTCAATACACGATGAAGGCACAAGAAGTTTTCAGCTTTCACTTCTCAATTTTTGTTTGCATTGAAATTTAGTTCTTTTTACACATTTAATTTTAATTTCATTATAATATTTTCATTTACTTTGAAATTTAGCTTTTTATATTTTCTTTTATCATTTTATCACTTTTATTTTTCTTATAAAACAAAGTTTAATTTTCATTTTTTTACATTCTTCTTTTCAACATTTTTGTTTACATTTATTTTTATTTGTTGATTTTGAAATTTAACGTTTTTTTTCTAATTTTTGTTCATCTTTATATTATTTTTATTATTTTCTTTTACTTTTATATAACAAAGTTTAATTTTCTTTTACATTCTTCCTTCGTGCGATTTTTTTTTGTACATAATTTTTTTTGATATAGATTATCTACAACTTCAGATTAATTTGAGTTTTTTTTTCCCATTTTTAGGCGATTTCATTTTTTTTAATAATTTTTTTTATAACAACTCAGTTTCTTTATTATTCAAACATTTTTGTTTTCTTTTTTGCAGTTGTCTTCGTTTTTAGCAATTCTTTAAATTTTAATAGTTTTATTTACATCTGCTATTTCTTGTTTGTTTTTTCTGCTTGAGGGTTTCATTTTTTTGCTTTTTCTTGTGAAAAGTTTTTTTTTTGTTTAACTACAAACTATTTGATAAGGTCAGTGAAGAATGGAAATAGTTGAACATATATCTCAATCAAATAAAAAACGCAACAGGGACAGTTTCTGTCACACGTCAGACAGGGACAGCAAATGAGAGAAAGGATGAGTCTGAGAAACTACTTCCAACGATACCATCGACAGTGACGGAAAACGACGACGTAGACAAAACATATCAAGAAATCACGAATATAATTCGAAGTTTCCAGTTAGCCGGAAGGATTGACAACAACATACAAAATACTAACGTACAAAACGCAACAGAACCTGAGAACGCACAAGAACTTTTACAAATAGAACTAAAACAGCTGACCCAACAAAAGCTTTAACAACAACGACTACAAAACGAACAAGAACGAATAACTCAACGAAACTTGGAAAGAAGAATGACTACGAATAGAATAAGAACAAAAACGATTATGTAGAGAACCAGAACAACTTACTCGACAAAACCTAGAACTTGAAAGAGATCGAGAGATACTTTTTAAACAAAAGTACGACATTGAACAAGAACAAACAAATTTCACCTCTGAGTGTCAAGGAAAGCCAGACTAAAACTCTGAGTAATCTTGCAGATGGCTTGTCAGACATGTACAAGATGTTTTGAGAGGAATATGGAGAATGTCAATTCAAAATCGAATAGTATAGAAGAGTCTTTGACAGTTCAGAGAGACACGACTTACAAACGAGACTCAACTCAAAACATCACGAGTACTAAACGTACCAACAGACACACAATCCACTCTACAAATAGTCAATCGAGAGTGCAACCGTCAGATGGACACTCCAGATTTAGGGATACAAATCGAAGGATTGATGTTCATAAATGGGGAGTTAAATTTGACGGGTCGTCAAAAGGCATGTCAGTTGAAAGCTTTATTTTTCGGGTGGAGACATTACAAAAAAAGAGTGGACTGACGGACGATCAGCTCTTCGCGAATTTCCACCATATGGTTATAGGCTCTGCTGAACGTTGGTATTGGGATATCTGTGAAGAGAACCGGAATGATGATCTACTCAACTATCATGATCTGAAGGCTGAATTACTACAACAGTTCAAACATAATAAACGTGACCATGAGATCCTAAAGCGATCATGGATCGACAACAGCAATCCCAAGAAACGTTCGACGAATTCTCGATGTAAGAAAGAATTTAAAAGAGATAATTAGATCTTTAATTTTTGAATGTGCTATTAGTAATATTCGATAATTGAGGGAAGAGTGTGAAAGAGCAGAAGAGCATCTAGCGCTCAGAGATTTAAAAAATTAAAAGATTTACATATGAGATAGATGGTAGCAATTACATGAGATAGAGTAAGTATATCGGAAGAAGAAGAGAATATAACAGCTTTGCAGGCTAGAAGAATAGAAAGGAGACATTTTGGAGAGAAGGAGAAGTTAAACACATGTACGCAACAAGAAATGCAGAGAGATGAGGCGAAATACGGACAAAAGTCTTCGAACGATTGCCCGTCTTCGTTTCATACCTTAAAATGGTTTTTTATTGGCAGGTTGGTGTGTCCCTTAGATGTGCTGCTTGCCAAAGAAACCCGAAGGTCGGTTGTTCAACCGGGAGTCAACCGCCGACATCAACACAACTCACGGAGCAGCAGAAGAACCTAAAAGAATAAAGATTTTAGAAAGGGAAATAGATATGCAAAAAAATATAAAAGATAGTTACCAGAGTGTAGAACGAAATCCTCCGAAAAGTCTCCACCAGACCATGATAGATTATGAAGCAGCTAGGAGAAGAATTTTTAATGAAGAGCTAGATTTTAAGAGAACAAAGAGTAGAAATTATTTAAAGATTCGTAGGCTTAAAGAAAAATGTGCAATATACAAACCAAAATACAAGCGACTATAATAACTATGGCAAATGACTATGACAATAGGCCATACGCTAAAGTGCAATTAGGAGGAGAGGTCGTTCCTGGTCTTTCTCAACCGCTATACTACGTATTGATTTTTGGAGTGCTTTTAAAGTAGCTCCAATTATTATAAGTGAGCTGAACGCTCCTGTTGTGAAGAAAGAGTAGCCTCACCGGATCAAGCCAAGCAGCTTGCCGTACTCGATTTGCGTAAAGCCAACCTGGAAGGGTACGTAATTGAAGTGGACGGCGAACAAATTCCCATTAGACAAAGTCACTACCCCATTCCTCCAGCCGTCCAAAAGCTCATGTACGCTGAGCTGAACAGAATGCTGGAAATGGGGGTGATAGAGGAGAGTAACAGTGCTTTGAGCTCTCCAGTTATTTTGGGTAAGAAAAAGTGGAAAAAATAGGCTGTGTCTGTATTCAAGGAAGGTAAATACTGGGACGAAGAAGTTTGCGTAAGCATTTCCAGAGTGAAAACATAATAAGTAGATACCAATATACACGCTTCATCTCCAGTCTTGTCTTAAAAGATGCCTTTTGGCAAATCTCTCTGGAGATCAAACCAAGGGAGAAGACTGCTTTTATAGTCCCTGGGCGACCGTTATATCAATTCACGATTATACCGTTTGGGTTATGTAACGCCGCACTAAGTTAATGGACAAAGTCATTCCTGGTCGTTACGCCAGAATGTCTTTGTCTATCTCGATGACTTCTTGATTTGTTCTGCAGGCTTCGAGACGCATATATGATATTAGAGGAAGTAGAGGTAGCATTACGTACGGAAGGCTTAACCAAACATGTAGAAAATTTTTGTTTTAAGGATCTGGATATGTAGTTGGGGACGGTGGCATACTAACAGACAAGGACAAAGTATCGGCGGTCGAGGACTTTACGATACCTAAAGCCTACAAGCAATTTCGCAGGTTCTTAGGCATGACAAGCTGGTATAGGCGATTCATTCCAAATTATGCTTCAATAGCAGTTCCAATGACTGACTGCCTAAAGAAAGGACAGACTTTTATTATGACTAAAGAAGCAAGGACTGCATTTCAACGATTCAAAATGGGTTTAGTTAAAGCGCCCATACTGACGAATCCCGACTTTTCAAAACCCTTTTATATACAGTCCGGCGCTTCAACTTAAGGTGTAGGGGGTGTGATCTTTCAGATGGACGATGAAAAAAATGAACGACCCATAGCATTCTTGTCCCAGAAGCTTAATTCCGCTAAAAGGAATTATAGTGTTATGGAACTTGAATGTTATGCGGCCGTTTTATCTGTAAAAAAATTCAGGGCTTACGGTGAGGGCTTACCCTTCACTATCATTACCGATCACACAAGCTTGGAATAGTTAATAACCCAAAAAGAATTATCAGGACTTTTAGCCAGATGGAGTTTCAAACTGCAGAATTCAACTTTGTGATCGAACATAGGAAGTGTGTCCAAAACGTAGAGCCTGATACCTTTCCGAGAATTCATATGGAAGAGATCACAACCGATGTCTTAGCACTAGAAGTTGACTTTAGTTCACCATATTTCTCTTCAGAGGAATATATGGAGCTAAAGAAAAGAGTAGAGAAAGACAAGGCCAAATTACTTGATATTTGCATATCGAAACGATTTATCTTAAACGAACAGACAAACGAACAGTTGACGCAATACAAGAAGACCGAGCTTTGGTACCTGTGTGGTTGCATGAGGGCCATTTGAAACCAGCACATAACTCTCCACGGTCAGGGCACGGTGGTGTCAATAAAATTCTGTCAAAGTTGAGACAAAAATATTTCTGGCCTGGTGTGGCAATCAATGTCCAGCGTTGTGTGAGTTCATGCGAAACATGTAAGTGCAGTAAAACTGTAAATACCACGACTCGACCGCTGAAGGAACAACAAAGACTGACTGAACGACCATTCCAAATATTGTTTGTAGATTTCCTTGGACCCTATCCACGTACAAGAAATTGTAACACACACATATTAATTGTTCTTGACCATTTTAGCAAATATGTGTTCCTTAAAGCAATTAGAAAAGCAACATCATCTGAGGTAGTGAAGGTTTTAGTGGAAAATGTATTTCATGCTTTTGCTGTTCCGGAATATCTTCCTTCCGATAATGGAAAACAATTTATTTGGGAATTATTTACTGGTTTCTTGAAACGTTATCGGGTTCAACATGTTAGAACGGCGATTTATTCTGCCCAAGCAAACGCGTTCGAAAGAGTAAACCAATAGGTATTATCGAAAATCCCATCATATTTGGGAAAGCACCAGAAACATTGGGATCAACATGTAAGCCATGTTGCGTTTGCATTGCGAAGTGTTGTTCATGATGCAATTGCCGTTGAATCTTATTATGCGATTTTCGGTACTCCGTTGAATCTTATTATGCGATTTTCGGAACTCCAATGATTTAGCACGGAAAATCATATGAGTTGCTCCGGAAACTCGGCGTGGCAAAAGAATAAATAATACGCGAAGCAAAGAGATTAAATATAAAGCAGGTCAAATAATTTATTCAAAAAACTTTAAACAAAGTAATAAAATTGAAAATTATAATGCGAAACTTAGACCGAAATTCATAGAATCTGTAATTTTAAAAGATGTAGGCAATTCGCTATATGAAATATGAAATTTTCGAGGCAAGAAATTTGGCATTTATCATGCAAAAGGCCTGCATGTTTAAGGCAAGCAGTATCTTAACGACGCACTCAGATGATGTTTTTTTGACTGTGAATAAGGTACTTCAGGTAGTTATTTTTGTAGTTTATTTTCCATTATATATTCAATTTTGTTTATAGTTTTATTTACATAGTTTTATTATTTATAGTTATTTATTTATTTACAGAGTTATTTATCTACTTATAGTTATTTATTTATTTATAGTTATTTATTTATTCATAGTGTTATTTATTTATGTAGTTATATGTATATATAGTCATTATATAGTATTTATTATATTCAGTTTTAGTACGATTACATACTTGGTTTTTAAAGCCATTTTTCGTATCATTTGATGACTTTGAATGCCCAACAACAACTTGAGTGTGCTACCACCAAGTTTTTTCTCAATTATTTTTGGCTGGAATTATAGCTATTTCACGACCTGCGAATGTCGATCATCAGATTCCTTTGCTCTAGTGGTGCCGGTCTATTTTTTCATTTTAATTGAAAAACTTCTTGTGCCTTCATCGTGTAGCGGCTGGTCATGGTTCAATACACGATGAAGGCACAAAAAGTTTTTCAATTAAAATGAAAATGTAGACCAGCACCACTAGAACAAAGGAATCTGATGATCGACCTTGGCAGGTCGTGAAATAGCTATAATTCCAGCCACAAATAATTGAGAAAAAACTTGGTGGTAGCACACTCAAGTTGTTGTTGGGCATTCAAAGTCATCATATAGTATTTATATTTACATTTATGTGATAACAAATTAACGTAGTTAAGTAAGCTGCCGTAGATAGTAAAACAAGCAACTGCAATATTTGTATAGCTTTAAAATAAATAAATGCATAAATAATACTTACCATTTAATTTTGTTGCATCCATGGCCGCTTTGTTTACTTTCTGACATTACATGTTTGCTATTTTTGTTGTTGTCATAGTTGGTGCCTGGTTTCTTCTGCACACGCAGAGGTAGTTTTGTCTCTTTTCGCCTAAAGGAAAAGGGGGAAGACAATTTTCTCCTAGCGCATGCACAGAAAACTGTATAATGGTTTAGTTCATCTAATAAATTAACTTTAATGAACTTTGGTGAACTTGTTTGTGGTTTGAGTCTAAGACAGAATAATAGAATTTTAAATTAGAATTAGTGACATTAGATAAGTGGAAGAGAATGAAGACCTAGATAGATAGATAAGTGTTTAATATTAGTGTATATGTGTGTGTTCAATTTCTTGGACATGGATGAAGGGGTGTTCGCATTTAAAAATAGTAACTTAAGTATAGTGGTAACAATTTACCTGGTTAATAAGAGAGTGACTAGGAATTACCTTAGAAGGATGATATGGTCATTGTAGAAAGAAGTTTTAACGGCCATTTTGGTTATTGAAAATTTTTAAAGTTACATTGTTTTAAAATTAACCGAGCTTACTTTATTCAAATAAAAAGTACCTTTTTTTCTGTAAAAGAAAGTGAAGTTGAAGAAATAGAAAATAAATGTACATCAGGTAAAATTACTATATGAAAAGAAAAAAAATTGATTTCTCATATATATGTATTTATATATATGTAACAATAGACTTCATCTGAGAAGGAATATTTTAGAAGGAGATTTCAAAGAATCCTTGGGAGGATATCTAACCCAAGAGCAGAGGTATGTGACCAAGACATCTAAGATGACATCTTAAAGGTATTTGCCAGACGAAACGCCCCACTGTAGGGGTTTGACAAGTGTCAAACAAAATTTGAGACAATATCCCCTTAAACATATCAAAAAATCAGCTTTGATAAAATAATGTAGTTGAGAATGCACTGTTAAAACCGCATATCTCCGAAAAGCCCCAGCTTTGAAAATTCGGAATGTCCATTCGTTCTTATCGTCTTTGGTATCTATTCACAGAAAAAAAATCAGCTATGATAAAATGACGTATGTCTGCCGGCCCTGGGCTCTTACTCTAGAAGTGACTGAGTGAAAGTCATATAACATTTTTTTATCAATTTTTTTTATTAAATTATCATACATTTTTCTTTAGTTTTAACGTACCTAATTGAAAAGATACTGTAAAAATTTGGTTCTCCAAATACCTTTTTAATTGGTTTTATTTTCGAATATTTGAAGAGTTTTTTTTTGGTTTTAATATAAACAAAACGAACAACAAAAGTCATCGAAAGCAAAGAAACTAATAGTACAATAATAATCGCCAGTCATTCACCGTGCTGCCGGCAGAACGACGAGGGACCAGTACAAGGGTGAATACCCAGTTTTTGTTGTTTGATAATATATCTTTATATTTTTTTACATATTTTTTTTATTTTTGGATCGTACAACAATTGGAGAGCTCAATTTCATTAATTGATTTTTTTAAATTTAAATGAATTCTATATAAAATAAAATTACAGTCTGAACTGTTTTAAAAAGAAACAAGAATGGTATTCTAATTTCATAGGTAATGGTGTGTGGAGGCGTGGTAAAACCGTCTTGATATTTTCCAATGGCTAAGAGGACGTGACTGACAACTTACGATACGGACTAGGATGTGACTGGTTGGTCAACTTAGGGGCTATTTCCGCAATATATGGCCAAGGAACTAGCGAAGGTTGTATCTTCGCGATACTTGGGGGGTTGGCCAGACCATCGTCATTAACATCAGGCGAGCGTTTGTAGTTCGGTGTGACGGTATCTAGGAGGAAAAATGATGTACTTTAAACAAGGTTCTTACGGTATAGGGTTTTTATTAGTTCTATAGATACGGTTTTTTTGTGTACATTTTTTATTTACATCTAAATTTTTGTTATTAAGTTCGAAGTACCGACAGTTCTTGGATTTGTGTTATTTTCAATTAGCTACACCTAAGGCACGAATTAAATAATGTTTAGTCTAGCAGGAAGGTGCATGGAGGAGTGCAGGAACCACCCGCAACGACGAGCTGAGCCGCGAAACGACAAGCCTGCCATAGCCATTTCCCATGTACCGAATGAATCCTCCGTGGAATCCTAGCTCCTAACAATGGCGTCCAACGAGACCTAATGGTTCTTTTTTCCTAAAGGCCAAACACATGTCCAAGCAGATGATTTTAGACATCACCTTGAATTGTTTTGTTTTGAATAAAATTTTTGTTTGCTTCAGCACAAATCTGGGGACTGGTAACTTTTGGTCTTGTCACAGATGAAGAACGGCTGTCCAAATCGTCAGACCAAGAGTCAGAGATCTTAGTGAGGCAGTTGGAAATCTATGATAAAATGAAGGTTTGAACAAGGTCGTACGATTTTGAATCTATACTGACCAGGAAATCAGGCCTGTCACATTGCTTGTGAGGTAGAGATTCGAGGTCCGAAAACCTTGATCGTGTGGAAGTTCATCTTGAGCCCACATCCAGCCATCTACTAGACTAGACGCCAGGAAATATGTCATGGGTGTGGGAGAGAGATGAACGCAATTAACCAGTGAATTTCAAATGCACTGGTCACAAGATATAAGTACGATAGAACGCAAACTAACGACAATACCTGATGTTAATAGATGGAAAGGAAACTTGGCCAAATCTTCACACACCTAGGTGTTACTTGTAATATATACCAAAAAAATATACATTTTTTTACAAATTTCATATCTTTTTTTTATAGATTTTTTTAAATATTTATTCTACCTTTCATTTCTCAATTTCCGTTTAAATTGAAATTTAGTTCTTTTTACACATTTTTTTTAACTTTCATTACAATATTTTAATTTACTTTGAAATTTAGCTTTTTATATTTCTTTTATCATTTTAATTTTAAAATTTGAAGATTTCACTTCTTCGGCTTTTTTGGTCGTGATAATTTATTAATGAAAGATATGCATTAGTTTTCCCAACGTTTCGACTGAGTTTTCAGTCTTCTTCAGGGGCACTTTATTAACAATGAAAAAAAAATAAGAGAAACATTTGTATGCTTACATTTAGTTGATAAGATTTTACACTTACAATTATATGAACGAAACTATTTTATCAAATTACATATATATATATAAACATTTTAAAAATAATGACAGTTTTTTAATTGAATATTTAAATTAAAGCACTGTGAAGTGAAATCTTCAAATTTTAAAATTGAACATATTGAATTGGTCAAAACACTTTTAATTAAATTTTATCATTTTATCATTTTTATTTATTTTATAAAACAAAGTTTAATTTTCATTTCTTTTACATTCTTCTTTTTAACATTTTTGTTTACATTTATTTTTATTTGTTGATTTTGAAATTTAACGTGTTTTTGCTAGTTTTTTTCATTCTTTTTATCATTTTCATTATTTTCTTTTACTTTTATATAACAAAGTTTAATTTTTTTTTACATTCTTCCCTCTTGCGATTTTTATTTTTTCGTACATAATTTTTTTTGATATAGGCGATTTTCTGCACCTCAATGATACAGCACGGAAAATCATATGAATTGCTCCGTAAACTCGGCGTGGTAAAAAAATACAAGATCGAAATTTTAAACAAAGATGATAGACTTGACCTAATAAGATCAAAAATTTTCGAAAATTTAAAACTTGCCCACCAAAAAGGTAAAAAAGTGTATAAAACACAAAACAAGGGGATTAAATATAAACCAGTAATAAAATTGAAATTCATAAAATCTATTATTTTAAAAGCTGTAGGTAATCCTCTATATGAAATAGGATATTTGCAGGGCAAAAAAGTTGGAATTTATCATGCAAAAGACCTGCATGTTTAAGGCAAGTAGTATCTTAATGACGCACTCAGATGATGTTGCTTTGACTGTGATATTAGGTTAAGGTACTTCAGTTAGTTATTTTTGTAGTTTATTTTTCATTAGTAAATAATATAGTCAATTTTGTTTATAGCTTTATTTACATAGTTTAATTATTTATGGTTATTTATTTATTTACAGAGTTATTTATTTATTTATAGTTATTTATTTATTCATAGTGTTATTTATTTATGTATACTTTTTTTATTTATTATATAGTTATTATATAGTATTCCTATTTACATTTATGATCTGTTTTTTTTTAGTTTAAATTTTGTTCATAGCCAAAGATTTTAATTGAAAGATAGTTTTAGAGTTTACCTGTGATATTAGTTATTAACTTTCAGTACCTGAGCTTTTCTGTGATTTTTTTTTGAGTCGAAGTACCTCTTCTTTATAATATAGTTTACTTTAAAGCTTAGACTATGATATCAGTTAGTAAGCTGACGTATATGGTCTTTTTTAGTTAGTAAGATAATGCACCTGATAGTATATGTGATAGTTAGTTTTTAAGATTAGTAAAAGTACCTGAATCCTAATTTAGTTCATTAGTTTATTTATTTATTCCTGTGATATTTTAGTTTTTTTATTATTTATTATTTTTTTACTTCTGTGATAACAAACTTACGTAGTTTAGTAAACAGTCGTAGATAGTAAGACAAGCAAGTGCAATATTTGCATAGTTTTACAATTTTCAACGGAAGCAACGTTAGTATTTATAGTAACATGCCCGACCATACGAAAAGCATAATCCGAAAGTAAATTAAGAATAATAAAATAACCATTAGATTCATTATAATTTACATATTTTTGCATAAATAATACTTACCATTGAATCTTGTTGCATCCATGGCCGCTTTCTTTTTTTCTGACATTACATGTTTACCATTTTTTTGTTGTCATAGCTGCCTGGTTTCTTCTGCACATGCGAAGGTAGCTTTGTCTCTTTTCGTCTAAGGGAAAAGGGGGCAGACAATTTTCTACTAGCGCATGCGCAGAAAACTCTGTAAAAGTTTAGTTCATCCATTGGATGAACTTTAATGAAATTTGGTGAACTTGTTCGTGGTTTGAGTCTAAGACAGTGCTAATGCATGTAAGGGAATTTTATTTAAAGGAAAATTATAGTAGGAAAAGATAGTTGTGTAAGTTTATAGATAGATTATAGGATTTTATTGATAAGTTAGGATAAATAATAGAATTTCAAATTAGAATTAGTGAAATTAGATCAGTGGAAGAGAATGAAGACTAAGTTATGTAGATAAGTGTTTAATATTAGTGTATAAGTGTATGTGCAATTTCTTGGACATGGTCGAGGGGGTGTTTGCATTTAAAAATAGTTGTTTCACTTAGGTATAGTGGTAACAATTTACCTGGTTAATAGGAGAATAGGAATTACCTAAAAAGGATTATATGGTCATTGTTTGGTTTGGAATCATGTAAGAAAGAAGTATTGACGGCCATTTTGGCTATTGAAAGTTCTTAAAGTTAAATTGTTTTAAGCTTAACCGAGCTTACTTTATTCAAATAAGAAGTTCTTTTTTTCTGTAAAAGAAAGTGAAGTTTAAGAAATAAAGAATAAACGCACTTCAGGTAGAATTACTCTATGAAAAGAAAAAAATTAGATTTCTCACATATATGTATGTATGTATATGTAACAATAGATTGGACAGACTTCATCTGAGAAGGAATATTTTAGGAGATTTCAAAGAATGCTATCTAACCGAAGAGCAGAGGTATGTGACCAAGACATCTAAGATGGCATCTTAAAGGTGTCTGTCAGACGAAACGTCCTACTGTAGGGGTTTGTCAAGTGCCAAACAAAGTTTGAAACTCTATCCCCTTAAACATATCAAAAAATCAGCTTTGATAATATAACGTAGTTGAGAATGCACTGTTAAAACCGCATATCTCCGAAAAGCCCCAGCTTTGAAAATTCGGAATGTCCATTCGTTCTTATCTTCTTTGTTATATATTCACAGAAAAAAAATCAGCTATGATAAAATGACGTATGTCTACCGGCCCTGGGCTCTTACTCTAGAAGTGACTGAGTGAAAGTCATATAACATTTTTTATCAATTTTTTAAAATTTAATTGTCATAAATTTTTCTTTAAGTTTAACGTACTTAATGGAAAAGATACTGCAAAAATTTGGTTCTCCAAATAGTTTTTTTATTTGGTTTGAAATTAAACAAAACGAACAACAAAAGTCATCGAAAACAAAGAAACTAATAGTACAATAATCATCGCCCGTCTTTCACCGTGCTGCCGGCAGAACGACAAGGGACCAGAACAAGGGTAAGTACACACTTTTTGTTGTTTCATAATAAAGAAAAGACCACTTCTTTATATTTTTACATTTTTTTTTATTTTTGGATCGTACAACAATTGGAGATCTCAATTTCATTAATTGATCTTTTTTAAATTTAAATAAATTCTATATATAATAAAATTATAATTTGAACTGTTTTAAAAAGAAACGAGAATGGTATTCTTATTTCATAGGTAATGGTGTGTGCAGGCGCGGTAAAACCGTCCTGATATTTTCGAATGTCTAAGAGGGCGTGACTGACAACCTACGATATGGATGTGACTGGTTGGTCAACTTAGGGGCTATTTGCGCAATATATGGCCAAGAAAATAGCGAAGGTTGTATCTTCACGATACTTGGGGGGTTGGCCAGACCGTCGTCACTAATATCAGACGAGCGTTTGTAGTTCGGTGTGAAGGTATCTAGGAGGAAAAAGTGATGTGCTTTAGACAGGGTTTTTACGGTATAGGGTTTAGTTCAGGTTTTATTTTTTTTACAAATACATTTACATTTTTTTTTAATTTTTTCTTTTAAATTTTTTTAACTTAATTTTGTTTTGCTTTAAGCATTTTTTTTACTCAAATTTTTTTTTAATTTCATGCGTTAATTTTTTGATTAGTTCTTTTCATATTTTAGGTAAGTTTTTTTTGTGTACATTTGTTTATTTATATTTAAATTTTTATTATTAAGTTCGAAGCACCAAACTTTCGTTTTCTTGGAAATAGTCAAAGTTCTTGGATTTCTGTTATTTTCATCTAGCTACACCTTAGGTACGAATTAAATAATGTTTAGTCGAGCAGGAAAGTGCATGGAGGAATGCAAGAACCACCCCCAACGACGAGCTGAGCCGTGAAACGACAAGCGTCCCACTGTACCGAAGCAATCCTCCGTGAAATCCAAGCTCCTAACAATGGCGCCCAACGAGACTTAACGGTTCTTTTTTCCTAAAGGCCAAGCACATGTTCAAGGAGATTATTTTTTTGAGGTCATCACCTCGTATTTGTTTTGTTTTGAATAATTTTTTTTTACTATAGCACAAATCTGGGGACTGGTAACTTTTGGTCTGGTCACAGATGGAGAACGGCTGTCCAAATCGTCAGACCAAGAGTCAGAGATCTTAGTGAGGTAGTTGGAAATCTGAGATAAAATCAAGGTTTGAACAAGGTCGTACGATTTTAAATCTATACTGACCAGGAAATCAGGCGCTGTCACATTGCTTGTGAGGTAGAGATTCGAGGTCCGAAAACCTTGTTCGTGGGAAGTTCATCTTGAACCCACATCCAGCCATCTACTAGGCTAGACACCAGGAAATATGTCATGGGTATGGAGATGAATGCAATTAACCACTGAATTTCAAACGCACTAACGGCAATACCTGAGGCTAATAGATGGAAAGGAAACTTGGCCAAATCTTCTCATACCTAGGTGTTACTTGAAATATATACCAAAAAATATACATTTTTTACAAATTTCATATCAGTTTTTATTGATTTTTAAAAATATTTCTACCTTTCATTTCTCAATTTTTTTTACATTGAAATTTATTTATTTTTCACATTTTTTTTACTTTCAGTACAATATTTTCATTTACTTTGAAATTTAGCTTTTTATATTTCTTTTATCATTTTATCATTTTTATTTATTTTATAAAACAAAGTTTAATTTTCATTTCTTTTACATTCTTCTTTTCAACATTTTTGTTTACATTTATTTTTACTTGTGGATTTTGAAATTTAACGTTTTTTTGCAAATTTTTCTTCATTCTTTTTCTCATTTTTATTATTTTCTTTTACTTTTATATAAAAAAGTTTAATTTTCTTTTACATTCTTCCCTCTTGCGATTTTTATTTTTTTGTATATAATTTTTTTGATACAGATTATCTACAACTTCAGATTTGTTTGAGTTTTTTTTAACCATTTTTAGGTGATTTCATTTGTTTTAATATTTTTTTTATAACAACTCAGTTTCTTTATTATTCAAACATTTTTGTTTGCTTTTTTGCAGTTGTCTTCGTTTTTCCTTAAATATTAATAGATTTATTTACATCTGCTATTTCTTGTTTCTTTTTTCTGCTTGAGGACATTCATTTTTTTGCTTTTTCTTGTGAAAAGTTTTTTTTTTGTTTAATTACAAACTATTTGAAAAGGTCAGTGAAGAAGGGATATAGTTGAAGATATATATCAATCAAATAAAAAGGCATAAGGGGCAGTTCCTGTCGCACGTCAGGCAGGGACAGTATATGAGGGAAAGGAAGAGTCTGAGAAACTACTTCCTACGATACCACCGGCAGTGACGGAAAACGACGACGTAGACAAAACATATCAAGAAATTACGAATATAATTCGTAGTTTCGAGATAGCCGGAACGGTTGACAACACCGTACAAAATACTAACGTACAAAACGCAACAGAACCTGAGAACGCACAAGAAATTTTACAAATAGAACTAGAACAGCTGAACAAACCAAAGTTTTAAGTCCAACGACTACGAAATGAACAAGAACGAATAACTCAACGACACTTGGAAAGATGAATGATTGCCAATAGGATAAGAACAAAAACTATTATGTAGAGAACAAGAACAACTTACTCGACAAAACCTAGAACTGGATAGGAACGAGAGAGAGACTTATTAAACAAAAGTATGACATTGAACAAGAACGATTAACGTACTGACCGAGTTCAACTTGGACGAACGGATGCAAAAAATTGCATCACTGACTGTCGAAGAAAGCCAGACTAAAACTCTGAGTAATCTTGCAGATGGCTTGTCAGAAGTGTACAAGATGTTTGAGAGGAATATGAAGGAGGTCAATTCAAATGGAATAGTATGGAAGAGTCTTTGACAGTTCAAGAGAGACACGACTTACAAACGAAATTCAACTCAAAATATGGCGAGTACAGGCAGACAATCCGCTCGACAAATAGTCAATCGAGAGTGGAACCGTCAGATGGACACTCCATATTTAGGGATACTAATCGAAGGATTGATGTTCATAAATGGGGAGTTAAATTTGACGGGTCGTCAAAAGGCATGTCAGTTGAAAGCTTTATTTTTCGGGGGGAGACATTACAAAAAAAGAGTGAACTGACGGACGATCAGCTCTTTACGAACTTACACCATCTGGTTATAGGCTCTGCTGAACGTTGGTATTGGGATATCTGTGAAGAGAACAAGAATGATGATCTACTCAACTATCACGATCTGAAGACTCAATTACTACAACAGTTCAAACATAATAAACGTGACCATGAGATCCTAATGGCGACTATGGATCCAAAACGCCAATCCCAAGATTCGTTCGACGAATTCCGATATAAGAGGTCTGACTTTGCCTACAGAAAGTGATTAAGTCTCGATGGTAAGAAAGAATTTAAGAGAGAGAATTAGTACTTTAATTTTTGGATGTGCTATTAGTAATATTCGAGAATTGAGGGTAGAGTGTGAAAGAGCAGAAGATCATCTAGCGCTCAGAGATTTAAAAATTAAAAGATTTACACATGAGATAGATGGTAGCAATAACATGAGATAGAGTAAGTATATTGGAAGAGGAAGAGAATATAGCAGCTTTGCAGGCTAGAAGAACAGAAAGGAGAAATTTTGGAGAGAAGGAGAAGGTAAACAGTTGTAAGCAACAAGAAATGGAAAGATATGAGGGGAAAAACGGACAAAAGCCTTCGGACGATTGCCCGTCTTCGTTTCATACCTTGACATGCTTTTGTACCTTGTCCCTTGGATGTGCTGCTTGCCACGGAAACCCTTAGTTCGGTTTTTCAACCGGCTGTCAACAGCCGACATCAACACCACTCCCGGAGCAGCAGAAGAACCTAAAAGTATAAAGATTTTAGAAAGGGAAATAGATATGAAAAAAATATAAAAGATAGTTACCAGAGTGTAGAACGAAATCCTCCGAAAAGTCTTCACCAGAGCATGATAAATTATGAAGGAGAAGAATTTTTAACGAAGAACTAGATCTTAAGAGAACAAAAAGTAGAAATTGTTTAAAGATTCGTAGGTTTCGGAAAAATGTGCAATATACAAAACAAAATACAAGCGACTATAATAACTATGACAAATGACTATGACGACATACGCTAAAATGCAATTAGGAGGAGAGGATGTTTAGGGACTTTAAGATAGTGGAGCCTCCTTTACATGACCGTTAAAGTTTATAAGTAAGTAGGCAAAATATAAAAATAAAAAAAATGAACTGAAATGAAGGATATAAGAATCGCTGATGGAAATCAGCAGAGAATAGAAGGATGTTTTAGGGCGAATGTTTCTTGGGGTGGTAAACACATGAGCTGGAAATTCTGGTCGTTCCTGGTCTTTCTCAACCACTCTACTATTTATTGATTTTTGGAGTGCTTTTAAAGTAGCTCCAAATATTATAAGTGAGCTGAACGCTCCTGCTGTGAAGAAAGAGTAGCCTAGCTTTAGATATATCTCACCGGATCAAGCCAAGCAGCTGGAGAAAATCAAGTTACGTTGTCCCTCACTTACCATACTCGGGTTGGGTAAAGTCGACCTGGAAGAGTACGTAATTGAAGTGGATGACGAACATATTCCCATTAAGCAAAGGCACTATTTCATTTCTCCAGTAGTCCAAAAGCTCATGTACGCTGAGCTGGACAGAATGCTGGAAATGGGGGTGATAGGCGAGAGTAACAGTGCTTTGAGTTCTCCAGTAGTTTTGGGTAAGAAAAAGTAGAAAAAATAGGCTGTATCTGGATTCAAGGAAGGTAAATGCTAGGACGAAGAAGTTTGCGTACGCACTTCCACGCACTGAAGGCATAATAAGTAGATTCCAAGATACACGATTCATCTGCAGTATTGACTTAAAAGATGCCTTTTGGCAAATCCCTCTGGAGAGTAAATCTAGGGAGAAGACTGCTTTCAGAATCACTGAGACCGTTATATCAATTCACGGTTCCGCCGTTTGAGTTATGTAATGCCCCTCTAAGTTAATGGACAAAGTCATTCTTGGTCGTTTACGCCAGAATGTCTTTGTCTATCTCGATGACCTCTTGGTTTGTTCTTCAGACTTCGAGACGCATACATGCTACTGGAGGAAGTACGGCAGGCTTAACTAAATATAGTGGTAACAATTTACCTGGTTAATAGGAGAGTGACTAGGAATTACCTTAAAAGGATTATATGGTCATTGTTTAGTTTGAAATCATGTAAGAAAGAAGTTTTAACGGCCATTTTGGCTATTGCAAATTTTTAAAGTTAAATTGTTTTTAAATTAACTGAGCTTACTTTATTCAAATAAGAAGTTCTTTTTTTCTGTAAAAGAAAGTAAAGTTTAGGAAATAGAAAATAAACGTACATCAGGTAAAATTACTATATGATAAGAAAAAATTAGATTTCTCACATATATGTATTTATATATATGTAACAATAGATTGGAAAGATTTCATTTGAGAAGGAATATTTTAGAATTAGATTTCAAAGAATCCTTGTGAGAATATCTAACCCAAGAGCAGAGGTATGTGACCAAGATGGAAAAATTCGCTTCCATATGTCTGATGGGTGGTTTTTCTTTTTTTTTACTAGGTTTACGCTAGAACTCGACAGATCTTGAACGATCCACTACAGAAGCCAAAGCATCTACCTAAATTTTGGTATTATTTTGAAAATACATATCTTCACCTCCAGCAAGGGCGTCATTTGGAGTTGAAAACATCGCTTTGGGTGACACAAAGACCGAAGTTCAAAAAAATATTATACATATACTGCATATATATAGATATATCAATAAGGGCAAATAAAGGAATTGTGTGGTACAGATAAAGGTGCAGAAGAATCGACAGAAAAAGTGAAGATACAGAAAAAAAGAATAGTCCAAGATCCCATTGCCGGCAGACATACGTCATTTTATCATAGCTGATTTGTTGCTGTGAACAGACACCAAGGTAGATAAGAACGAATGGACATTCCAAATTTTCAAAGCTGGGGCTTTTCGGAGATATGCAGTTTTAACAGTGCATTCTCAACTATGTTATTTTATTTTTTGTTTGATATGTTGTTGCACAATTATTCGATTAACGGGAGGGCAAAAGTTATGTTCGAATTAATCGAATAATGCGGAGTGCAATCAAAGTAGCACTTTCAATGCTACTACCACGGCTAGGTTCAGCAAGAGATTGGGTTATTTTGCAATTTGTTTTTTTTTGTGATGCACAAAGAGTAATAAAAGAATGAAATTATAAATTGATTTTTTTATATAATACCACGGGAGCATAGCGTCTGAAAATGAAAGGGCGCCTTTTTTTTAGTTTTGAAGGAAATTACAAACCTTCTGAAGCGAAACCGATGGTGAAAACAATTTTAGAAGTGACAACAGAATTTTTATTCCCGAATTGGGATGATAATACTGATTTTTGTTGCTTGTGAAATTTTTTCATACAGGATGAAACCCCAAAATATTTTTAGTTATATTGAACAAAGGATTAATAATATGTACAACAAAAAAAAAAGAACTCCGTAAAATGGAACGCTATTTCTTTGTCCGAAATGAACAAAGAAACGAAAACTAACGGGGTCGCGGGTCCTGCAACTTCAAGATAATTCAAGCGAAATGAAGCACATGAATTTTCTTTAAGTTATAAAAAAACAACCACTAAATTAATTCAACAACTAATAAATTAAAAAGATACCTAGAGGAATAAAACACTAGTTATCTTTTTTTTGTTTCCAAAATTTGCCAATTTCCTTTCTATCGAAGCTCCTATTTTCCTTTCCTCCGTTCGAGATCTCCTTTAATTTTCTCCATCAATCTAATCTTTTAACTTTCTAATTCTCTTCCAAAAATTCTCTACTCGCAGCTTAATTCGCTCGATAAGAAGTGTCCGTCCGGATTTTTTAATGTCCCTTCGAACCTCGGCTTTTCTATTACCCAGTGCTTTCGGCCAATGGGCATCCGCGGACTTCGATCTCGTCATCCGACAGCTATATACAGCTATGGGGCTGAAGAGTGTCAACGTTGACGAAATCCATTGATCCTACTTACTCACACGCATTACCCCGGCTATGCTTCGTTACCAAAACAAAACAGAATGTGCCAGAAATCAAGAAAAATTTCGAACGAACTCATCATTTTTCCCCTCCAAATTAGTAATTAAACCCAAGAAAATAAAAGGAAGTATCGACGAGCAGAAAGGAAACGTAAATACCATATAGCAAAATTTTTCGAAAGAAAAGTTGGCCATTATTTCCCTGCTGGTGATTTTATACAAAACAAATTCGTGGGCTTTAGTCAGAATAAACGAAATTGGGGATAAGAATTTAGCGTTCCATTTTGCAATGTATATAATAATGAAGATATGGTAGGCGTTCGGCCATTCTCTATCGAGCGACATCTTTCGGGGACCAAATGTCCTCCGAACTTTTAGTTTTTGGATCTTCGCAGGTATTCCAGATTACCTGTCTCATTATCCCAAGAAACGGGTAGTGTACAGACCACCCGTCTGTCATAAATTACATTGTGGATCAACCATCTACTTCGATAGATAGTGACGTCCATGTTGTTTCTACAAAGTACTGGGAGAGCGTAGCGATGGCTGATGGACCATGGCTGCCCCACTCCCTCTCAATAAATTGAAGAAACCACCTGTATAAAATGAGAAAAGGAAAAGTAAGGAATAAGGATTGGGAAGCTATAAAGAACGATTGTTATCGCGATTGTTAAAGTCATTTTTAACTCAATTTTCTGTATACACATACAATTTTTTCTAAATTTTGTTCTAAAATAAATACGTATGACAATATTAAATATTTAATAATATAAGCTTTAGAACAAAAGATTAAATCGGTTTAATTAAAGAAAAAATAATTCAAAATTCTGAAATAAATACTTACACTAATTTGAGCTCAAAAAGTACGTCATTTATTTCTTGGATAAACTTGAATTTACGAAAAAAAAAAACTTTTTAAATCTGTGGAGAGGTTTTTGAGAAAAATGTTTTTTTTAAAAAATTTTTGAAAATATTTAAAAAAAATTCAAAAACACCAATTCATAGGTATTCAGAAAATACATATAAATGTAATTTTTGAAAAAAATTTAATTAGCAGTTTTCGAAATATAAATTTTTAAAATTTTTTTCTTAAAAATGATTTTAAAAATACAAAAAAATATTAATTAAAAATATTGGTATGCGGTATAATTTGAGCGACCTAAACCTAGATATGTGTGAAATTTCAAAGGAATCGGTTGAGCCGTTTATGAGATAGTCCAAAGCACAAAAAACGGTAATATGGAGAGTACCGTTTTTAAACATTTTCCTATTTTTTTTTCAACCATATGATCGCTCATAGCTCAAAAGCCGCACTGATTTTTTTAATCAAAATCGTTATAACCGTTTCCGAGAAAAATAGGCCATGTTTGATTGTTATCTCAAAACTTTTTTTTTTCGACGAATGCATAACTTACCTTATAGTACCTATAATCGTTAGTAAAAATCAGCTTTGATAAATTAACGTAGTTGAGAATGCACTGTTAAAACTGCATATCTCCGAAAAGTCCCAGCTTTGAAAATTCGGAATGTCAATTCTTTTTTATCTACTTTGGTATCTATTCACAGAAAAACATTCAGCTAGAAGTGACTGAGTGATAATCAAATAACAGTTTTTTATCAATTTTTTTTTTTTTGGTTTATATTTAAACAAAACTAACAACAAAAGTCATCCAAAGCAAATAGTACAATAATCATCGCCAGTCTTTTACCGTGCCGCCGCCGGCAGAACGACGAGGGACCAGAGCAAGGGTGAGTGGCCACTTTTTGGTGTTTGATAAAAAAGAAAAGATCTCTTCTAGGAAATTTTAATATTATTTTAATATTTTTTTAAATTTTGGATTGTACAACAATTGGAGAGCTCAATTTCATTAGTTGATTTTTTTAATTTTAATGAATTCAATATATAATAAAATTATAATTTCAACTGTTTTATTAAGAAACAAGAATGGTATTCTAATTTCATAGATTAAAGATTTTATTTTAACAACTTAAAACACAAATTATTTATTTTTTTTATATGTACATTTCGGAAGCTATGCTTTTATCGTCAGTAAGCTCTATTTAAATAATAATGACATTTTGATATTAATATTAAAATTCAATACAAACAACAATTTCAATACAAACAAAAAATTACAGAAACAACTTTACAGTGAATTTAAGGTCTAATATAAACTTTTTTGAAAATTTGATTTATTTTTGGTCCATCGTCACTATTCATTAAATTATTTTTATTTTTAAATATATAAAGAGATTCAAAAGCATCTAGTTCATAAGGATTATTTACATTAGGCATTAATTTCAAATTTTGTAAACTAAAATTATGGTTATTATCTAGCATGTACAAAAAAATATTAATTAAAAATATTGGTATGCGGTATAATTTGGGCGACCTAAACCTGTATATGTGTGAAATTTCGAAGGAATCGGTTGAGTCGTTTATGAGATAGTCCAAAGCACAAAAAACGCTAATATGGAGAGTACCGTTTTTAGACATTTTCCTATTTTTTTTTCAACCATATGATCGCTCATAGCTCAAAAGCCGCACTGATTTTTTTAATCAAAATCGTTATAACCGTTTCCGAGAAAATTAGGCCAATGCATAACTTACCTTATAACGGGTGATTTGTTTGCTACTTGGTTTTTGACGTTTATATTTTTGACAGATCACACATGACAAATTCCGCGAACATTTGACATTTCGATTCAGTATTGTTTGCCATTTCATCATGAATAGACTTACGCCTGAACAATGTTTGCAAATTATTGAAATTTATTATCAAAATTCGTGCTCTGTGAAAAATGTGTTTCGCAAGCTACGTCCGTTTTTTTCCGCTCATTTTTGGCTAAATGGATGCGTGAATAAGCAGAATTGCCGTATTTGGAGTGAAGAGCAGCCAGAGGCAATTCAGCAGCTACCAATGCATTCCGAAAAATGCACTGTTTCGTGCGGTTTATGGGCAGGCGGCATCATTGGGCCGTACTTCTTCAAGGACGATGAAGGCCGCAGGGTTACGGTCAATGGAGAAAGGTACCGTTCGATGATAACAGATTTTTTTTTGCCGAAAATGCAAGAATTGAACTCGGTCGACATGTGGTTCCAACAGGACGGTGCCACATGCCACACTGCACGCGAAACCATGCATCAATTGAGAGGCGAATTTGGTGAGCAGTTGATTTCACGTTTTGGCGCAGTCAATTGGCCACCAAGATCATGTGATTTGACCCCGTTAGACTATTTTTTGTGGGGCTATGTTAAGTCTATTGTCTATGGGGACAAGCCAAGCACGATTGCTGCCTTGGAAGCCAACATTGAACGCGTCATTGGTGAGATTCCGGCCGAAATGTGTGAAAAAGTTTGCCAAAATTGGACCTTCAGAATGGACCACCTGAAGCGTAGCCGCGGGCAACATTTAAGTGAAATTATTTTTAAAAAGTAATTGGCAGAAATTGATTTATCGATCCAAATAAAAATTTCATTCACTTTTTACAAGTTTCTATGTGTTTTTGAATTTTCAAAAACCAAGCTCTTAAAAAATCACCGTTTAGTACCTATAATCGTTAGTAAAAATCAGCTTTGATAAATTAACGTAGTTGTGAATGCAGTGTTAAAACTGCATATCTCCGAAAAGTCGCAGCTTTGAAAATTCGGAATGTCAATTCTTTTTTATCTACTTTGGTATCTATTCACAGAAAAACATTCAGCTAGAAGTGACTGAGTGATAATCAAATAACATTTTTTTATCAATTTTTTTTTTGGTTTATATTTAAACAAAACTAACAACAAAAGTCATCCAAAGCAAATAGTACAATAATCATCGCCAGTCTTTTACCGTGCCGCCGGCAGAACGACGAGGGACCAGAGCAAGGGTGAGTGGCCACTTTTTGGTGTTTGATAAAAAAGAAAAGATCTCTTCTAGGAAATTTTAATATTATTTTAATATTTTTTTAAATTTTGGATTGTACAACAATTGGAGAGCTCAATTTCATTAGTTGATTTTTTTAATTTTAATGAATTCAATATATAATAAAATTATAATTTCAACTGTTTTATTAAGAAACAAGAATGGTATTCTAATTTCATAGATTAAAGATTTTATTTTAACAACTTAAAACACAAATTATTTATTTTTTTTATATGTACATTTCGGAAGCTATGCTTTTATCGTCAGTAAGCTCTCTTTAAATAATAATGACATTTTGATATTAATATTAAAATTCAATACAAACAACAATTTCAATACAAACAAAAAATTACAGAAACAACTTTACAGTGAATTTAAGGTCTAATATAAACTTTTTTGAAAATTTGATTTATTATTGGTCCATCGTCACTATTCATTAAATTATTTTTATTTTTAAATATATAAAGAGATTCAAAAGCATCTAGTTCATAAGGATTATTTACATAAGGCATTAATTTCAAATTTTGTAAACTAAAATTATGGTTATTATCTAGCATGTGTTGTGATTGATTTTTCTGGTTCATTGTATTTTAGATGCGCAAAATCTTCTTCAAATCTTTTGAGAATTGGTCTTCTTGTCTGCCCTATACATTCTTTACTACAATTGTTACATCCAATTGAGTAAATCCCTGATTGCTGTAATGTTTCCATTTTGTCCTTTGATCCACTAATAAGATTTTAAATTTTTATTTCACGGCTTTGGCTAATTCTGATATTTTTTCTATTAAATATTGGTTTCAGTTTAATCAAAAATTCTATCGGCAAAAATTTGGTTGCAGTATGGGTTCACATTTAAGTCCATTTTTAACAAGTTTATTCATGTCAAATTTAGAGACTAAAATGAAAAATAAAAGTTACTTTCCAAGAATTTGGTTCAGATATATAGATGATGTTTGGGCCATAGTCAAAAAGCATGAACTTCGAAGTTTAATAAACATGTTATATAAATCAAAATATCCATCAATCAAGTTTACTTATGAAGAAGAAATAAACGGAAAATTAAACTATTTAGATTTAACTATAATTAAAGAAAGTGAAAACTTCGAATTCGATATTTATCGAAAGCCTACAAATACTCTTAGATACATAACATCTGATTCATTTCATTCATTTGAACAAAAAACATCAGCTTTTCATTCCATGATTTTTAAAGCCTTAAATATTCCAATGAAAAAAAAGGGAATACAGTGAAATTCAAAAAAAACAAAGAAATAGCAAAAATAAATGGGTATACAGAACAACTAATTGCTGATCTACTGATTGCTCATAAATGGAAACAAAACCTCAGGAATTATACAACTTTAGACTAAATATGAAGAAGATTCATAAAAGAAATGGTCTAAATTTAATTTCCATCCAGAAATTACATCTAAGCTAAAACCAATATTTAATAGACAAAATATCAGAATTAGCCAAAGCAGTGAAATAAAAATAAAAAATCTGATTAGTGGATCAAAGGACAAAATTGAAACATTACAGCAATCAGGGATTTACTCAATTGGATGTAACAATTGTAATAAAGAATTTGTAGGGCAGAAAGAAGACTAATTCTCAAAAGATTTAAAGAACATTTTGCGCATCTAAAATACAATGAACCAGAAAAATCAACTGTATCACAACACATGAAAGATAATAACCATAATTTTAGTTTACAAAATTTGAAATTAATACGTAATATAAATAATCCTTATGAGCTAGATGCTTTTGAATCTCTTTATATATTTACAAATAATAATAATTTAATGTTTTTCTTAACGGTAAAATAAACCGAGTCCGCAGAGTGCCTCTAACTAATTAAACACAACACAAAATTAATATATTTCGTTTTTAACGATTTTATTGCTTCGACTTCTTGTTAACGACTGACTTCTTCGAATCGTTTCTTGAAGTGCACAATGATAAAATTAAAGGGACGGATAGAGGAAGACTCAGTGAAATAGGGATAGGAGTTAAAAAAGGCAGGGATGACACCTATAAGTTCAATAAAGTCGATCTGTCCTTTAATCCAATATAAGTGCTTTTCCTCATTTTGCAGTAGCTCTAATAACATTACACTAACGCAATCCTTTTCTTTTTGAGCAACAGTAATTGCCTTATAAGTAAAAGGTGATTTTTTAAGAGCTTGGTTTTTGAAAATTCAAAAAAACACAGAAACTTGTAAAAAGTGAATGAAATTTTTATTTGGATCGATAAATCAATTTCTGCCATTTACTTTTTAAAAATAATTTCACGTAAATGTTGCCCGCAGCTACGCTTCAGGTGGTCCATTCTGAAGGTCCAATTTTGGCAAACCAAGATCTTTGCGTAAAATCTTCCAGGTGGTCGAATAACACAAACCCAATTGCTGCGATCGGCGCCGAATGGACATATCGCGATCTTCAGCAACACTGGCGGATGCAGCAGCAATATTCTCTTCGGTACGCACTCTACGGATACGATTTGGTGGATTAATGTCCAATAAAGTGAAATTGGTGCGAAATTTTGTCACAATGAGCTGAATAGCCTGCTCGGTGGGTCGATTATGACGACCATAAAACGGATGTAGCTTGCGAAACACATTTTTCACAGAGCACGAAATTTGATAATAAATTTCAATAATTTACAAACGTTGTTCAGGCGTAAGTCTATTCATGATGAAATGGCAAACAATACTGAATCGAAATGTCAAATGTTCGTGGAATTTGTCATGTGTGATCTGTCAAAAATATAAACGTCAAAAACCAAGTAGCAAAAAAATCACCCGTTATAACTATAATTGCCTCGAGTATACTTAAAGCATAACTGATGTTTGAAAAAGTTTGATAAATGTGATAATTGAATTATTTAGCATAGGAAGCAAAAACTGAGAGATAGTGCGATCAAATGCTAAGTTCAAACCTATTTTAGAATTATCTAAAGCGATAGTACATACCATAGAGAAAATATATTACATAGAGGCGCGACTCGTAGGCCTCTTGCCTAATACACCCACAATATTTGTTTTGAGGTGAGTAATTAAAAACTATTAAATTTCTCATTTTTTTATTTCCGTGAATGCATATGAGTGGTGGGTTAAAATAACTTTTGCTCAAATTGACAGATAGTTTGTTTCTGTTGATTTGCAAAA
The DNA here is from genome assembly GCA_910595825.1 of Philhelius pedissequus. Lineage (NCBI taxonomy): Eukaryota > Metazoa > Arthropoda > Insecta > Diptera > Syrphidae > Philhelius > Philhelius pedissequus. The sequence continues at coordinate 221,100,903 of OU343160.1, read as the reverse complement.
AGATAAGGCGTGTTCTATTGGGACATTTATCCACCGTAAGTTTATCCGTCGTAGCATTTTACATACGATTCGCTACGTAGTTTTGTTGGTACGATTGATGATTGGATTGAATCTCGATAGATACTCGTATGTTCGTGGAGTGTTATAATTATTAATTTCATTCTTAAGACAAATCGATCTTTTTGATTCTTCTTATAGTTGACCAGTTTATATTTCTAAAATCTTAGATATCTCCATTTTTAATAAATTATAAGCTGTTCTTCTGAAAAGTGTGTGACCTTTACTATTAAAAACTGTATTCTTTGCTCAATTATTATCTGGAATACGTCTAAAATTCCACCTATGTCTGCAATTTTGCAAACCCCTAATTAATAAATCCATTTTAACAAATTTTGATTTCCATTTGTCACTATTCATTAAATTATTTTTATTTTTAAATATATAAAGAGATTCAAAAGCATCTAGTTCATAAGGATTATTTACATTAGGCATTAATTTCAAATTTTGTAAACTAAAATTATGGTTATTATCTAGCATGTGTTGTGATTGATTTTTCTGGTTCATTGTATTTTAGATGCGCAAAATCTTCTTCAAATCTTTTGAGAATTGGTCTTCTTGTCTGCCCTATACATTCTTTACTACAATTGTTACATCCAATTGAGTAAATCCCTGATTGCTGTAATGTTTCCATTTTGTCCTTTGATCCACTAATAAGATTTTAAATTTTTATTTCACGGCTTTGGCTAATTCTGATATTTTTTCTATTAAATATTGGTTTCAGTTTAATCAAAAATTCTATCGGCAAAAATTTGGTTGCAGTATGGGTTCACATTTAAGTCCATTTTTAACAAGTTTATTCATGTCAAATTTAGAGACTAAAATGAAAAATAAAAGTTACTTTCCAAGAATTTGGTTCAGATATATAGATGATGTTTGGGCCATAGTCAAAAAGCATGAACTTCGAAGTTTAATAAACATGTTATATAAATCAAAATATCCATCAATCAAGTTTACTTATGAAGAAGAAATAAACGGAAAATTAAACTATTTAGATTTAACTATAATTAAAGAAAGTGAAAACTTCGAATTCGATATTTATCGAAAGCCTACAAATACTCTTAGATACATAACATCTGATTAATTTCATTCATTTGAACAAAAAACATCAGCTTTTCATTCCATGATTTTTAAAGCCTTAAATATTCCAATGAAAAAAAAGGGAATACAGTGAAATTCAAAAAAAACAAAGAAATAGCAAAAATAAATGGGTATACAGAACAACTAATTGCTGATCTACTGATTGCTCATAAATGGAAACAAAACCTCAGGAATTATACAACTTTAGACTAAATATGAAGAAGATTCATAAAAGAAATGGTCTAAATTTAATTTCCATCCAGAAATTACATCTAAGCTAAAACCAATATTTAATAGACAAAATATCAGAATTAGCCAAAGCAGTGAAATAAAAATAAAAAATCTGATTAGTGGATCAAAGGACAAAATTGAAACATTACAGCAATCAGGGATTTACTCAATTGGATGTAACAATTGTAATAAAGAATTTGTAGGGCAGAAAGAAGACTAATTCTCAAAAGATTTAAAGAACATTTTGCGCATCTAAAATACAATGAACCAGAAAAATCAACTGTATCACAACACATGAAAGATAATAACCATAATTTTAGTTTACAAAATTTGAAATTAATACGTAATATAAATAATCCTTATGAGCTAGATGCTTTTGAATCTCTTTATATATTTACAAATAATAATAATTTAATGTTTTTCTTAACGGTAAAATAAACCGAGTCCGCAGAGTGCCTCTAACTAATTAAACACAACACAAAATTAATATATTTCGTTTTTAACGATTTTATTGCTTCGACTTCTTGTTAACGACTGACTTCTTCGAATCGTTTCTTGAAGTGCACAATGATAAAATTAAAGGGACGGATAGAGGAAGACTCAGTGAAATAGGGATAGGAGTTAAAAAAGGCAGGGATGACACCTATAAGTTCAATAAAGTCGATCTGTCCTTTAATCCAATATAAGTGCTTTTCCTCATTTTGCAGTAGCTCTAATAACATTACACTAACGCAATCCTTTTCTTTTTGAGCAACAGTAATTGCCTTATAAGTAAAAGGTGATTTTTTAAGAGCTTGGTTTTTGAAAATTCAAAAAAACACAGAAACTTGTAAAAAGTGAATGAAATTTTTATTTGGATCGATAAATCAATTTCTGCCATTTACTTTTTAAAAATAATTTCACGTAAATGTTGCCCGCAGCTACGCTTCAGGTGGTCCATTCTGAAGGTCCAATTTTGGCAAACCAAGATCTTTGCGTAAAATCTTCCAGGTGGTCGAATAACACAAACCCAATTGCTGCGATCGGCGCCGAATGGACATATCGCGATCTTCAGCAACACTGGCGGATGCAGCAGCAATATTCTCTTCGGTACGCACTCTACGGATACGATTTGGTGGATTAATGTCCAATAAAGTGAAATTGGTGCGAAATTTTGTCACAATGAGCTGAATAGCCTGCTCGGTGGGTCGATTATGACGACCATAAAACGGATGTAGCTTGCGAAACACATTTTTCACAGAGCACGAAATTTGATAATAAATTTCAATAATTTACAAACGTTGTTCAGGCGTAAGTCTATTCATGATGAAATGGCAAACAATACTGAATCGAAATGTCAAATGTTCGTGGAATTTGTCATGTGTGATCTGTCAAAAATATAAACGTCAAAAACCAAGTAGCAAAAAAATCACCCGTTATAACTATAATTGCCTCGAGTATACTTAAAGCATAACTGATGTTTGAAAAAGTTTGATAAATGTGATAATTGAATTATTTAGCATAGGAAGCAAAAACTGAGAGATAGTGCGATCAAATGCTAAGTTCAAACCTATTTTAGAATTATCTAAAGCGATAGTACATACCATAGAGAAAATATATTACATAGAGGCGCGACTCGTAGGCCTCTTGCCTAATACACCCGCAATATTTGTTTTGAGGTGAGTAATAGAAAACTATTAAATTTCTCATTTTTTTATTTCCGTGAATGCATATGAGTGGTGGGTTAAAATAACTTTTGCTCAAATTGACAGATAGTTTGTTTCTGTTGATTTGCAAAAAGATAAGGCGTGTTCTATTGGGACATTTATCCACCGTAAGTTTATCCGTCGTAGCATTTTACATACGATTCGCTACGTAGTTTTGTTGGTACGATTGATGATTGGATTGAATCTCGATAGATACTCGTATGTTCGTGGAGTGTTATAATTATTAATTTCATTCTTAAGACAAATCGATCTTTTTGATTCTTCTTATAGTTGACCAGTTTATATTTCTAAAATCTTAGATATCTCCATTTTTAATAAATTATAAGCTGTTCTTCTGAAAAGTGTGTGACCTTTACTATTAAAAACTGTATTCTTTGCTCAATTATTATCTGGAATACGTCTAAAATTCCACCTATGTCTGCAATTTTGCAAACCCCTAATTAATAAATCAATTTTAACAAATTTTGATTTCCATTTGTCACTATTCATTAAATTATTTTTATTTTTAAATATATAAAGAGATTCAAAAGCATCTAGTTCATAAGGATTATTTACATTAGGCATTAATTTCAAATTTTGTAAACTAAAATTATGGTTATTATCTAGCATGTGTTGTGATTGATTTTTCTGGTTCATTGTATTTTAGATGCGCAAAATCTTCTTCAAATCTTTTGAGAATTGGTCTTCTTGTCTGCCCTATACATTCTTTACTACAATTGTTACATCCAATTGAGTAAATCCCTGATTGCTGTAATGTTTCCATTTTGTCCTTTGATCCACTAATAAGATTTTAAATTTTTATTTCACGGCTTTGGCTAATTCTGATATTTTTTCTATTAAATATTGGTTTCAGTTTAATCAAAAATTCTATCGGCAAAAATTTGGTTGCAGTATGGGTTCACATTTAAGTCCATTTTTAACATGTTTATTCATGTCAAATTTAGAGACTAAAATGAAAAATAAAAGTTACTTTCCAAGAATTTGGTTCAGATATATAGATGATGTTTGGGCCATAGTCAAAAAGCATGAACTTCGAAGTTTAATAAACATGTTATATAAATCAAAATATCCATCAATCAAGTTTACTTATGAAGAAGAAATAAACGGAAAATTAAACTATTTAGATTTAACTATAATTAAAGAAAGAGAAAACTTCGAATTCGATATTTATCGAAAGCCTACAAATACTCTTAGATACATAACATCTGATTCATTTCATTCATTTGAACAAAAAACATCAGCTTTTCATTCCATGATTTTTAAAGCCTTAAATATTCCAATGAAAAAAAAGGGAATACAGTGAAATTCAAAAAAAAACAAAGAAATAGCAAAAATAAATGGGTATACAGAACAACTAATTGCTGATCTACTGATTGCTCATAAATGGAAACAAAACCTCAGGAATTATACAACTTTAGACTAAATATGAAGAAGATTCATAAAAGAAATGGTCTAAATTTAATTTCCATCCAGAAATTACATCTAAGCTAAAACCAATATTTAATAGACAAAATATCAGAATTAGCCAAAGCAGTGAAATAAAAATAAAAAATCTGATTAGTGGATCAAAGGACAAAATTGAAACATTACAGCAATCAGGGATTTACTCAATTGGATGTAACAATTGTAATAAAGAATTTGTAGGGCAGAAAGAAGACTAATTCTCAAAAGATTTAAAGAACATTTTGCGCATCTAAAATACAATGAACCAGAAAAATCAACTGTATCACAACACATGAAAGATAATAACCATAATTTTAGTTTACAAAATTTGAAATTAATACGTAATATAAATAATCCTTATGAGCTAGATGCTTTTGAATCTCTTTATATATTTACAAATAATAATAATTTAATGTTTTTCTTAACGGTAAAATAAACCGAGTCCGCAGAGTGCCTCTAACTAATTAAACACAACACAAAATTAATATATTTCGTTTTTAACGATTTTATTGCTTCGACTTCTTGTTAACGACTGACTTCTTCGAATCGTTTCTTGAAGTGCACAATGATAAAATTAAAGGGACGGATAGAGGAAGACTCAGTGAAATAGGGATAGGAGTTAAAAAAGGCAGGGATGACACCTATAAGTTCAATAAAGTCGATCTGTCCTTTAATCCAATATAAGTGCTTTTCCTCATTTTGCAGTAGCTCTAATAACATTACACTAACGCAATCCTTTTCTTTTTGAGCAACAGTAATTGCCTTATAAGTAAAAGGTGATTTTTTAAGAGCTTGGTTTTTGAAAATTCAAAAAAACACAGAAACTTGTAAAAAGTGAATGAAATTTTTATTTGGATCGATAAATCAATTTCTGCCATTTACTTTTTAAAAATAATTTCACGTAAATGTTGCCCGCAGCTACGCTTCAGGTGGTCCATTCTGAAGGTCCAATTTTGGCAAACCAAGATCTTTGCGTAAAATCTTCCAGGTGGTCGAATAACACAAACCCAATTGCTGCGATCGGCGCCGAATGGACATATCGCGATCTTCAGCAACACTGGCGGATGCAGCAGCAATATTCTCTTCGGTACGCACTCTACGGATACGATTTGGTGGATTAATGTCCAATAAAGTGAAATTGGTGCGAAATTTTGTCACAATGAGCTGAATAGCCTGCTCGGTGGGTCGATTATGACGACCATAAAACGGATGTAGCTTGCGAAACACATTTTTCACAGAGCACGAAATTTGATAATAAATTTCAATAATTTACAAACGTTGTTCAGGCGTAAGTCTATTCATGATGAAATGGCAAACAATACTGAATCGAAATGTCAAATGTTCGTGGAATTTGTCATGTGTGATCTGTCAAAAATATAAACGTCAAAAACCAAGTAGCAAAAAAATCACCCGTTATAACTATAATTGCCTCGAGTATACTTAAAGCATAACTGATGTTTGAAAAAGTTTGATAAATGTGATAATTGAATTATTTAGCATAGGAAGCAGAAACTGAGAGATAGTGCGATCAAATGCTAAGTTCAAACCTATTTTAGAATTATCTAAAGCGATAGTACATACCATAGAGAAAATATATTACATAGAGGCGCGACTCGTAGGCCTCTTGCCTAATACACCCGCAATATTTGTTTTGAGGTGAGTAATAGAAAACTATTAAATTTCTCATTTTTTTATTTCCGTGAATGCATATGAGTGGTGGGTTAAAATAACTTTTGCTCAAATTGACAGATAGTTTGTTTCTGTTGATTTGCAAAAAGATAAGGCGTGTTCTATTGGGACATTTATCCACCGTAAGTTTATCCGTCGTAGCATTTTACATACGATTCGCTACGTAGTTTTGTTGGTACGATTGATGATTGGATTGAATCTCGATAGATACTCGTATGTTCGTGGAGTGTTATAATTATTAATTTCATTCTTAAGACAAATCGATCTTTTTGATTCTTCTTATAGTTGACCAGTTTATATTTCTAAAATCTTAGATATCTCCATTTTTAATAAATTATAAGCTGCTCTTCTGAAAAGTGTGTGACCTCTACTATTAAAAACTGTATTCTTTGCTCAATTATTATCTGGAATACGTCTAAAATTCCACCTATGTCTGCAATTTTGCAAACCCCTAATTAATAAATCAATTTTAACAAATTTTGATTTCCATTTGAAAAAATCAATATTTATTGAATAAATTCCGTTTCACTTTTATTTTAGACTAACTGAGACCAATATTCGTTTTGTGTCCAATTGTTATTGATAGTTATAAATAAACGGAGTTTGGTGAAAAAAATCATCTTTTTATATAGATCTACAAAAAAGCAATTTGAGAAGACTAACCGCATTGGGTGGAACTGCACTATACTGGAACCTCTCGACACTGCCACAAAATATTTTTTCGTATGAAATTCTATGAGCTATAAGGCTAGGCACGCACATATGCAACAAATAAGCCATACTAAGATTGGAATCCTTCCTCCGTTTGAACCCCCAAAACCCATTTGTTTACATTCTTTTATTTGTACATTTGGTACCCTATCTATTAATAGATGTGGAATCGAAAAACAAAGCAAAAAACAAATTACTAGGGCTGTGTTATCTATGTGTCTATAGGAAGAGGAACAGAAATGATTCTTGTGTGCGTTTTTATCAATGTGACTATTGGAAGAGAAACGAAAAAGTTACTTGTGTGCGTGTTTCAGCTTGTAGGCAAATGTCAAAAGACAGCAGAGGTTTCGGGTCTTTGTGTTATTAGTTTATGCTTTCAGTTTTGCAACAGACATGGTTGTTAAAGTGAATACCATGGACTTATATGAGAGTGCGCGCACATGCAAAAACCATTAAGTCCGTGATGCGAGCAACTTGAAAGTTTGTATTTTGGCACAAGTCGAACGATCGCCCCAAATAAGTTCTTCAGCTTGTATCACAACGAACTATAATGTAACTGCGCGCACATTAAATCGGAATATTGTATGTGTGTTGGTTTATCTCGTTGCTTGGTTTTAAGTTGCGTTGCTTATGCGCGCGATCATCGTTCAACTACTGATTAAACTATATCGTTTTGGAAAAATTGGAAGTGCGCACCTAGTCTAAACGCACTAAGCGGGCGAAACGCACTAAGTGGGCGATATTCGCTTCACTACATGAACATGGACTGGGCGTACATTTTTGTGATCCCTATGTATTTTTTTTCCGGACATGTGCATGGAAATGGCAAACCAAATGTTAACTATTTGTTCCTTACTCCGCGTATGTTAAGTGCAGGCTGATGGGTGAATATTGAATTGAAAGCCAAACATACTCAGAAAATAAATTTGTAAATTGAATTGAAAAATAAAACTCTAGCTATTGATCTACTCAGAAAAAAAATAAAAGCATGAAATATAAAGGGGAAATGTAAGGGGTACGTTGTAGTGCGAGTTCAAAACCAAGAAACATTTAAAGGAAACAAGCAAATCTTTCTATTTTATATGAATAAAAGCTAATTATTGTTTATAATTTTGATATTTTCTTAATTTTACTTTGCAAAAGACACTTTCATTGCTTGTGACTGCTGTGCAGGGGTACCATGCGATTTTTTGGGAATGACTTACAGTACAATGGATAGATTCATAATAGGCTTTGTTGCTATTGCTTCTAATCGATTATTTATTTGCTATTTTTATTCCCACGGTGTTTGTTTATTCGAATAAAGTGAACATTTTCAAATGGCTAAAATAAAACAAATAGAACATTTCAATAAATGTCTGAACAAATTACTCCTCCACAGAGTTTGTTAGGCACATCACCAGAAGTTGAGCATAGCCTATAGTGTAAAAAACCATACATATTTATTTCAATAGAGATAGTTTTATAATTTTAACCAAAAAATTAAACAACTAGATATTTCAACTTGTCTTCACTAAAAGTTGATGTGCGGATTCGCCCTTTCAATGCCAGAGAAATTGACATTGAAGCTCTGAAAATTGTCGAAATTGTTGGTAGCGTAACTGGATTCTATAAGCCAAGGACTCAAGTAATTCGCGGATAAAAGTAGGCCAGGAATCTGGCACTGGATACAAGACACAAGCCAGCTATTTAGAAATCTATAATGAACCAGGACGTAGCCTAAAAATACTCGAACTGCCAAATATTAGGCCATATATAAAATATCACAACATGCTGGTTCCAATTTGATGAAATTTTGAAATACATATCTCCGCGGAAATGGTCAACGAACTACAGACAGCACAAACATGAATGACACCAGCAGTCGTAGTTATACAATATTTACCAGAACCTTTGTGCACGATATCATCTTACTTGGGCGTACGAACATATTCGTCATGATCTATCTCGGTCTCATTTGGACATGTCAAGGTTGAAATTGATAACATCGTCTTGAGAAAATCTGCTCAGTAGTAGCTTCTATGGAGAATACGAATTGTCGAGTTGTTTAACAGCTACTCCTAATAAAGGAACAAACAATACCATCCAAATAAACTGACATCCCGGGATGACCCAGAGCTCCAGGACGAAAACAGGAAATTTCTCGAAACTATTGAAAGTGCTTTGAAACAGGTCAATATAGTGTGTTTATCTCATTATCGTTTGTTTTGTCAATTTATTTTTTAATTAGGAAACTTCGCCGATTGGAAAAGAAAGAAATGGAATGGATAGTTCTGACTTGCTGCTCTGTAGAGAACGAGAACGTATGGCCCGAAAAGATATGCTACTGTGGGAAAGGAAAATTGAGAAGGTTCATGTAATATTCTTTTTCACCTAATATAGTTAAGAGAACAACATTTTTGTTTCTTATTCTAAGTTTCTGTTTGTGATTTGGTTTTTACTTTAGATTATGTTCTTTGTTTTCTATTTTTTATTTTGTTAAAGTTGATATCGTTTGTAGACAAATGTCCACCTTTCAAATATAGCTCGACTCAAAGAAACTTGATTTTTTCTGAGTATGTACCCAAAGAATTACAAGAATTAATTGCAAGACTATGATAAGCTTCCTGAGGTTGGTTTATATGTTTTCCTTTTAGTTATTTGTTAAAGTTTGCGATTTTGTTCAACTTTTGTTCGGGTGGTGTGTTTTTTTAAAGCTCGTTTCAATTTACTTTTTGTTTTATTATTACAGGTTGGAATAAAAATAACGGAATGCGCGCAACTTTCTGGTTATCTACTTCTGCATGCAGTTGAATCTTTAGATTCGGTTCAGTTTATCAAGGATACTGTAAAGAAAAATTTAAGTCGAGTTAAGATTCAATCCATTATTATCAAGATCCCATTAGTCAAAACAGGTTTTATATTTAAATTGCAATTTTGACTTCAAATTCGTTATAAGTATTTCTTATCATACAGAACACAAATCAACATATCTAGTGTTTGTTTGTCAATTTTCCTTGAAAAAATGTGTATTCTAAATCGCAATAGTAGTATCTATCGGTTATGATTACAAATAAGACAATCATTCGCTATCATTCAACTAATTATATCAAATAAGTTGGGCTCATTTTAAGTTTTATTATTAAAACGAAAATAATTAGCATCACATTATGCTTATCAGAAAAAAAACAACAAAATTACGTAATGTTAAGAAAAAAATGATTAATTTGAGTTCAGGGAGTCTTGGTTGTATGAGGTAATTAGTTGTTTGGATGAAAGCTTTATAAAAATTTCAAGTACATTATATTAAATGAGGACTTATAGCAGGCTGAATTATTGAAATTTTTGATTTTATTGGAGCTACTTCTTAAAAGACCTAATGAAATGGAAATTTTTTGCAAATTGTTGAAAGGGAATAATAGTCGAATACTCTTGTGACTCAAAAGAAATTTAATAAGTCACAACGTTACAGAGTACACCTTAACTACGAAATTACAACAGAAGACCTACAGCTTATTATTGTACTATCAGCAGTTCCAACAAGCAGAAAAATAGTAGCAAGCCAATACCATTCTTCCTGGTACGATAATATGAATCTAGCCTTTCTGAAGCGTTTTCAAAATTAAATTATCAATTATCTAAGAAAAAGATTAATTAGAAGCAAACAGAGCATACAAAACTTTGCGCAAATTTTGCATTTCAGCAAACAGACAGTTTAATAAATAGTAAAACTTGGCAGGTTTCTGGAAAGCTATTTAAAATATCAAAGGAAATTATTTCGCTATAAACACCCAACTACTTCATTGACACTCCGCGAACACTTCATGAAACTGGTGAGTATGAATACAGATACAGATCCTGCGAACGATAAGAATCTCGTTTTAGTCAGCGATATATCACTCAATGCGGTAATGACTGCCAACAATAGGCAAATTAAAAGACAATAAATCAGCTGGGTTTGATCAAATCTCCGAATGAGCGAAGAAAAACTGGCTCAGAAAGTCCTTTCTAGTAGACGTCAGGTACTTACGCTGCGCTGGAGAGATGGCGTAGAGCAGGACGCCAAAGCCTTGAGGTACTCAGTTGAATGAGATAAGCTCGTTATCGGTATAGGTAGATAGAATTTTTAAAGGAGGCCAGGACCGCAACCTGGTTGTCGAGCCGATGATGAAGAAAAATAAAAAAAGGGGACAAGGGCTCCCACATATTGAATTATGAGTATTTTACAGCAAATATTTTTTCAAATATGTTATCTCATCTTCCCATGACTCTTCCCTGAAGCTTTGGAACTTAACACTAATATTTTCCAAACTATGCCTTTCCTCCGAAAACGTTTAACTTCAACTTTCTGAACCTATCGCTTTTATGATGTATCTATGTATGAATACATTTTAACACCAATCCTCGAAACATGAAATTAGTTCCCTGGGGTTTAAGGTTGTTTTATGACCCTTAAAATGTTTAAAAACATTGGGAGCGATTCTGAAAATATAATGTATATATTATATAATATATAAATATACAAAGTTCATTCGAATGAATAGATATATTCTATCGCATTAGCTATTCGTTCGAATTTCAAAATAAGGCTGATAGTATACTTACCACGCACGCTCAATATATCATTTTAAGAATATTCTAGGTTATAAAATATTCTATATTTTACAATATATTCTCCGATATTTTGAACAAACTGTGATATATTGAAAGAGAAGGCTTAAAACGTTGGCCTTTAAAATCTTTTACCCTCTTGACTGATATAAACTTTAATGTTAATACTTAATAAATATACAAAGTTCATTCGAATGAATAGATATGTTCTATCGCATTAGCTCTTCGTTCGAATTTCAAAATGAGGATGATAGTATACTTGCGACGCGCGCTAAATATATCATTTTAAAAATATTCTACGTTATAAGATATTCTATATTTTACAATATGTTCTTCGATATTTTGAACAAACTGTGATATATTTGAAGAAAAGGCTAAAAACTTTGGCCTTTTAAAATCTTTTACCCTGTTGACTGATCAAAACCTTAATGTTAATACTGCCTAAATTGTAAAGTTTACATCTTACCGTGACGAAACTTGTATACCAGGTATACCTTTTACGGTTTCGAAAAATTGTAAGTGACTTGGCGCTGCCTTTGTCCATTTTATTTAATTGTTCAATGTCTTGTAGTATTTTGCAAACATTTATACAAACTCTTCTAATTTCCCTTCACAAAATAAAATAGACGGAATCAATAGTTATATTCCTATAGGCCATTCCTAAAGTATTCAACACTGTTATTTGTGATTAATTGATTTTATTACATTTTTTTTATTTTGTATTTTTCTCTATATTTTTATTATAAATTTTGCAGTACTCATAGAGTCGCGGGACATCCATCTCATTCAACTGAATAATAACTTGATCCTCCATTAAGAACTCACTTCCCAATACGCTCCTCCTCATTTCCCCTAAGATTTGGAAACCTTCCAACGAAGTGAATAACATCTTCCGCTAGGTTGCACATACTGTATTCCAATGGCAATTCGACTTAATGGAGAATAAAGTTAAGGCTGAGCATTGATCAATTCACTTCCAAGCCTCAATATTGCAGCAATCTTTTGAACATTGTTTGAATCGTACTAGTAGATAATTTCTCTTCTTAAACTATTCAATCGTAATACTCGTGCATCTAGGAATGCTCATTAGTTTCACTTGAACCAACTTCGGACGTACTGTCTCTATTTTTTCCCTCCCATTTTGATATTCACAAATTCAAAACCAGTGTGCTTCGGTATATCATCTTAAATCGTTCCCTACTTTCTTTACACTTGAACTTTGCTTGATCATTTAATGGGTTGTCAAAATAAACCCCTTTAGTTTTTATATTAACATTGCAATGTCTATTTACTCAAAAAGAAATACAGCCAACATTTACACTTTTATATTTATAAAATTGTAATTAATTCTTTATTATTAATTAAATTTTTTTTTTTACATTTTAATACTTTGGTTACCTCACGAAACAGATCAGTTCATTTCTATACATAGTTTTGTTATCAGAGGTGCTGGAAAGCAAACACACTACGAATACGAAATTCGAGTAATTCTTTCCGATGGAAAATTAAACATACTCGGGCGGTATAGTCGTTTTAGGGAATTGCACTTGTTGCGAGTCTGGGCCACCACAGAGGTATAACTTCGGTGCCAGGAAAGAGGACACGGCATGCTTGTATTTAGCCCGGCTCAGCTCGAAGGATGGGTTGATTCTTGCCCCCTTCCAAGCACCTCCCACTCAGCAAACAAAAACTTCTCATGCCTGCTTAGGAATAAGATAGGATACTAGGATGCATGATTGGATTAACTATCTGGACCTTGAAAACGAAACTGCACAAATCCAGTTATCTATGCCACTATTCGGGAGAAAGAACGAGGTAGGTTGACGATTCGTTAGGACACACAAAAAGAAACTAATCTTAGTTCTAACTATACTAACTCCTATTACTATTAAAAATATATAAATGAGTATACATATATATACATATCCTTATGTATATATATATTTAGTATATATCTTCACATGTAGGCAAACATAAGCATAAACTATTTTACTATTCTAAATTCTGACCTAAGCCCTAAATACGTTTATTTTTGTTTTTGTCCAGCGAAAATCATCAACCACCCACTGTATCTCCCACACAGCGCTTCGCCGATTCCACAGTAGACCTTGCCCCGATGCTATTGGCAAATATTGGCCAACCCACCCTTGAATCAAAAATACAACGTAACGTTACCTTCTTGGCCGGATGTTAAGAAGGCAACCCCTAAGTCATCATCCCATCACAAACTTAGTAAAAGTAATTATCGTTTAATCGCTGAGTCAAAGTTCGTTTCCTCGTTCTCTTAGTCATGTCTAGTTGTCTATTATTATTTCCTCTTCCGGAAAGCCGGTCTAGCCCAGGCTCCACAAACCATTGCATTTTTTTTAGCAACCCATTATTCACATAAGGATATCAAAAAAAATCATGTTTTATGCAGGTTGCCCTAGTTTTATTCATATTGGTCTTAGACCATACAATTTTAGCAAACATTTGTTCAATTCAGAAATGAAATTTATATAAACAAATAAAAAAATGAGAGATAAAAGTAAAAGATATTGACCAACTAAATTTCGTCAGTTGCACATAGGTGTACATATAACAATATATGTATAATATGTTTAATAAAAAAAAAACAATATGAAATATATAATTGTTCAAAAAAAAAAACTCACGTTCTTCGTCCAACGCAGTCCTGCATGCCGGCAGCACGTTTTTTGATGACGGTAAGTATGGTTTTCCCTTTTCAAACCCTATCGCGTAGTTCAAAAAAAGATTATATATCTATATGTACATCCATGAATATGTCAACTTCAAAGTAAAAAAAAAATCAAATTTTACTTTGATCTGTATCAAAAATTCATCTTTACCTTTTCTATTCTTTAATACTTTTAGCTTTTAATTTAAGTCTGATTTTGAGAACAAAAGAAAATTTAAATTAAATTAAAAAAAAAATTACTTTAGATAAATTCAATTGACAATAAAAAAAATTAATGTTTTAAAGGATATGCAAAAAAAACCCAATAAACTTTCTTCTTTGAACCAAAACTATTTTACTTTGATCTGTATCACTAATTCTTCTTTACCTTTTCTATTCTTTAATACTTTTAGCTTTTAATTTAAGTCTGATTTTGAGAACAAAAGAAAATTCAAATTAAATTAAAAAAAAAAAATTACTTTAGATAAATTCAATTGACAATAAAAAAAATTAATTATTTAAAGGATATGCAAAAAAAAACCAATAAACTTCTCCTTTGAACCAAAACTATTTCGATCAACGACGTGTGACGATGCTTGTTTCAATTGCACCCACTTGTATAATACGTATGGGGTACGGGAGCACCCCATTGTCCTCTCAGACGACAAGGTGTTAAGGTGTCTCTGGTTTATATATATATATATATATTTATCCATCTATGTGTTCAGCTATTGTGACTATGCAGAGCACTCGATCAGACTTGCGGTTGTACTTTTTCTTTCAAAAAGCAAAAAAAAACATCATACTAGTGTTTCACGGTCATTGGCCTCTTGCCCTACATTTGTTCCCCTCCTTAAATTATTTTTCGTTGTGTTTATTGGAAATAAAGCTTTTTCTTCCCCTCGCTCTGACATTTTGTCAATCAAAAGTGTCTTCTTTCGTTGTCCTAAAATGTGTGTGTGTCCGAACTAACTATTTTATAACACTTCCTACCTTTGAAGTGGTAAAAAAAACTAATAAAATTTAATTAAAATAACTATTGATACTTATAAACTAATTCTAACAGTCTTTTCTCTCATTTAGGTCAATAATACTCGTAATACAAATATTGCACAAATTTTTTTTTTTTTTTCAAATCTTAACTGATTTTATTTCCTCCACACAACAAAGTTCACATATCTATCACTAGATCGCGCAAATTTCGTCAAAAAATTTTGTTGTTCCAGAATTCAGAATGTGCAATTATAATTATCTACCCTTCCCAATTTCTCCTTTTCTTCCCTTTTAAAATTTGCTTCTCCAATCAAACAAATCCTGCAAACTATTTATCACAATAAAATAAACCAAAAAAGCCAAAAATAATTGAGAAAAGCTTGGTGGTAGCACACTCAAGTTGTTGTTGGGCATTCAAAGTCATCATAAAATAAACCATGAACAGTTAAAACAAAGCAACAAATAACAAGAAAACAAATACAATATTGAATGCATCACACCCGGTAAGTTTGCTTAAACATTCCCCCATTATACCTATGATGTAAGTATGAACATAAATTCTTTCTTGCTTTCAGGAACAGAAAACACTTGGGTGAAACAACGACATAAACATGATAAATATAAGTTTCATAATGTGTAGCTGAGCGTGTTTCTGGATTTTGAAGATGAAAAAATCTAAGAACCACCTTTCAGCTACAACAATCTCTTTACATATTTTCAATGTAAGTGCTTTGCTTTCCCTCTTTCTAGCTAAGGCAGCCAACGCAGATTCACCCTCATCAAAACAACATGCTGTAGCTGGCCACTGGATTATATCACGATATATGTAGCAACCATCTATTGTTTCATCTCTACCTACGCTATATCCACCTATTGCACCCGGTCATTGAGGCTGCATGTATGTATGTACCCGTCGCAACGTGTAGGTTGCTACACTTATGGCTGAAACATAAACACGCTTTAGCTTTGGCTTCGTCTACGTTAACGATGCACCCGCTTCGAGTTTGCTTTGAATGACATTCCTAATATGACATTTCTGAAATGACAAGTTCTGTCATTAGAAGCTGTTATTTTTTCTGAAAAGTTGTTTTGTTTTAATTTTTCGTGCAATAAATATGAATTGTGAAATCGAAAAAATTAAATTTATCGCGGAAGTAGCATACACAGCTTATCATGGGTATGTTCAGCTCATCGAGCAAGAAGAAACGCAGACTGAGAGACGTTGGTGGGTCCGGGAGCTCAATCTACGGAGAGATGAGGAAAGATTCTTTGCACGGAACTTCAACCAAATGAAGGATAAGGATCCAGAGCACTTTTTCAAAATAACAGGGATGTCTCCAAAAGCATTTGAGATACTCCGCGTTCTTATTGAACCACATCTGCAGAAGACGTGTTGGAGAAAACCTACCGAACCGATTGCACGACTTTACTTAACTCAGTTGTAAGTTGTTTAAGTGAAAATGTTTATTTCTTTGCTTTACAAATTTGTCTTAAAGGTATTTGTCACAAGGAGTACCAAAGCAAGTCCTCGCGTGGATGTTTCATATGGGATATTCAACAGAAGCCAACATCATATACGAAACAGCCGATATTCTTTGGACCTGCCTCATGCCCTTTAACTTATCACCACCAACAAAAAGTGATTGGAAGAGAATTTCCCTTGACTTCCAATTTTGTGGAATTTACCTAATTGTGTTGGCGCTATTGATGGTAAGCACGTCAATATTCAGTGCCCGCCAGGAGCTGGTTCGGAATACTACAATTATAAAGGACACCATTCGATAGTTCTTCTGGCCACTTGCGACGCCAATTATACTTTTACTGAAGTTGACATCGGTGGATACGGAAGTCAAAGTGATGGCGGAGTGTTTGCAGACTCATCCTTTGGTAGAAAGGTTTTAACTTTCGAACTATACCTGCAACCATTACATGGTTGGTGATTCAGCTTTTCCCTTGAAACCATATTTGATGCAGCCGTACCCTGGAAAATTACTCCCCGTTGAGAAATATTACTTCAATAAAAGACTTTCTCGAGCTCGGAGAGTAATTGAAAATGCCTTTGGAATATTGGTCGCAAAGTGGAGAATCTTAGCTACAACACTTAATATGTTGTCTACAAATGCAGACAAAATCGTAAAGGCCAGTGTAGTGTTACATAATTTTGTCAAGCTAAACGATTCAGCATACATAACTCCAGACTTTGTCGATCGTTACGATGAAAACGACGTCCTTACCGAAGGTCTCTGGCGAAGGGATGTAGGACCACTTACAACATGCAGGTCTATGGGATCACACAAGTTGTGTTTGCAATGCGAGATAAATTAAAGGAGTACCTAAAGAACAACAGGATCTAAAAACAATAATTCCAGGCTGAAAAAGTGTACTTTGTGTTATTTAACTTTAATATAAAAGAATACAAAATAAAAAAACAAACAAGATTTTTCCTTACAAAATATTTATTCAGTATTTTGTTCAGGAACTTGTACATATAAAATAGAAAGGAACAAAAAGTAAATATTCGATATCACAATATTCAATATCATAATATACATAGTTAATAAAAAAAACAAAAAGCTAATTCAACACTGCAAAACAACAAAAATAAACAAAAATATCATATTCACAGTAAAAATAATGAAAAAAAAAACAAACAAAAATCCATCCAATCATTCAAGCAGCTTCAGAACTTCCTCGTTCAAATCTGCTAATATTTTGGAGTGTAGACGAATACGCACTGCTTCCGGTAGTGGTTTCATTCTTTTTGCCATGCTTAGCATGAACTCCTCCTCAAGATCGTGCGCAGGAGGTGGTGGGTTTAAATGAGTTGCCACCGTCTCATTTAAGCCACCAAGAAAGCTTTTGAACTCCTCTTCCGCCATTCTTTTGGAAGATTTTGCTCTCTTTGGAGTAACCAACTCGTTGCCGTCGTCAATCCCAAAAGTGAAGTCTTCACCGCTGTTTGGCGACGGAAAATCTCCTGAGCTCTCAACTGCAGTACCAGTTTGGTGGTAGTTCCCTATTTGCCTATAAAAAAAAGAAAATATTGTCTTATAAGAAGAACTAAAAATAATATTTTTTGAACCTTCGTGGTGTCAGTGATGGGATCAGGAACTTGAGCACATCGTAGTACTCCCACCTATCTACCACTGCAGCTCCACGCACTCCCAGATGGTTGCTCCATCGAGTGCTTCTCCCGAACAAACCGGTCTCGGAGGCTCTTCCAACGCTGCTTGCACTCGCCAACTGCAGATATGTATATGCGATAGATATTATTTTAACTTCTTATTACTTAAAGTAATTACCTGGTCTGTATAATGTTTTTCCAATTTCTTCCCATGCAGCATTTCTTTTTAAAACATTTTTATATGTTTTGGAGCGAGTATTGCAGAGAAATTCCTGCTCCCTCACCAAGTCGATTAACTGTTCCGCGAAATACATTTTCTGTTCAAAGAAAAGAAAAAGTTTTTAAGAAAAATTCGTATAGTTACTCTATATTTCAATAATTTACCTTAGAATAATTTCTGCCTTTCACTAGGAATCCCTCCAAAAACAGACGAATTTTGTTTGTTGAATTTTGCTGTTTGAGCTGTCAGACAAAGCAAATGTTCAGCATATTTCAACTAGAGCTTCCGTTTGCAGTCACATTACGTAACATTACGTTCTTTTCTTTACGGTTGTCAAACGAAACTTGAGGTCGAAGCTTCATTGTGATAGCATACATTGAATTCTCATAGCTGAACTCGTAAACGTTAGGCGAAGCCAAATCCAAAGCGTGTTTGTGTTTCTGCCATTATGTATACTTATTATTTTAAATTAGGTAGATACTACCCGTGAAAACAATTGTATTTTCTATTTTATTGTAGAAATATGTGTATGTATATATATATATATGTATGTATATGTATATGTATAACTCCAACTAAACCTTGTTAGGATAAATAAATGACTAATTCAAATTTATTTTCCTTTTGACTGATTGGCTTACATACGTACATTCATTATCTTATCGACGCGAATGGCTAGGTAACAGGCTCGACGTGAGTCTTCGAGTGGTCGGGAGAGGACTTGCCTCACAAAAGGAGGACGTCAGTAGCGTCTCTTTAAGTATTTTCTTGTGATAGAAGTATAATACCTTCTTCACAAAAGTGCCGCTCGGCCACGTGTGGTACGTCCCACGCCCTGATAATCTTTTAAATACATTCGTTTCGGCCGGGTCATGAAATTAAACGGTGTTTTGTTCATATGACATTGTAAAGACTTGGTGTATTTGAAACGATACTGGTTTGCCCTAAGTTGTATGGTATTAGGTTGCCTTTCGCTTTCGTTTTTCTTTTTATATAAGATGCTACTGTCAGACTTTTTCTCTCAATAAAAATATACCAACTACTAAAATAAACCTCTATAAATACATTCCAGTTATGAACTATCCAAAAATAGAAACAACGGATAAGTAAACAAATAAATCAATAAATAAAATAAATATATAAATAAAAATGCTAAAATCAATGAACAGTTAAATATATAAATAACTCCGTAAATAAAATAAATAAATAAACTATACTTGAATAAAATAAATAAATTCTGTGAATAAAATAAATAAATAAACTATGCTTCTATAAAATAAATAAATTACCTCTATACAGTATATTTAAGATTAGCTTGGCGTGAGGAAGTGTTTTGGGGTTGCTCTGTATTAAATTCATTTTTGCTCAATTTATAAATCAGTTAAAAAAAAAACATAAAATTATATAACTATACAAATTGAGAAGCGTGGCAACGATATTTGAGAAATTTGAAAGCTCTTTAATATTTATTTCAATTTAAAGACAAATAAAATAATTTGTTTTGTGGTGAATTCAACGCTGAACTTATTCGACATTCGAGTCAGTTGAGGTGATAAGCGGCTGTCCCTGTCATTATTCGCTTAACAGCACAACAAAAAATATTACTGTGAGTATTTACAAAGCAATAGCAAGATAGACAAAATAAGAAAAAAAAAGAAAAAAGCTCTATCCCCACTTTCATACGGATTTTTTAGGAGCCCCTCTCCGTCAACTTGTGTATAAGGAAAGCTCTCTTGTCTTTGGTGTAATTACATTTAACCTTCTTAGCAAATACACAATCCAATTGTTAGCAAAAACGGAAACCAATTTATTGATCTTTCGAATTCGAAGTTGAAATTCTACAAAACAGTGATTCCCAGCTCTGCTCATGAGTTTCGATTCAAAAAATAAACGAACTTTTAGAGAAACTTCACCGGAACCTGAAAGTTCAAATTTCTTGAAGAAAAGCTGCACCACGTCCCAAATGGCTGAAAACTTTTCAATGGCTATTCTACTTGCAGAAATGGACAAACTCATAGATCAGAAACTTGTTAAAATAGCTACAAAGGAGGACATAAACGGTATCAGGGTCGATGTAGCTGCCCTTCAAGAAGAAAACAAAGTACTAAGAAATTGAAAAGCTGAAAGTTGGTAAACAATTCCTCCAGAAGAGTTGAAGATGCAGACAAATTTTCAAAGAGGTTAAATGTAATTGTATTCAGAAACTGTCCAAGAAGCCAACAGCAATTCCAACAAGTATGTAGTAATACTCTCCACGTTGAAGTCACGGTGAGCAGTGCTCGTAAAATAAATTCATCAAAACACAGCAGACCAGCCTATGTTTTTGAACTTGCCAACGCTGATAAGGTCCACTCTGTTATGTCTGCATACAAAAACCTGTCCAACACGCAGATATCTATTAATAAAGATCTAACGTCGAGCGAAAGGACAGAACAATACCACCTCCGTCAGGTCAAAAGATGTCTTTTGAAGGCTGACAATAATTTACGCGTCGAAATCAAACGCCGGACTATAACTGTAGGCGGACGTCGTCGTTTCAAATGCAACAAGAATGGTGTTGTTAGAGCTTTTAACGAAAATGACAGATCATTTCTTTTACAACATCTAGGAAGAGATTCTAATTACTCTGTCATACCGGATACGGCAATAAAAACTCATAACTTCGGCAGAGTTAGTGCAGGGTGCTTATTTGGATTCCGTAAGGACATCGAAACTACATGTCAACTAAAGTTTCTGAATGTTCAGAACACAGTCATTTTGAGAGGAAACTTTTCTGTGTCAATCTTAAATCTAATACCAAACTACAGTTATTGTAACCATTGGGTTCGCGATTTTGAGAATTTGAAAACTTTCTTCGCTGAATTTGAATCAAATAATTTTATTCTCATGGGAGATTTGAATGCAAGAACACCTTCACCTTCTATAAACGATGCTCGAAGGATGCTATCAGCGACAGTAACTGTAACAATTTTAATGAGTTTTTAGAGGACATCGGTGCATTAATTCTAAATGGAAGAGGTTTTGGTGATAAAACTGGCGAATATACATATGTGTCAAGTAGTGGATCTTCAGTGTTTGATTATTGCTGCCCCTAATACACTGCTCTAGAAATAATTGGTAACTTTTCGGTTGGATGTACGACATTTTCTGATCATATGCCACTAGGTTTAGATATAAAAGCGGTTTATGTTACTACCAGACAACCTGTCACAAATCTTCTTCCAAGGCTTAAATGGTCAGAGAATAGAAGGGTTGATTACTTCAATAAAATTCATGATGTAACTGCTGAAAGAATAGTTACAAATACTCACATTGAGACACGATGTTTGACCTTAAAAGAATGTATCTACACAGCTTATAGAAATTTTAATACTTCAAATATTACGTTTGAAAGAAAGAAACCGTGGTTTGACTTGGATTGCCATTTAAGTAGAAAAACTTTACTTGAGCTACTCAAAATTTATAGAAAATTCAAAACAACGTCTATACTACCAGCGTATTGCGAGTCAACTTTCTATCATCAATTCAAAAAAGGACTGGTGGAAACTTGCAAAGGAAATTCGAGGTAATTCTACAAATACTGCACCTCAAATCACAGCTACCGAGCTCATGTCACATTTTGAAACAGCTGTAAGTTATAATGGTACACAGAATGATTCGTTTAGCCTAGAAAAACCTACAGTTCTTATCGCTCAACTTGATAACGTATTTGAATTGCAAGAACTTAATTTTGTTATAACTTCCGCCAAGGATAACAAAGCTCCAGGTATAGATGGTATACCTTATGAATCCTTTAAAAATGCTAGTAACAATTTTTGAAACTGAAACGATACCATCCTCTTGATGATATGCACTCTTGCAACCTGTTCGCTATTTCGCACTACCAAGGAAGCGGTGAACCTTCTTTCCTAGGTCTTTTAAGTTATCTCTGTAGCTCCAGAGATAACTTTTATCGGTAGGTAATATGTTTTAAAAAAAACATACAAAAAAATTTACCACTTCATGGATAATGACGAGCAAATATCTGAATGTCCTGTATAGTGCACTCGATCGGTACTTGCGGTTGTACTTTTCTTCAACGTCATACTTGCGTTTCACGGTCATTGGCCTATTGCCCTACATTTGTTCCCCTCTTTAAATAATTTTTCGTTCTGTTTATTGGAAATAAAGCTTTCTCTTCCCCTCGCTCTGACATTTTGTCAATCAAAAATGGCTTCTTTCGTTGTCCTAAAATGTGTGTGTGTCCGAACTTACTATTTTATAACACTTCCTACCTTTGAAGTGTTAAAAAAAACTAGTAAAACTTAATTAAAATAACTTTTGGTACTTATAAACTAATCCTTACAGTCTTTTCTCTCATTTAGGTCAATAATAATATAAATATTTCACAAACAAAATGATTTTCAAATTTGAAGTGATTTTATTTTCTCCCCACAACTAAGTTCATCTATCTATCACTAGATCGCGTATCTTTCGTCAAAAATTTTTTGTTCTACAATCTCATCTGACATTTGCACTTCAATTTAAAAAAATTAAACTTCAAGTTGTTCCAGAATTCAGAATGTGCAATTATAAATAGCTACCCTTACCAATTTCTCCTTTTCTTCCCTCTTGCAATTTGCTTTTCCAACGAACCAAGTCCTGCAAACTATTTATCAGAATAAAATAAACCATGAGCAGTTAAAACAAAGCAACAAACAACAAGAAAACAATACAATATTGAATGCATCACACCCGGTAAGTTTCTCTAAACATTCCCCCATTATACCCAGGATGTAAGTATGAACACAAATTCTTTCTTGCTTTCAGTAACAGAAAACAGAAGATAGTCTTGTGAATTATCCTTTTAAAAATGTATTAAATTACTTATAAAAAATATACATACTAATACCCATACATTTTCCGAAAATACTCAAAGTAGATATTATGTGATTATAATTAAAATAAAAGTGGTTATTTTCGTATAACTCCCCAAATCTAGTACCATTGATTATATATAAATAGATAGCACACGGTAATGCGCAATTTTGAAACAGTCATTATAATAGTGTTTTTGTGTCAATAGAATACATTTATATTAGTGTAGAATTAAATATATATATATATTATTGTAGCAGAATATTTATACAATACCACCTCCGTCAGGTCAAAAGATGTCTTTTGAAGGCTGACAATAATTTACGCGTCGAAAATCGAAATCAAACGCCGGACTATAACTGTAGGCGGACGTCGTCGTTTCAAATGCAACAAGGATGGTGTTGTTAGAGCTTTTAACGAAAATGACAGATCATTTCTTTTACAACATCTAGGAAGAGATTCTAATTACTCTGTCATACTGGATACTTCAAACACGCAACAATTAAGTAATATAGTAACAGATAAAAACAATTAGCAATCGAAAGTCTGTCAGTTTTTATCGTACTCGTATAATATACCTGGTCTTGTTAATAAAATTTTTGTATGTAATCTTTTTTTTATATATGTTTGTCAATTTGATATTTTCTTTTTGTACGAAACATTTGTCTTGTTACACAACACTATGAAATTTATTTTAAAGAATTTAAGTTATTTTGGATTCCGGCAATAAAAACTCATAACTTCGGCAGAGTTAGTGGAGGGTGCTTATTTGGATTCCGTAAGAACATCGAAACTACATGTCAACTAAAGTTTCTGAATGTTCAGAACACAGTCATTTTGAGAGGAAACTTTTCTATGTCAATCTTAAATCTAATACCAAACTACAGTAATTGTAACCATTGGGTTCGTGATTTTGAAAATTTGAAAACTTTCTTCGCTGAATTTGAATCAAATAATTTTATTCTCATGGGAGATTTGAACGTCAGAACGGGAGCGAGAGGATCCATTGATGCAAGAACACTTTCACCTTGTATAAACGATGCTCGAAGGATGCTATCAGCGACAGTAACTGTAACAATTTTAATGAGTTTTTAGAGGACATCGGTGCATTAATTCTAAATGGAAGAGGTTTTGGTGATAAAACTGGCGAATATACATATGTGTCAAGTAGAGGATCTTCAGTGTTTGATTATTGCTGCCCCTAATACATTGCTCTAGAAATAATTGGTAACTTTTCGGTTGGATGTACGACATTTTCTGATCATATGCCACTTGGTTTAGATATAAAAGCGGCTTATGTTACTACCAGACAACCTGTCACAAATCTTCTTCCAAGGCTTAAATGGTCAGAGAATAGAAGGGTTGATTACTTCAATAAAATTCATGGTATAACTGCTGAAAGAATAGTTACAAATACTCACATTGAGACACGATGTTTGACCTTAAAAGAATGTATCTACACAGCTTATAGAAATTTTAATACTTCAAATATTACGTTTGAAAGAAAGAAACCGTGGTTTGACTTGGATTGCCATTTAAGTAGAAAAACTTTACTTAAGCTACTCAAAATTAATAGAAAATTTAATTTAGATGCTATCAGAAAGAATTATTGTGAAGCAAACAAAAAGTACAAATCCTTATGTAAAACGAAACAACGTCTATACTACCAGCGTATTGCGAGCCAACTTTCTATCATCAATTCAGCAAAGGACTGGTGGAAACTTGCAGAGGAAAGTCGAGGTAATTCTACGAATACTGCACCTCAAATCACAGCTACCGAGCTCATGTCACGTTTTGAAACAGCTGTAAGTTATAATGGTACACAGAATGATTCGTTTAGCCTAGAAAAACCTACAGTTCTTATCGCTCAACTTGATAACCTATTTGAATTGCAAGAACTTAATTTGGTTATAACTTCCGCCAAGGATAACAAAGCTCCAGGTATAGATGGTATACCTTATGAATCCAATAAAAATGCTAGTAACAATTTTTGAAACTGAAACGATACCATCCTATTGATGATATGCACTCTTGCAATCTGTTCGCTATTTCGCACTACCAAGGAAGCGGTGAACCTTCTTTCCTAGGTCTTTTAAGTTACCTTTGTAGCTCCAGAGATAACTTTTATCGGTAGGTAATATGTTTTAAAAGAAACATACAAAAAAATTTACCACTTCATGGATAATGACGAGCAAATATCTGATTGTCCTGTATAGTGCACTCGATCGGCTACTTGCGGTTGTACACTTCTTCAACGTCATACTTGCGTTTCACGGTTATTGGCCTATTGCCCTACATTTGTTCCCCTCTTTAAATAATTTTTCGTTCTGTTTATTGGAAATAAAGCTTTCTCTTCCCCTCGCTCTGACATTTTGTCAATCAAAAATGGCTTCTTTCGTTGTCCTAAAATGTGTGTGTGTCCGAACTTACTATTTTATAACACTTCCTACCTTTGAAGTGTTAAAAAAAACTAGTAAAACTTAATTAAAATAACTATTGGTACTTATAAACTAATCCTTACAGTCTTTTCTCTCATTTAGGTCAATAATAATATAAATATTGCACAAACAAAATGATTTTCAAATGTGAAGTGATTTTATTTCCTCCCCACAACTAAGTTCATCTATCTATCACTAGATCGCGTATCTTTCGTCAAAAATTTTTTTTCTACAATCTCATCTGACATTTGCACTTCAATTTAAAAAAATTAAACTTCAAGTTGTTCCAGAATTCAGAATGTGCAATTATAAATAGCTACCCTTCCCAATTTCTCCTTTTCTTCCCTCTTGCAATTTGCTTTTCCAACGAACCAAGTCCTGCAAACTATTTATCAGAATAAAATAAACCATGAGCAGTTAAAACAAAGCAATAAACAACAAGAAAACAATACAATATTGAATGCATCACACTAAGGCAGCCAACGCAGATTCACCCTCATCAAAACAACATGATGTAGTGGTGTACACATACATTTTTCCGATTCCGCAAGGGTGCGATGCATATTTTTTTGACAGATAACGTGTAAACAGATAGGCAAATTTTTTCACGCATATTTTGAGGGTGAATAATTTTTTTGCACGGAAAAGAATTCACAGTTGCGGAATTGGGCCCCTGGTCACTGGATTACATCACGATATAGCAACCATCTATTGTTTCATCTCTTCCTACGCTATATCCACCTATTGCAGCCGGTCATTGAGGCTGCATGAATGAATGTACCCGTCGCATCGTGTAAGTTGCTACACTTATGTATACTTATTATTTTATATTAGGTAGGTACTACCCGTGAAATAATTTTATTTTCTATTTGACTGTAGAAATGTGTATTCATTTAATACAACTAATCCTTGTTAGGATAAATAAATGAGTCATAAAAATGTATTTTCCTTTTGACTGATTGGCTTACATACATACATTCTTTATCTTATTGACGCGAATGGCTACGTAACACACTTGACAATAATCATGGATCAAAGGTAAAGTATTATCAATTTAATTAAATGAGTATTTTGAAAAAAAAATGTTTCATCGTTTGTTCAACAGATTGTTGCTCTTTCGTTTTCAATTCGTGAAATATTCTCATCGAAGAGTGAATCAGTTGACAAACATGGAAGACGTTTGCTAGAACTCTTCTTCAATGCAAATTCGCATGGATGTAAGACCCATCTCTTTTATCAGTGCTTTTCTTATAAAGTAGTTCCTATAAACGTAATTTTACTCTATTATTGATAAGGAAATATATATTTTGTTTGATGACTGAAAATGAGATTCTGTTGAACGTGATTACGGTTTAAGAAGAAAAGAGTATACATTAAAAATTATTTAATAAAAAATTGTGTAATAATAAACACTTACTTAATAAAGTTATACAAAATAGGTAAACAACAAAAAACTGTTGATTTAATTTATTCGTAGTCCAATAAAGATGTTTGCAAAAAAACAAACGCAACATCGGGAAAGTTAATGACTTTGAATCAAAGATCAAAAAGCCCAAATAACAAAACACATCCATATTAAAAATACAACCACAGATTCCATCGTAACAACTCAGAACGGATTGATTGTTAAGAATCCCGAAAAATTCTGTTAACAGAATTCGAATGGAATCGAAAAAGGCTTTGCCTCATTAAATACTCTCGCTTTCAATTTCGAATTAGCTGTGTTACGCCAAATCACCTTCAATTTGCGTTCATATCAATTGATAATATTTAATATAATATATAAAAGTATTTCGGGTAAAAGATATGCCAGCGAAACTGACGGTAGGGCTGCATATACTTTAGTCATTGACATGCTAGATGTGGACTGCTAGTTGTGATTCATTTCCACACAATATTTGCAAAAAAATATGGTGCCCTGCTTTCAGCGACTATTTCAGGCCAAGCGGCAAAAGAAAAAGGAAATTGAGCATCACCTGTTGTCGCTATTAACTTTCTACAAATTTAAGGCAAAGAAACTATAGCTATCTATTGGCACATAGTATAAGAAGCCCTCACATACATTAATACAAAAGAGAGAGACAGAGAAAGAAAGAACACACAACAGGAGAAACACATGTCAACAGCACTTGGTTGGTTTCCGACGGTCCTCCATCGAAGTGCTAACCCCGCGCAACGATGCTTGATTTCGCTGGTCTATTAAAAGCGATGCTTTTTTTTTTTTATTCATTTGTATTTCATATTAACTTATAACTATCTTAAAGCTAGACAATAATGTTTACAACTAGCCTAATTATCAATAACTTACAACTAATTTACTCTCCCTTTACGGGCGCTCTAAATTAAACAATAACTCTTAGAACGAATGTCTTTCGACCTAAAAACTATTTTAATTAAATCTAATTTTTTTTTATTTATTTTATATTTCAAGGAAACTTTTACAAAAAAAACTTGGTATCTTATCATTTTTTTTTGTTTTTTTTTGTTTTTTTTTACTTATAAACTAAACCTTAATAAAGATTAAAAATAATAACAACTAAATAAAACTAACTTATACTAACTAAAAATAACTTAAACTACTTCAAATACCTAATTATACTTAAAACTACTTAAAAACTAGAACAGCCACAGCGGCATTTTTTTCGTTTTTTAATTTTTTTTGTTTATTTTTTATATGCATGCAGACACACACCAATATGCAACCCACCCATACATGTACATACGCACATACATATACGTACGCGCATACATGTACAGGCACGCATATACATGCACGTATGCCCCCGCATACATACATATTTTTAATTTTTTTTGGTGCCACCCCGACCTAATAACCTAAATCTATGTAAGTCGGCCAAGATATACTATCTTCATCGACTTTAAATATAATGATGCTGTTCAGAGAGCCACCAGAACTGGCTCTCCTGTTTCACCCTATCTCTGCGGTCCCGATCGCACACAGTCCTACTGAACCGAAGGCGCTCTTCTCCACCTTGAGCGATGACGTCTCGACCATGCAGGAGTCGCCTATCCACAGTTTTCCGGCTGACGTGGTAGATGAGAGGAACCGCCCCTCCATCCTGTATCAGCCCTCGACTGTCTAAATAGAGGAATGCCTCGGGAGGGATGTAACCACTTAACCGAGGACTCTCGAAATATTCGCTATTGGGGTATTATGCCCCAAAAATTAAGTTGTTAGTTGAGGACATCGCTCTTGCAACGTGCCCCCGAATCAGCTTAAACAAAAATGTATCTATTCTGTTTATGTTGGCTCCGTTGTATATAACCTGGTTGGAATAATATCGTTTGTACTCCGACTCTGGTGTTCTGTGTAATCCAAGGCAACGTCGAAGACACTGCCTCTCAAACACCCGAATCTTTTCCATTTGAGATGGGGCAACGTTAAACCACACCGGGCATCCATAGGCAATCATCGGCCTGATGAGGGCCATGTAGCAAATCACCTTCACCCTGCTGTCAAGACGACTGCTATAAAACAATCGTTTTGTCAGGGCAAAGGCTCCCTTAGCCCTGGCCAAAGCAGCACCTATATGTCTGTCGAAATACAGGTACTGATCCAACCAGATGCCAAGGTACTTTACTACACTTTTACTCGCCAGTGGATGTCCATGTGGCCCTACGATCACCAGCTTGCGCCAGTTCTTTCTCGTATTATTTGAGGCGCTAGACAACGGAGTCCTAAACAAAATAGATTCTGATTTCTGAGAGTTGATTTTCAACTTCCAGTCATCACAATATCGCTGAATCTTGTCGAAGTCGCTCTGCAAGAGATTTATGATGACCTCAACTGTATGAGCTGTTCTGCACCCAATTATATCGTCGGCGTACGCAATTGCATGAGTTAGACTACCTATCAGATCGCTGGTGTAAATGCTGAATAGAATCAGCGAGTTAACCGCTCCCTGCTGAAGACCATTTTGAATATTAAAAACTGTAGTAGAAGTTACATTGCCACTCTTGACAACAAACCTTCTACCATTTAGCATGTCATAAAGCATGTACAAAAGCGGTTTACTTATACCAAGTCTGGCGAGCTTTAGATAGAGACCCTCTAACTATACAGTGTCGAAGGCCTTCTCCAAATCAACCAGACAGGCACCCGTACACTACTTTTTAGATTTGTTCCATTGGACATCAGAAACGAGTTTAGACGCGGCATGAATTGTGTATCCGGTATCTGAGCATCCGGTATGATTTTGGTGTCCTCCGCCCACTTGAACAGAGCCCTATTAATAACCTTTTCAAATACTTTGCTGATACTGGGAAGAAGACTTAACGACCTGAGATTCGCCGGATTGGAATTGTCCTTTCCCTTTTTAGGGAGAGGATGCACCACTGCTGTCTTCCACCGCACTGGATAATATGCATTGTTCAGCGCGTTGTTAAACAGTGTGGTATAAATGTCAACTGCTTCCTGAGGCAACTGTCGTAGTACAACATTGGATATACCATCGACTCCTACTGATTTCCTTTTCTTTAGTGAATCAAAGATGAGCTGGAGCTCAATCTTCGAAATTAACAGGGAACTGGTCCCATTTCGCTCGCCGATTATGGCGTTTGCCAAATGTTCATCATTAAACCCGGTAAAACCAAGGTTCTCAGATCGCCACTGCGTTATATCGTTCCGGAGGTAAAAGTGGTGAACCAGAGCTCTGCTCTCCAGGTCATGGTTCGGGCGAATGCTAGCATTCACCTTGTACACTTGCTGGAAAGCAGCCCCCACAGCTTCCACCTTCTCCTGCGGATCTTCGATTATGAAGAGGTCATCGTCCAAGACGGCGTCATCTGGGTCTATGCCTGCTGTCAGAAGTACGTCTCTGTTTTGTGTCGTCCTCTGGAGCTTAAGACAAGGAAGGTCGGTTTGGTCTTTTCTTCTGAATATCTTATTAATTTGTGGGAACATACTCGGGTCGGAAGCGTTCACGGCACGAATTTTATTGTCCCAAAACAAATTAATGGACAACCTATAATTTTCTTTGATCAATTGGTTGATGTTTTTGATGGACGACTTCAGTGTCCTTATCTCCAGATCCCGTGTGTCAGTAAACCGTCTGTACAAGCGTTTTAGTCTTGTCAGTAAGCCACTTTTTTGTCTGTGTAATGCATCAATTGTCGCGTTACGGTACATGTCAGTTGCGTTACGTTCTTTGTATTTCGGTATTGTCCTGTGCATTGTTCGTTGAATTATTTCGTCCATTTGTTCTAAGTATCTGTCAATTTCAATATTTGTCAGGTTCCTGTCATTTGGTGGGGATATACCATTTGAACGTAATTCGCTCAATAAGACGTTCGAGAAGCGTGGCCATTGCACATTACTGTAATTGTAAGTATGCACAGGTACATACTCCTCCAACTCCATAAGCTCGTTCGGAAGTTGTATTACGGCGGCGAGTCCGCAGTGGTCACTGTCGTACTCGATCGTTCTTAAACAATTTTTAGGCCGATGGCCCACAGTATCAGTAATTGTTAGTCTTGCGTCTTTCAACAATAGATAGGCACCGCTTCTTGGAAACGATGGCCTGTCTGTAGCGAGAAGTTCAATGCGATACTCCAGGTTGTATCGACCCAACCAATTATACAGATGGTTACCACAAGGATTTTGTATTTGATTTCCCCAATCTATATGTTTGGCATTTAAATCACCAGCCAATATGTAGTAGTTTTCTTCCGAGCTCAATCTTAAGCATTCAAAAAGCTTTACAAGCTCTGTTATAAACTATGTGGGCTGAGGTGTTTTCGGTGCATAGGCAGCGATCACATATATTCGCTTCCCCTGTTGGAGATGAATGCATATGATGCATGCCTCTAACGTCCGAAATTTACTCATCATCATCATCACATCGCTATTATAAACGGTGATTTTTTAAGAACTTGGTTTTTGAAAATTCAAAAAAACACAGAAACTTGTAAAAAGTGAATGAAATTTTTATTTGGATCGATAAATCAATTTCTGCCATTTACTTTTTAAAAAGTATTTCACTTAAATGTTGCCCGCGGCTACGCTTCAGGTGGTCCATTCTGAAGGTCCAATTTTGGCAAACTTTTTCACACATTTCGGCTGGAATCTCACCAATGACGCGTTAAATGTTGGCTTCCAAGGCACCAATCGTGTTTGGCTTGTCCCCATAGATAATAGACTTAACATAGCCCCACAAAAATAGTCTAACGGGGTCAAATCACATGATCTTGGTGGCCAATTGACTGCGCCAAAACGTGAGATCAACTGCTCACCAAATTCGCCTCTCAATTGATGCATGGTTTCGCGTGCAGTGTGGCATGTGGCACCGTCCTGTTGGAACCACATGTCGACCGAGTTCAATTCTTGCATTTTCGGCAAAAAAAAATCTGTTATCATCGAACGGTACCTTTCTCCATTGACCGTAACCCTGCGGCCTTCATCGTCCTTGAAGAAGTACGGCCCAATGATGCCGCCTGCCCATAAACCGCACCAAACAGTGCATTTTTCGGGATGCATTGGTAGCTGCTGAATTGCGTCTGGCTGCTCTTCACTCCAAATACGGCAATTCTGCTTATTCATGTATCCATTTAGCCAAAAATGAGCCTCGTCGTTGAAGACAATTTTGCGATAAAAAAACGGATCCTCATCCAACTTTTCTAAGGCCCATTCACCGAAAATTCTACGTTGTGGTAGGTCGCCTGGCTTCAATTCTGGCACCAGCTGTATTTTGTATGGTGGTCGAATAACACAAACCCATTTGCTGCGATCAGCGCCGAATGGACATATCGCGATCTTCAAGAACACTGGCGGATGCGGCAGCAATATTCTCTTCGGTACGCACTCTACGGATACGATTTGGTGGATTAATGTCCAATAAAGTGAAACTGGTGCGAAATTTGGTCACAATGAGCTGAATAGCCTGCTCGGTGGGTCGATTATGACGACCATAAAACGGACGTAGCTTGCGAAACACATTTTTCACAGAGCACGAATTTTGATAATAAATTTCAATAATTTGCAAACGTTGTTCAGGCGTAAGTCTATTCATGATGAACTGGCAAACAATACTGAATCGAAATGTCAAATGTTCGTGGTATTTGTCATGTGTGATCTGTCAAAAATATAAACGTCAAAAACCAAGTAGCGAAAAAATCACCCGTTATATTACCTTATGACTAATGCCTTTACGTATCAAGATTGCGACGCCCCCTCCTTGAGTGGAGTTGGGTCGGTCTCTCCTTACGATATTGTAATTGTTGTTAGTCAATTTATGTTTTTGGTTAAGCTTAGCTTCGCTAGCCATAAACACATCTGAACGTATGTCTTTAAGCAATTGGAATAAATTCGCTCTACGTTCGGTCCTAATCAGTGAATTTACATTCACAGCTAGGATCTTAAAGGGCCCCTCCGGCAGCGTGCCCTTAACCTCTAAGTTGCGTTAAGCTCGGCAAAACAGAGTAGAGATAATCCACCCTAGTCGCCTGCTCCCTGATCTGGTTTTGGAGGCCAGTCAACTGGCCCTGGATGGCCAGTAGAATGCCCATAATATCCGCCACCGGCGCCTTAGGCACGGGGGCCTGTTGGGCGACCTTTGGTGTAGGCTGTACCGTGCTTTCCCTTCCTGACGCCATTTGGGCGTAAGAAATTTGGGGGTTGACGGGCGTTGTTGTAGGAGGGCGCACTGTTGGACGCTTTTCTACCACTGTTTGCTTTGCTGCTTTATTGTTCTTTATAAGCTGAAACGTCGGGCATCCCCAATAATTAGCGGGGTGTCCGCCGCCTCGGCAGAGTACACATTAAAGCTGGGTCCTATCTTCGACCAGTTCCCTTCCTAACTTGCATTCATCTGGATTGTGGTTCTCTCCACACTTAACGCAGCGTGACTGCATTTCGCAGGTTGATGCGGCATGGCCGAACCTTTGGCAGCGCATGCATTGAAGCATGTCGCCGCGCCTTTTTAATTTGTCCCAAGTTACAACCTGGTAGTTGAGGACGGATATACTCCTCAAACTACCCAGTTTGCTGCTGGGTGAGAGTTGAACAAGGAAGAAGGGAAGACTCCGCTTCTCCCGCCTAGCTGTAACTAAAGTGAACGGCTTGACCCCGATAAAGTCAAGATCGTCATTCGCTTTTTGGCGGAATTCATTTAAGAGCACCTGTGGTTCCGTGCAGGAATCTATGCCCTTCAAAAGGACCGTTTGAAATTTTTCGGTTTTAGGGGTGAAACTAAAGAATTCAGTAGTAGTTTCTTTTAGCAACTCTTTAATTTTTTTGTGCTGTTCCAGTGTGAAGCACTGGATAACATGCCTATCGTTATTTAATCTTTTAATAGTAAAATTTTGACCTATGGTCAACTTACATAGATTTATGGTATCCTGTAACTCCATTTTATAAGTATTTATGGGTGGCACCTTTTCTTTTTTTCGTAATCGGCGGCTATGGCTGCTGCTGCTGAGACTGACTTTTCTGCTGCTGTTGATTCTGCTACTTTTGAATCTGCTGCTGCTGTTTTTCTTGCGGTTGTTTCTGGGCTTGTGTCTGCTGCTGTTGCTGTTGTTTTTGCCGTTGTTGTTTAAGCTGCTGCTGTGGCTGTTGTTTTTGTAATTGTTCTTTTTTCTGTTGTCGTTCTTGTTCGTCGAGTTCTTTTAGTTGTTTCGCTCGGCGCGCTTCTTGGCTGGACTTAACTTTACTTTTCAACTTTTGGATTTCTGCCTCCATTATTTCAATTTGAGCGATCATTCTTTGTTCCTCGTCCTCCTCAGATGACGCCTCTGATGTGGAGAGGTTCACGAAGGCAGTACTATCGCCCTTCGTGAAGTGTCATTCTCCTTCCTCAGACATATATGCAATACCCTCTTCGGGTGAAGTGTCTAGCTGGGCTTGTCTTGCTGCCTCTGACGTCTCGTCTATATCGGACATATTCACCCCAGCTGGCAGCTTTGCTGAGGTGGCCGTGGATCTCCTCGTTACCAAATTTGGTGCGTACTTGATCCTCTTTTTGCGCTTTTGGTTAGCATCGGATGATGTTGCCGTTCTTGTTATTGCTGTTGATGTTGTTGCTGCAGAATCACTGCTTGTAATTAGAACATATTTCGATGTTCCCTCAGCTGATGCCATCGCTGGCCTCATTGGCCCTAGGACACCTTTCGATGCCCCGGTGCTTAAACTCCTCCTCCTTCTAAAGTTCTGATGCCCGGCTGGGAATCGAACTGGCGACCCTCGAATTCTCGGTCGGCCACTCTACCACTGTGCTACTGCACCACTTATGAAATCTTGATTTAATGTAAAACTTAAGCTCACACACGAAATTTAATTTGGAAAAACTGGGAAGCCGAAAACGTTTTAACACTTCCACAGTACGAGATCGACTGGAAAACGATGCTTTCATCGGAGCCAAGGTATTTGACTTAATTTAATCATATAATACGCAGTAATTTGTGTTAAATTCTATAAAATTTATTCGTTTCGTTTTTATCATATTTTTTTTCATATTGTACAAAAAATAACTAAACTCTGGCAGACGGCTTTTAAATTCATAGTTATATATGATTTAAAAAACTTAATAATTTTAAAAGTATGAATAAAAAAAAAGGAAAATAAATCAAATTATCTATCTATCTTATTCTTTCGTCGAAAAGTTGAAAAGTTGAAACAAAAAATGAAATGTAATTTCAACTTTTATTACGCAGTATATTATATATAATAAATTGATATTTGATCTAGCTTTAATCGTATTTCGTTCATCCGCAAAGAACAATAATATAGTTGTTTATTTTTTTTTGTAGAAAATTGAGAAAAGGAAATTTTTGGATTCGTGTAGGGATTTCTTTGCAAAAATAATCCCTTAATCACTGGATTGACTAGATAATATTCTTAACTACCGCAAGGGCTGAAATGGTCGCTGGTGATGCTTTTTTCAAGAGGAACCATCGTGAACCTTGTAATTTACACATAAGATGGATTCCATACTTACTGCAATTGTTGTTAAAAATAACGAATCTATAAAGCGAAGGTAAAAGCTTAAGATCCAAAGAAAACAACTGAGAGGTGCATCCAATCCATTTAACATTGATGCAAACTCATACCTACTTATATGTAGATATGAATTAACAAATTTAAATATAATTAATAAGAAAATTTCGAGTGAATAAACAAGCACCTACGTTTCAGAGGAGCTGCAACAGGAGTTTCAAGAAGTTAGACTTTCCTCATCAATAAACTCGGTTTGTCGGCTGGCTGCTGTGATGAGATTTTTGGGAAAAGGTAGCTACCAGCTTGGTGCTGGTAAGGATTCCAAAGTTGACATGGCGCAGTCTACATTTTCTTTCAATTTAAAAAGTGGAAAGAAGACTTGAATTTGAATAAATATTCATTTAAAATACCTACATTTTTACTAAGACAACCGTTTTCCACCTGACTACCAAAAGAATAACTTGTCATATAGAAGCTAAATTATTTCCGTTTCATTCAGAATTTCGAAATTCGTAAGAGATCTTCCACAACGAATCTACCACGAATGGATTCTATGTTAGATTTTTCGGGATTCGTAGCAGATCTTCAATTACAATGAATTCTGTGATTGTGCCGAATACAAAAGATAAAATCAATTTTAGGTTATAAAACTACGAGTATAGAAAACGAATCAATTGTTTGCCGAAACTAAAGACCTTCAAGAATTAACTGCCCAACTTGTAATTTTGGACTGAATATGTTTTCAATATTTGTAAACTTCTTGCATTATATATTTATATGTAAGTAATTCTTTATTTAATGGTAGTAACGGTTGAAGTTTATAAACGACAAATATATTAACATATACTTAACCAAATGAAACAAAAGATAAACGAATTGAACATACATTCGAAGAAAAAGAAATCAAACGTTTTTGTGCATTATATCCAAATATAAATAAATTTAAACATTATAGTTAATGGCGCAAAATTTTAAACGATTTAGTAAAATGTTAAAGCCACTTTTAGCAATTTACTAAGATAAATGAATGACTTAAAAGATTATTGAGCTAATTTTAAATGATTTTAACATTTAACTAAGTTAAAATCAGGGAATGCCTACTTTAACTTTTAGCAATTTGCTAAATCCATCATGGAATCTGATAGTATATCAGCCTTGCACGCAGGGTGCCCAGGTTCCTGCTGGTACACACAATTTATATATATCTAGTGTTTGTTTGTCAATTCTCCTTGAAAAAATGTGTATTCTAAATCACAATAGTAGTATCTATCGGTTATGATTACAAATAAGACAATCATTCACTACCATTCAACTAATTATAGCAAATAAGTTGGGCTCATTTTAAGTTTTATTATTAAAACGAAAATAATTAGCATCACATTATGCTTATCAGAAAAAACCACTCTTTGAAATGTAAAAATTCAAATTACGTAATGGTAAAAAAAATTGATTAGTTTGAGTTCAGGGAAGTTTTGGCAGTATGACGTAATTAGTTGTTTGGATGAAAGCTGTATAAAAATTTCAAGTTCTTTACATTAAATGAGGATTTATAGCAGGCTGAATTGTTGAAATTTTTAATTTTATAGGAGCTAGTCCTTAAAAGACCTCATAGAATGCACATTTTTTTGCAAATTGTGGAAAGGGAATAATAGTCGAATACTCTTGTGACTCAAAAGAAATTTAATAAGTCACAACGTCACAAAGTACACCTTAACTACGAAATTACAATAAAAGACCTACAGCGTATTATTGTACTGTCAGCAGTTCCAACAAGCAGAAAAATAGTAGCAAGCCAATACCATTCTTCCTGGTACGATAATATGAATCTAGCCTTTCTGAAGCGTATTCAAAATTATAATATCGATTAGCTAAGAAAAATATTAATTAGAAGCAAACAGAGCATACAAAACTTTGTGCAAATATTGCATTTCAACCAACAACAAACAGACAGTTTAATAAATACTAAAACTCGGCAGGTTTCTGGAAAGCTATTTAAAATATCAAAGGAAATTATTTCCCTATAATATAAACACCCAACTACCTCATTGACACTCCGCGAACACTTCGAGAAACTGGTGAATATGAATACAGATATAGATCCTGCAAACGAGAAACGTCTCATTTTAGTCAGCGATATATACTCAATGAGGTAATGACTGCCAACAATAGGCAAATTAAAAGACAATAAATCTCCTGATTGTGATCAAATCCCCGAATGAGCGAAGATATTCCTTTCTAGTGGACGACAGGTGCTTACGCTGCGCTAGAGAGATGGCGTAGAGCAGGGCGCCAAAGCCTCGAGCTGCTCAGTTGAATGAAATCAGCTCCCGATCGTTATAGGTGGATAGAATTTTTGAAGGAGGCCAGGACTGCAACGTAGTTGTCACGCCGAAAAATAAAAAAAGGCGAACAAGGGCTCCCACATATTGAATGATGAGTATTTGACAGCAAATATTTTTTCAAATATGTTATCTCATCTTCTCATGACTCTTCCCTGAAGCTTTGGAACTTAACAATAATATTTTCCAATCTATGCCTTTCCTTCGAAAACGTTTAACTTCAACTTTCTGAACCTATCGCTTTTATGAGTTATCTATGTATGAATACATTTGAACACCAATCCTCGAAACTTGAAATTAGTTCCTTGTGGCTTAAGGTTGTTATATTACCCATTAAATGTTTAAAAACATTGGGAGCGATTCGGAAAATATAATGTATATAACACATAATATTATACAAAGTTCGTTCGAATGAATAGATACATTCTATCGAATTAGCTATTCGTTCGAGCTTCAAAATAAGGCTGATAGTATACTTACCACGCACGCTCAATATATCATGTTATAAAATATTCTATATTTTACAATATATTCTCCGATATTTTGAAGAAACTGTGATATATTTGAAGAAAACGCTAAAAACGTTGGCCTTTAAAATCTTTTACCCTTTTGACTGATATAAACTTTAATGTTAATACTTAATAAATATACAAAGTTCATTCGAATGAATAGATATATTCTATCGCATTAGCTGTTCGTTCGAATTTCAAAATAAGTCTGATAGTATACTTGCCACGGACCCTAAATATATCAGTTTAAAAATATTCTACGTTATAAAATATTCTATATTTTACAATATATTTTTCGATATTTTGAACAAACTGTGATATATTTGAAGAAAGGCTAAAAACTTTGGCCTTTTAAAATATCTTACCCTCTTGACTGATAAAAACTTTAATGTTAATACTGCCTACATTGTAAAGCTTACATCTTATCTTGACGAAACTTGTATACCAGGTATACATTTCACGGTTTTGAAAAACTGTAAGTGACTTGGCGCTGCCTTTGTCCATTTTATTTAATTGTTCAATGTCTTGTAGTAGATTAGATTAGATTTTATTTTCAGTATTTCTTAACATATTTATAAATTATAAAATCAAAATTAGCATGGCAATGCCGTCTGCCAGGTTGACTAGATAAAATTAATGTAATATAAAGCTCATTGGTTTTACGGTTATGTTAAAAAGCAAGAAATTATTAAACAAAAAACAAAAACAAAAATATTTACATATATGTATATTTTAGAACTAAGATAAATATTTAACTTCGATGTGTTTTTAGAAGCTTTCGCGGGGTATTCTGTCCCGATATAATTTTGCCACTTTGCAATACGTAAAAAGTTTTTCTACCGTCATCACGTTTAAAGGACTTGTCATCTCCTCTTCCGTGAGGTAATTAGATCCGAGGAAGACTCTCCTACTTTCTACCAGTACAGGGCATTTTCCTAAGAAGTGAAAAACATCCTCTCTTTCTTTTTGGTTGCATAAACTACATTGTCCAGGAAGATTCTCCCTGTGCGGTATATATTTAAGATGCATGAGCTCCCCTCTAAGTCTCAGCATCATAGAAATAACTTCCACACTGTTCTCATCTCTAAAATAGTTATTTGGACCAAGGTTATGACTGAGATGTTTATAAATTAATCTGTGAGTTGAATTTGAAGCTTCTTCTATACAGCGACTACGGAGCTTTTCGTCAACCGTCGCAATCAATTTATACAGCTTATCTCTGCAATCATTAACGATACCGAAATCTAAATCCAGCGACATTTCACACCATAAAGCCAGCTCGTGCCATTCTGCATACCAACTTCTTCTTTGATTGATTGCATAGAGGCCTGCTTTCCTTGGTAATCTTTCACTATGCATTTGCAAAACTTTAAGAATATAGTCTATATGTAGTTTGAGGGTTTGAATAAAAAGTTGTGATAGTCCAGTTTCCAGCTAAACCATGTACTTTGGTGTGTTGTAGGGCAGATGAAATATTCTTTTAATAAAGAATCTTAGCAGTTTTCCCACATTCTGGTACTGTTTATATCCCCAAACCTGCGCTGCGTAAAGCATTATAGACTCAGACACTGCTTCAAATACACGAAATAGTAGCAATTATGTTCTGTATTCTAGTTTGAGAAACACTTTGCCCAGGAAGAAGTAATTACACTTTTTGCTTTCATAAGTTTTTCACCAAGATGTCTTTCCATACTTAGATTCTTTGTGAAGCACACTGCTAGATAATTGAATTCCCTTACAACCTCAATCAAGTTCGAATCATAGCTCCATCTTTCAGTTGAGCAATTTCTTCCACCTCCATTCTTGAAAATTATTATTTTGGATTTACTTAAATTGACCTTTAGATTCCACATTACACAGTACCTATGCAATTGGTTTATCATCAGTTGAAGTGATTGGGGTGAATTAGAAAACAGCACAATGTCATAGGCATAGAAAAGTGCTTCGATCAATATCCCGGCGAATTCCACTCCTCCACCAATGTTGTCGGTGAGGTCATCTACAAAGAGCGCAAATAAAAGGGTACTCAACGCTCACCCCTGCCGGGGACCTGTTCCAGTCTGAAACCATTCAGAGATTTCCTCTCCATTCCAAACCGCTGCTTTAGTATCATTATATATATTCGTGAGGACTTTGCCGAATTTCCTGGACATCCCTAGTCCATAAAGCTTGTATAAAAGCGCATTTCTGTCCACCGTATCGAACGCTGCTCTAAAATCCACGAAGAAACAATAAAGTTTCTTATGGTTCCGTAGGAAGTTATCGGCAATGCTCTTAAGAACAAATATTTGGTCGACCGTGGAGTAACCGGATATGAAACCGGCTTGAAACTCCTTCAATAAACAATTATGGGTAATCCACAAATTAAGTCGTCGTTGCAGAATTGACGTAAAAATTTTGTATGAGGCGTTCAAAAAACTTATTCTTCGGGATAATTACGGTTTTGAGTACTTCATTGTTTGTGGATAAGAAAGATTAGGGACTCCTAAAACCATTCTGGTATAGATCCACTATCCAAAATATAGTTAAACTCCGAAGTAATTGAAATTAGCAGCTTATTGGTGCCGTACTTGTAGAATTCCATGGGATTCCGTCGAACCCAGCTGCTTTGCCATCCTGTAATTTTGTTAAGGTATTAATAACTTCTTCAGTAGTTATGAACGCATTTAGTGTGCTATTTTCAAAGCATGGTTCTGCATAGGATACTGTTGCATTGACGGTTAGGGGTTGCAAAAGTTCTTTAAAATACGACAACAGTACGTCAGGTGTTAAATTCCTGTGTATCTTATACTCCTTTCCATTCAATCTTTTCACGACTTTCCAAAAATCCGATAAATTCTTGAATTGTGCTAGCCGTCTATCCTCTTCATTAAAAAAGGTACTTCTTTCAATCCTGCATAAGTTTTTGAACTCCCTATTCGTTTCCAGACAATTGCTCTTAATATAATGACTTCCATAAACACGAAATGACTTTAACCACGCAAATGACCTGTGTCTGGCAAGTCTACAGTCATCGTCAAACCAATGTTCTACAGGAGTGAACTTTTTGTTGTTATTGTTGCTTGTCGGATAAGCCAATTTTATGCAATTTGCAATAGCACTCAGACCATAATTGATTCCCTGACTTAGTGCAAGGTTTAGGTTTCTCTGATATACAGCCTAGGTAGAATTCCATTTCAGTTTTGGTAGCAACCATAGATTTCTTGTAGCGGGATCATCATTGTTAACTACTTGCATCATCGTATGGATGGGTAAATGATCCGAGAATGGTATCGCGTCTACTTTGAAGTCACGTATATACTCCACCATTGCTCCTCCAGCTAAATTGTAATCTATTACTGAACTACCTTGACTTCCAACAAAGGTGAATTCAAATTCACCATCTTTATCTGATGCTGAGGTTCCATTCAAAATTCTGAGTCCAAAACATGTCAAGAAATTGTTTTCCTCGGGCATTGCAGATTTCATCCTTTGATTGACGTGCTATTTCCACTCCCTCATTTTGAACCCCCGCTTCAGCTGCAGTCTTTGCGTTGAAATCACCTACTACGAGCACGTTTGCATTGCCATTTCTTAACAGAAATTCGTACAACTTTTCGAAATCTGCTTCCCAATTGTTGCAGTTAATGTATGTCGGAATTATTATCATTTTTTCGTCTCATACTTTAGTTGTTAAAATGTTGTTTTGTTTTTAGTCTCGAACTTGCAGCCTAAGTTTTTGATGGTTGTCTTAAATCCAAAATAACAACCTCCTTGTAGTATATTGCAAACATTTAGAAAAACTCTTCTAATTTCTCTTCACAAAATAAAATAGACGGAATCAATAATTATAGTCCTATAGGCCATTCCTAAAGTATTCAAGACTGTTATTTGTGATTGATTGATTTTATTAAGTTTTTTTTTATTTTTCTCCGTATTTTTTTTTTATAAATTTTGTAGTAATCATAGAGTCGCGGGACATCCATCTCATTCAGCTGAATAATAACTTGATCCTCCATTAAGAACTCACTTCCCAATACGCTTCTCTTCATTTCCCTAAGATTGGGAAACCTTCCAACGAAGTCAATAACATCTTCCGCTAGGTTGCACATACTGTATTCCAACGGAAAATGGACTCTATGGAGAATAAAGTTAGGCCTGAGCAGTGATCAATTTACTTCCAAGCCTCAACATTGTAGCAATCTTGAACACTGTTTGAATTGTAGGAGTAGATAATTTCTCTTCTTAAACTATTCAATCGTAATACTCGTGCATCTAGGAATGCTCATTAGTTTCACTTGAACCAACTTCGGACGTACTGTCAAGTACCGAGATTCTTTTTTTAGCCCTATGACACGAATCTGGAATGCTTAACCTGCTCTATTTCGCCCCTCCAATTTTGATATTCACAAATTCAAAACCAGTGTGCACCAGTATATCATCTTAAATCGTTCCCTACTTTCTTTACACTTGAACTTTGCTTGACCATTTAATGGGTAGTCAAAACAAACCCCTTTAGTTTTTATATTAACATTGCAAAACTCAAAAAGAAATACAGCCATTTTATATCTATAAAATTGTAATTAATTCTTTATTATTAAATAAATATTTTTTTTACATTTTACTACTTTGGTTACCTCACGAACCAGATCAGTTCATTTCTATACCTAGTTTTGTTATCAGAGGTGCTGGAAAGCAAACAGACTACGAATACGAAATTCGAGTAATTCTTTCCGATGGAAAAT
The DNA here is from genome assembly GCA_910595825.1 of Philhelius pedissequus. Lineage (NCBI taxonomy): Eukaryota > Metazoa > Arthropoda > Insecta > Diptera > Syrphidae > Philhelius > Philhelius pedissequus. The sequence continues at coordinate 221,057,563 of OU343160.1, read as the reverse complement.
TAAACATATAATTCGTTCAACAGATGGTTGCTCTTTCGTTTTCACGTTGTGAAATGTTATCATCGAAGAGTGAATCAGTTGACAAACAGCGAAGACGTTTGCTAGAATTCTTCTTCAATGCAAAACCCTTATATCACATCAATTTCACATGGATGTAAGACGCATCTCTTTTATCAGTGTTTTTCTTATAAAGTAGTTCCTTTAAACGTAATTTTACTCTATTTTAATAAATTATTGATAAGGACAAATATATATTTTTTTTGATGACTGAAAGTGAGATTCTGTTGAACGTGATTGTTTAAGAAGAAAAGAGTATACACTAAACATTATTTAATAAAAAATTGTGCAATAATAGTAATAGTAATAGATTTTATTTATTCATAGTCCAATGAAGATATTTGCAAAAAAAACAAACGCAACATCGGGAAAGTTTATGACTTTGAATCAAAGATCAAAAAGCCCATATAACAAAACACATACATATTAAAAATACAACCACAGATTCCATCGTTACAACTCAGAGCGGATTGTTTGTTACGAATCTCGAAAAATTCTGTTCACAGAATTCGAATGGAATCGAAAAAGGTTTTGCCTCATTAAATACTCTCGCTCTGAATTTCTAATTAGCTGTGTTACGCCGATTCACCATTAATTTGCGTTCATATCAATTGTTAATACTTAACATAATATATAAAAGTATTTCGGGTGAAAGATATGCCGGCGAAACTCACGGTAGGGCTGAATATACTTTAGTCATTGACATACTAGATATAGACTGCTAGTTGTGATTCATTTCCATATAATAATTTCAGCGACTATTTCAAGCCAAGAAGCGAAAAGAAAAAGCAAATTGAGCACCATCTGTTGTCGCTATTACCTTTCTACAAATTTTATTCAAAGAAACTATAGCTATCTATTGGCACATAGTATAAGAACCCCTGCCATCTAGTGTTTGTTAGAAAGCTAACACTTGACGTAGTGCTGGGGACAATAAGAAAAATTCTTTTTTGTTTCAGTTTATATCTAAAAGATTGGTTTTAGAGTTACATTCGAAATAAATGGCATACATTTAAACCCTGCAAAATACATTGTTGTTGGTCACGTGACAAATATTTATTTTATTTAATCTTATATCACGCAGTATTTTGTGTTAAATTCTATAAAATTTATTCGTTTCGTTTTTATCACATTTTTTCATATTGTACAAAAAATAACCAAACTCTGGCAGACGGCTTTTAAATTCATAGATATATATGATTTAAAAATCTTAATAATTTTAAAAGTATGATTTAAGAAAAGAAAATAAATCAAATTATCTATCTATCTTATTCTTTCGTCGAAGAGTTGAAACAAAAAATGAAATGTAATTTCAACTTATATTACGCAGTGTGTTAAATTTTATTCCTTTAGTCAAAAAGTAAAAAAAAACTAAATTGATATTTGACCCAGCTTTAATCGTATTTCGTTCATCCGCAAAAACAATAATATAGTTGTTTATTGTTTTCTGTAGAAAATAGAGAAATGGAAATTTTGGGATTCGTGTAGGGATTTCCTTGATCAACTAAATCCCTTTAGCACTGGTTTGACTTGATAATATTCTTAACTACCCCAAGGATTGAAATGGTCGCTGGTGATGCTTTTTTCAAAAGGAACCATCGTGAATTTTGTAATTTACACATAATATGGATTCCATACCTTTCTGAAGCGTTTTCAAAATTATAATATCGATTATCTAAAAAAAAGATTAATTAGAAGCAAACAGAGCATACAAAACTTTGTGCAAATTTTGCATTTCAACCAACAAAAAACATACAGTTTAATTCTTACTTACTAGGTGGCGCTACAGTTCGGGACGAACCTGAGCCTCAACCAACATGCCTCGCCAGCTAGGTCGGTCTTTGGCTAGCTGCCTCCAGTTACGCAGTCAAAATTGGTTGAGGTCATCTTCCACTTGAGCGCGCCACCTTAGACGAGGTCTTCCTTGACTGCGTCTTCCCTCTGGGTTGGAATCGAAGATCCTGCGAGCCGGAGCATTGTTGTCCATACGCTCTACATGACCTAGCCATCTTGAACGTGATAGACGTATTTTTTGTACTAGTTCAATGTAGCTGTAAAGCTCGTATAGTTCATGGTTGAACCTTCTCCTCTAAAGCCTGTTAATGAAGGTAGGCCCGAAAATCTTGCGAAGAACCTTACGCTCGAAACGACTAAGGATATCTTCATCCGCTTTCGATAGAGTCCATGTCCCCCGCGCCATAGAGCAGGACTGGGATGATTAGAGTCTTATAAAGAGTCTCCTTTGTTTTTCGAGAGAGGGCTTTACTACTCAATTGCCTCCCTAGCCCATAGGAACGGCGATTGGCAAGAGTCATTCTTCGCTTTATTTCTAACGAGATGTTGTTGTTAGATGTTATAGCGGATCCGAGGTAGACAAAGTCCGTAACAAAACTCAAAGTTTTACCTGTCTATTGTGACGTTTTGTCAAATCCGCCAGTGTTGTATGTCCTTTTTGTGGACAGCAGGTACTTCCTTTTGGAATCATTGACGGCTAGTCCCATCTTAGCCGCTTCAGCTTAAATGTTAACAAACGCTCCAGTGACAGCTCGCTGGGTTCTGCCAATGATGTCTATGTCATCAGCGTATGCCAACAATTGCACAGACTTGAAAAAAATTGTGCCAGTATAGTTTACTAGGGAGTTTCTTACAATTTTTTCAAGTATTAAGTTGAAGAAATCTCACGATAGCACTTCACTTTGTCCGAATTCTTTCTTGAAATCAAAAGCTTCTGTGAGGTGAGTACCAAGATGGTGGGTATCGACTTGGAGTTCTTGGGTAGTTTCCAGGATCTGTCGTAGCGTGAACATTTGATCGATTGTGGACTTTCCTGGCCTGAAACCGCACTGATAGGGTCCAATCAGGTTGCTGTCAAATGGTTTCAGACGTTCACATAATACAGCAGAAAGGATCTTGTGCGCGATATTCCTGAGATTTATTCCTCCATAGTTGTCGCAGTTTAGAGGGTCTCCTTTTTTGTGGATCGGGCAAACGATGTAGAGGTTCTATTCATCAGGCATACTTTCTTCTGACCAGACTTTAGAGATGAGTTGGTGTATGCACTGTATCAGGTCATCTCCGGCTGCTTTAAAGAGTTCGGCGGAGAGTCTGTCGGGGCCAGAAGCTTTGTTGTTCTTTAGTTTAGATATTGCTATACTCAATTCATTTTGTTCAGGTGGACGGAAGTTTTGTATGTCATCGTCCATGGTTCATTCTGCGTGACAGCGGGATCTTGGTCTTTATCGCCGTTTAACAGTCTGCAGAAATGGTCCTTCCATATACTCAGCACCGACTGTGACTCTACTACCAGGTTTCCATTCCTATCTGTACAGGCTTCTGTGCGGGTTTTTTGCCTTGACACGTTCTTTTTACCTGTTGGTAAGACTTCCGCACATTGTTCCTGGAGTAGCATCTCTCAATATCTTCGATCGCACGCTTCTCATGCTCTCTCTTTTTCTTCTGGAGAAGCCGGTGTTCTTCTATATACCATTTGTTTAGCTGCATGTGCCTGCCTGCTTTCCTCATGGAACCAGATGTTTCGTGGTGGAGGTCTGGTGAAACCTAGCACATCAGTTGCGGTACGTCTGATGGCTTTTTCCGGCGTCATACTTCCTCACAGTATTACTCCGTTCTTGGGACGTTCGGGTTGTTCGCATTCTTACCTTAGCTGCCACAAGGTAGTGATCCGAATCGATGCTTGCTGCTCGGAAGGTGCGAACATCCAGAATACTGGAGGCGTGCCTTGCATCGATCGCAACGTGATCAATCTGATTGACGGTTATTTGATCTGGATGCCGCCAAGTCCATTTGTGTATATAGAGATGAGGAAACCATATGCTTGCAATGGTGACGTTACGTGCAGCCGCAAAGTCAATTAGCCTAAGTCCGTTTTCAGACGTTGTGTCGGGTAGGCTATGTTTTCCAACAGTCCTACCAAAGATTTCCTCTTTACCTATTTTGGCGTTAAAATCGCCTAGTACGATCTTAACGTCATATTTAGGGCACTGCTCATAGGTTTTGTCGAGGAGCTCGTAGAAGTCATCCTTGGTGGCGTCATCCTTGACTACTGTGAGGGCGTGAGCGCATATTAGACTAATGTTAGTGAATTTAGCCTTGATACGGATTATCACAAGTCGCTCACTCACGTATCGAAAGCCCAAGACTTCTTTCCTAAGTCTACCGCTTATGACGAATCCGCACCCAAATAGACGCTGTGGTCTTCTTTCACAATCACCGTAGTATACGTCACAGTTTTTCAAATTCGTTTTGCCCGGCCCATCCCATCGCACTTCCTGGATGGCAGTAATTCCAGCTCTGTAGCAGTCTAGGGCCGCCGCTAGTTTTTCGGCTGCACGTGGTCTGTTAAGAGTTCTAATATTCCACGTGCAGATCCGAAGGTCGTTGTGCTTAATGCATTTTGCCGGGTCCTCAACAGTTAATCCGTCCTTCTCCGATGCTTCGCAACTTATGTTTTTTTACATGGCGGGGTTGTTAACCCCACGCGCAACCCCCAACCTCCGCCGCCATCTCTATGTTAATGCCCTGACTTGCATTGAATTGTCCCAATGAACTTATCTCCAAATACGTCGAAGTAGCTCATTAGGGCATATGCTTTGTTGACTGTTGAAGCCGCCGTTGGTCCAATTGTTTGGGTTCAGCCGCCGTACTTCCTCTTTCTGAAGAGCTCATGCAAGACTTCTGCGAGTCGATCAGAACGGTCATTAAAACAGATCATTATAGTGTTGCTTTCTTTTCTGTGTTCAACACTCGCGCTTATAAGTTTAGCAGGAATGTCCGGATGGACTAGCAAGTACCCGGTGGTTACCGCAAGGAGGTAAAATAAGCACAATTGATTTTTTACGAGATAGTAACAACACTGGGCATCGCCTGGTTGACGCCTATCAAGGCCTTCCCTATTCATACACACCCAAAAACCAACAGACACTTTAATAAATAGTAAAAACTCGGCAGGTTATTTGGAATGCTATTTAAAATATCAAAGGAAATTATTTCGCTATAAACACCCAACTACCTCATTGACACTCCGCGAACACTTCAAGAAACTAGTGAATATGAATACAGATACAGATCCTGTCAACGAGAAAAATCTCGTTTTAATCAGCGATATATCACTCAATGCGGTAATGACTGCCAACAATAGGCAAACTAAAAGACAACAAATCAGCTGGGTGTGATCAAATCCCCGAATGAGCGAAGAAAACTGCCTCAGGAAGTCCTTTCTAGTAGTCGACATGTTCTTACGCTGCGCTGGAGAGATAGCTTAAAGCAGGGCCCCAAAGCCTTGAGGTACTCAGTTGAATGAGATCAGCTCGCGATCGGTATATTTGGATAGAATTTTTGAAGGAGGCCAGGACCGCACCCTGGTTGTTGCGCCGATGATGAAGATAAATAAAAAAGCGAACAAGATCTCCCATATATTGAATTATGAGTATTTTACAGCAAATAATTTTCCAAATATGTTATCTGATCAACATTAATATTTTCCAATCCATGCCTTTCCTCCGAAAACGCTTCACTTCAACTTTCTGAACCTATCGCTTGTATGATGTTTATATGTACCAATACATTTTAACACCAATCCTCGAAACTTGAAATTAGTTCCCTTGCGTTTAAGTTTGTTTTATTACAATTAAAATGTTTAAAAACATTGGGTGCGATTCGGAAAATATAATGTATATATTATATAATATATAAATATACAAAGTTCATTCGAATGAATAAATATATTCTATCGCTTTAGCTCTTCGTTCGAATTTCAAAATAAGACTGATAGTATACTTACCACGCACGCTAAATATATAATTTCAAAAATACTCTACGCTATAAAATAATCTATATTTTACAATATATTCGCCGATATTGTGAACAAACTGTGATATATTTGAAGAAAATGTTAAAAACGTTGGCCTTTAAAATCTTTTACCCTTTTAACTGATATTAACTTTAATGTTAATACTTAATAAATATTCAAAGTTCATTCGAATGACTAGATATATTCAATCGCATTAGCTATTCGTTCGAATTTCAAAATAAGACTGATAGTATACTTGGTACGCAAGCTAAATATATCAATTCAAAAATATTCTACGTTATAAAATATTCTACATTTTACAATATATTCTTCGATATTTTGAACAAACTTTGAAGAAAAGGCTAAACACTTTGGCCTTTTAAAATCTTTTACCCTCTTGACTGATAAAAACTTTAATGATAATACTGCCTAGATTTTAAAGTTTACATCTTATCTTGACGAAACTGGCTTACCAAGTATACCTTTTACGGTTTTGAAAAAAGTGACTTGGCGCTGCCTTTGTCCATTTTATTTAATTGTTCAATGTCTTGTAGTATATTGCAAACGTTTATAAAAACTCTTCTAATTTCTCTTCCGAAAATAAAATAGACGGAATCAATAATTATAGTCCTATAGGCCATTCCTAAAGTATTCAAGACTGTTATTTGTGATTGATTGATTTTATTACATTATTTTTTTTATTTTGTATTTTTCTCTATATTTTTTTTATAAATGTTGCAGTACTAATAGAGTCGCGGACATGCATTTCATTCAGCTGAATAATAACTTGAGCCTCCATTAAGAACTCACTTACCAATATGCTTCTCTTCATTTCCCTAAGATTTGGAAACCTTCCAACGAAGTGAATAACATCTTCCGCTAGGTTGCACTTACTGTATTCCAAAGGCAAATCGACTCTACGGAGAATAAAGTTAAGGCTGAGCATTGATCAATTCACTTCCAAGCCTCAACATTGTAGCAATCTTTTGAACACTGTTTGAATCGTACTAGTAGATAATTTCTCTTCTTAAACTATTCAATCGTAATACTCGTGCATCTAGGAATGCTCATTAGTTTCACTTGAACCCAACCTCGGACGTATTGTCAAGTACCGAGATTCTTTTTTTAGCCCTATGACACAAATCTGGAATGCTTAACCGGGTCTATTTTTCCCCTCCCACTTTGATATTCACAAATTCAAAACCAGTGTGCATCGGTATATCATCTTAAATCGTTCTTTACTTTCTTTACACTTGAACTTTGCTTGATCATTTAATGGGTAGTCAAAACAAACCCCTTTAGTTTTTATATTAACATTGCAAAACTCAAAAAGAAATACAGCCAACACTTTTGTATTTATAAAATTATAATTAGTTCTTTATTATTAATTAAATATTTTTTTTTTTACATTTTAATACTTTGGTTACCTCACGAACCAGATCAGTTCATTTATATACCTAGTTTCGTTATCAGAGGTGCTGGAAAGCAAACACACTACGAATACGACATTCGAGTAATTCTTTCCGATGGAAAATTAAACATACTCAGGCGGTATAGTCGTTTTAGGGAATTGCACTTGCCAATAATCATGGATCAAAGGTAAATTATTATTAATTTAATTAAATGAGTAATTTGAAAACAAAATGTTTCTTCGTTCGTTCAACAGATTGTTGCTCTTTCGTTTTCACGTCGTGAAATATTGTCATCAAAGAGTGAATCAGCTTGCAAACATCGAAGACGTTTGCTAGAACTATTCTTCAATGCAAAACCCTTATATCAATGCAAGTCCACATGAATGTAAGACGCATCTCTTTATCAGTGTTTGTCTTGTAAAGTAGTTCCAATAAACGTAATTTTACTCTATTTTAATAAATTATTGATAAAGACATATATATTTTTTTTTTTGATGACTGAAAATGAGATTCTGTTGAACGTGATTATTTAAGAAGAAAAGGGTATACATTAAACATTATTTAATAAAAAATTGTGTAATAATAGTAAACACTTACTGAATAAAGTTATACAAAATAGGTAACCAACAAAAAGCAGTTGATTTTATTTATTCATAGTCCAATGAAGATGCTTGCAAAAAAACAAACACAACATCGGGAAAGTTAATGACTTTGAATCAAAGATCAAAAAGCCCAAATAACAAAACACATGCATATTAAAAATACAACCACATATTCCATCGTAACAACTCAGAACGGATTGTTTATTACGAATCCCGAAAAATTCTGTTCACAGAATTCGAATGGAATTGAAAAAGGCTTTGCCTCATTAAATACTCTCGCTCTGAATTTCTAATAAGCAGTGTTACGCCAAATAACCTTCAATTTGCGTTCATATCAATTGTTAATATTTAATATAATATATAAAAGTATTTCGCGTGAAAGATATGCCGGCGAAACTCACGGTAGGGCTGAATATACTTTAGTCATTGACATACTAGATATAGACTGCTAGTTGTGATTCATTTCCATATAATAATTTCAGCGACTATTTCAAGCCAAGAAGCGAAAAGAAAAAGCAAATTGAGCACCATCTGTTGTCGCTATTACCTTTCTACAAATTTTATTCAAAGAAACTATAGCTATCTATTGGCACATAGTATAAGAACCCCTGCCATCTAGTGTTTGTTAGAAAGCTAACACTTGACGTAGTGCTGGGGACAATAAGAAAAATTCTTTTTTGTTTCAGTTTATATCTAAAAGATTGGTTTTAGAGTTACATTCGAAATAAATGGCATACATTTAAACCCTGCAAAATACATTGTTGTTGGTCACGTGACAAATATTTATTTTATTTAATCTTATATCACGCAGTATTTTGTGTTAAATTCTATAAAATTTATTCGTTTCGTTTTTATCACATTTTTTCATATTGTACAAAAAATAACCAAACTCTGGCAGACGGCTTTTAAATTCATAGATATATATGATTTAAAAATCTTAATAATTTTAAAAGTATGATTTAAGAAAAGAAAATAAATCAAATTATCTATCTATCTTATTCTTTCGTCGAAGAGTTGAAACAAAAAATTAAATGTAATTTCAACTTATATTACGCAGTGTGTTAAATTTTATTCCTTTAGTCAAAAAGTAAAAAAAAACTAAATTGATATTTGACCCAGCTTTAATCGTATTTCGTTCATCCGCAAAGAACAATAATATAGTTGTTTATTGTTTTCTGTAGAAAATAGAGAAATGGAAATTTTGGGATTCGTGTAGGGATTTCCTTGATCAACTAAATCCCTTTAGCACTGGTTTGACTTGATAATATTCTTAACTACCCCAAGGATTGAAATGGTCGCTGGTGATGCTTTTTTCAAAAGGAACCATCGTGAATTTTGTAATTTACACATAATATGGATTCCATACCTTTCTGAAGCGTTTTCAAAATTATAATATCGATTATCTAAAAAAAAGATTAATTAGAAGCAAACAGAGCATACAAAACTTTGTGCAAATTTTGCATTTCAGCCAACAAAAAACATACAGTTTAATTCTTACTTACTAGGTGGCGCTACAGTTCGGGACGAACCTGAGCCTCAACCAACATGCCTCGCCAGCTAGGTCGGTCTTTGGCTAGCTGCCTCCAGTTATGCAGTCAAAATTGGTTGAGGTCATCTTCCACTTGAGCGCGCCACCTTAGACGAGGTCTTCCTTGACTGCGTCTTCCCTCTGGGTTAGAATCGAAGATCCTGCGAGCCGGAGCATTGTTGTCCATACGCTCTACATGACCTAGCCATCTTGAACGTGATAGACGTATTTTTTGTACTAGTTCAATGTAGCTGTAAAGCTCGTATAGTTCATGGTTGAACCTTCTCCTCTAAAGCCTGTTAATGAAGGTAGGCCCGAAAATCTTGCGAAGAACCTTACTCTCGAAACGACTAAGGATATCTTCATCCGCTTTCGATAGAGTCCATGTCCCCCGCGCCATAGAGCAGGACTGGGATGATTAGAGTCTTATAAAGAGTCTCCTTTGTTTTTCGAGAGAGGGCTTTACTACTCAATTGCCTCCCTAGCCCATAGGAACGGCGATTGGCAAGAGTCATTCTTCGCTTTATTTCTAACGAGATGTTGTTGTTAGATGTTATAGCGGATCCGAGGTAGACAAAGTCCGTAACAAAACTCAAAGTTGTACCTGTCTATTGTGACGTTTTGTCAAATCCGCCAGTGTTGTATGTCCTTTTTGTGGACAGCAGGTACTTCGTTTTGGAATCATTGACGGCTAGTCCCATCTTAGCCGCTTCAGCTTAAATGTTAACAAACGCTCCAGTGACAGCTCGCTGGGTTCTGCCAATGATGTCTATGTCATCAGCGTATGCCAACAATTGCACAGACTTGAAAAAAATTGTGCCAGTATAGTTTACTAGGGAGTTTCTTACAATTTTTTCAAGTATTAAGTTGAAGAAATCGCACGATAGCACTTCACTTTGTCCGAATTCTTTCTTGAAATCAAAAGCTTCTGTGAGGTGAGTACCAAGATGGTGGGTATCGATTTGGAGTTCTTGGGTAGTTTCCAGGATCTGTCGTAGCGTGAACATTTGATCGATTGTGGACTTTCCTGGCCTGAAACCGCACTGATAGGGTCCAATCAGGTTGCTGTCAAATGGTTTCAGACGTTCACATAATACAGCAGAAAGGATCTTGTGCGCGATATTCCTGAGACTTATTCCTCCATAGTTGTCGCAGTTTAGAGGGTCTCCTTTTTTGTGGATCGGGCAAACGATGTAGAGGTTCTATTCATCAGGCATACTTTCTTCTGACCAGACTTTAGAGATGAGTTGGTGTATGCACTGTATCAGGTCATCTCCGGCTGCTTTAAAGAGTTCGGCGGAGAGTCTGTCGGGGCCAGAAGCTTTGTTGTTCTTTAGTTTAGATATTGCTATCCTCAATTCATTTTGTTCAGGTGGACGGAAGTTTTGTATGTCATCGTCCATGGTTCATTCTGCGTGACAGCGGGATCTTGGTCTGTACAGGCTTCTGTGCGGGTTTTTTGCCTTGACACGTTCTTTTTACCTGTTGGTAAAACTTCCGCACATTGTTCCTGGAGTAGCATCTCTCAATATCTTCGATCGCGCGCTTCTCATGCTCTCTCTTTTTCTTCTGGAGAAGCCGGTGTTCTTCTATATACCATTTGTTTAGCTGCATGTGCCTGCCTGCTTTCCTCATGGAACCAGATGTTTCGTGGTGGAGGTCTGGTGAAACCTAGCACATCAGTTGCGGTACGTCTGATGGCTTTTTCCGGCGTCATACTTCCTCACAGTATTACTCCGTTCTTGGGACGTTCGGGTTGTTCGCATTCTTACCTTAGCTGCCACAAGGTAGTGATCCGAATCGATGCTTGCTGCTCGGAAGGTGCGAACATCCAGAATACTGGAGGCGTGCCTTGCATCGATCGCAACGTGATCAATCTGATTGACGGTTATTTGATCTGGATGCCGCCAAGTCCATTTGTGTATATAGAGATGAGGAAACCATATGCTTGCAATGGTGACGTTACGTGCAGCCGCAAAGTCAATTAGCCTAAGTCCGTTTTCAGACGTTGTGTCGGGTAGGCTATGTTTTCCAACAGTCCTACCAAAGATTTCCTCTTTACCTATTTTGGCGTTAAAATCGCCTAGTACGATCTTAACGTCATATTTAGGGCACTGCTCATAGGTTTTGTGTAGGAGCTCGTAGAAGTCATCCTTGGTGGCGTCATCCTTGTCTTCTGTGAGGGCGTGAGCGCATATTAGACTAATGTTAGTGAATTTAGCCTTGATACGGATTGTCACAAGTCGCTCACTCACGTATCGAAAGCCCAAGACTTCTTTCCTAAGTCTACCGCTTATGACGAATCCGCACCCAAATAGACGCTGTGGTCTTCTTTCACAATCACCGTAGTATACGTCACAGTTTTTCAAATTCGTTTTGCCCGGCCCATCCCATCGCACTTCCTGGATGGCAGTAATTCCAGCTCTGTAGCAGTCTAGGGCCGCCGCTAGTTTTTCGGCTGCACGTGGTCTGTTAAGAGTTCTAATATTCCACGTGCAGATCCGAAGGTCGTTGTGCTTAATGCATTTTGCCGGGTCCTCAACAGTTAATCCGTCCTTCTCCGATGCTTCGCAACTTATGTTTTTTTACATGGCGGGGTTGTTAACCCCACGCGCAACCCCCAACCTCCGCCGCCATCTCTATGTTAATGCCCTGACTTGCATTGAATTGTCCCAATGAACTTATCTCCAAATACGTCGAAGTAGCTCATTAGGGCATATGCTTTGTTGACTGTTGAAGCCGCCGTTGGTCCAATTGTTTGGGTTCAGCCGCCGTACTTCCTCTTTCTGAAGAGCTCATGCAAGACTTCTGCGAGTCGATCAGAACGGTCATTAAAACAGATCATTATAGTGTTGCTTTCTTTTCTGTGTTCAACACTCGCGCTTATAAGTTTAGCAGGAATGTCCGGATGGACAAGCAAGTACCCGGTGGTTACCGCAAGGAGGTAAAATAAGCACAATTGATTTTTTACGAGATAGTTACAACACTGGGCATCGCCTGGTTGACGCCTATCAGGGCCTTCCCTATTCATACACACCCAAAAACAAACAGACACTTTAATAAATAGTAAAAACTCGGCAGGTTATTTGGAATGCTATCTAAAATATCAAAGGAAATTATTTCGCTATAAACACCCAACTACCTCATTGACACTCCGCGAACACTTCAAGAAACTAGTGAATATGAATACAGATACAGATCCTGTCAACGAGAAAAATCTCGTTTTAGTCAGCGATATATCACTCAATGCGGTAATGACTGCCAACAATAGGCAAACTAAAAGACAACAAATCAGGTGTAATCAAATCCCCGAATGAGCGAAGAAAACTGCCTCAGGAAGTCTTTTCTAGTAGTCGACATGTTCTTACGCTGCGCTGGAGAGATAGCTTAAATCAGGGCCCCAAAGCCTTGAGGTACTCAGTTGAATTAGATCAGCTCGCGATCGGTATATTTGGATAGAATTTTTGAAGGAGGCCAGGACCGCACCCTGGTTGTTGCGCCGATGATAAAGATAAATAAAAAAGCGAACAAGATCTCCCACATATTGAATTATGAGTATTTTACAGCAAATAATTTTCCAAATATGTTATCTGATCAACATTAATATTTTCCAATCCATGCCTTTCCTCCGAAAACGCTTAACTTCAACTTTCTGAACCTATCGCTTGTATGATGTATACATGTACGAATACATTTTAACACCAATCCTCGAAACTTGAAATTAGTTCCCTTGCGTTTAAGTTTGTTTTATTACAATTAAAATGTTTAAAAACATTGAGTGCGATTCGGAAAATATAATGTATATATTATATAATATATAAATATACAAAGTTCATTCGAATGAGTAAATATATTCTATAGCTTTAGCTCTTCGTTCGAATTTCAAAATAAGACTGATAGTATACTTACCACGCACGCTAAATATATAATTTTAAAAATACTCTACGCTATAAAATAATCTATATTTTACAATATATTCGCCGATATTGAGAACAACCTGTGATATATTTGAAGAAAATGTTTAAAACGTTGGCCTTTAAAATCTTTTACCCTTTTAACTGATATTAACTTTAATGTTAATACTTAATAAATATTCAAAGTTCATTCGAATGAATAGATATATTCAATCACATTAGCTATTCGTTCGAATTTCAAAATAAGACTGATAGTATACTTGGCACGAGTTATAAACACTCAACTGTACCTCAAGCAGGAAATAAGAGGAAATAATAAAATAAATAAGATCGCTAATGATCTACAAACATCCTAATAAAGATTACCACAGATATTTTATGATCAACCAATCAAGATAATAATAACAAAACAAGATAAAATAAAATACATAACAGATGTTTTATGACCAACCAAATAAGATAAAGATACAAAAAGTATAAACTCTGACGATAAGAAAACCAACTCATCAGGATAACGATATAAAAGATTCAACACAGAAGGAGTGGCGAGTAGTTGCAGAATAGTATGTAAGAACTATGTATGTAAAAACTATTTAAATATTTTATTTGCTGAAAAGGAAATAAAGTTAACATTTAAAAATATATTTTTTTGAAGTAACCTTTTTTAATTCCGACGGATAAATATAATTGGGGGCTCAACCGGGATAGCTCATTATTAACGTAAAAAGTGAAAGTGAATAAAACAGTCAAATCTACATAAGTACTTGTAGATACAATTAAGACAAAAAAAACTTTCAAAAGTGAAATTGAAGCTATCAGCCAAATTTGTTAATAATAGGAGAAAAACAAAGTATCCTGAAAGTGTTAACAATCGTGAACTAAAAGGAAGAAACCAGCAAAGTGATTCCCGTTCGCTCTATAAATCCAATATCCAGCAACAGATTGGAGAACAGCATCCTGAGAAGCAGAGAAAATTATTGGAAAATTATCGTAAGTAATTATTTTTAAGAAGTGAAACAAAAATTGTTAAAATGACTACAACAACTATAGATATAAAACAAATAATTGAATTAGCTATTGAACAGGCTACTGCTCAACAGCAGAATCAAATAGATGAATTAACAAAAAAATTAGAAAATTTAACAGTTCCAAATAATGTCACAGATTATAAAAAACAAACAATAGATCCACAAATACTAGACAATGAAAGTCTTGACATTATTAAAAGTTTACCAACTTTCGAAGGCAGCAATGAGGGATATGTGAGTTGGCGAGAAGCTTGTCAAAATAATATGAGTCTCTATACTCCTGGTAGTAGACGATATTTTGCTGCTTTAAGCATAATGAGAAATAAAATAGTTGGTCATGCGAATTCAGTTCTTACCAGTCATGGTACGGTACTTAACCATGAAGCCATTTTAAGTAGATTAGACTTCGCCTACGCGGATAAAAGACCAATACATGTTTTAAATCATGAATTAAGTATGATAACACAGGGCAGAAAAACGTTAATAGAATTCTATAATGAAGTTACGGAAAAATTGACATTAATAATAAATAAAGTTATAATGACATATGGTACTTATAGCGAAACCACTGAGAAATTCAATACATCATATAGGAAAAATGCGTTAATAGCATTTATAAATGGTCTTCATCAGCCAATGTCTGATACAGTATTTAGTATGAAACCTGAAGATTTGCCCAATGCACTAGCCCAGGCTCAAGAGTTAGAAAGCAACAAAACAAGAAGTAAATTTCTGAATCAATACAATCAAAGAAATAATATTAGAAACGAAACATTCGGTAATACATTAAGATACCAACAAAAACCCCAAAATAGTTATCAACAAACAAATAGGGCTAGCCACCAGAGTCCATATCCAATGGAATTAGGATCTTCAGCTTATAGAAAAGTAACTCCACAGGAAATGCAAAGGTTTAGACAGGTACATAATAATCAGAATAATCCATTTAGGAATACTTACAATCAATTTAATCAAAATAGGAATTTTAATAGAAATTTCAGTCAGAATAATAATCAAAATGATAATATTAAAAGAGAAAGAGAACAAAGTATTCAATTAAGCTCCCAACCACCAAACAAAGTAAGGATAAACAACATTCAAGAGAGTAATTTTTTTAGACAGAACGTGGGATTACCCCACATATATAGAAGAATAAATAGCAAATGGTTAAAAATATTAATAGATACTGGAGCAACATCTTGTTACACGTCTCCAAAAATATTTAGTGATAAGAAAACATTGGAAATTAATAAAAGAGTAAAAACCGTGAATGGGTTTACAATTATTAAATATTATTATGAAATATATATTTTTGATAGAATGGTTCGATTTTACGAAATTGAGAACCTAGACTCAGATTGCTTGATAGGTTACAATCTTTTGCGAAGTGCAAATATAAATTTAAATTTAGAAAGGAATTTATTGATATACAATAATAAAGCAGAAAGGATGTTCATGGATGGCGAACCATTGCCATGGGAGAGTAATATAACACAAACAGGAAATGAAATTAAAGTAACCTTAGAGTCATCAAGTACGACTGATTCACGTTCTATTTACAGTCTCGAACCACGCCTTAATAACCAGGTAATCGAAAAAGTACAATCAGATCAAAACGTTGATATTATGAATAAACAAGTTCGTTCCTTTATTGAAAAAATACATTCAAAAATTAATATTACATTGCCATTCTGTACAGATGTGGTGGCAGAAATAAAAACTAATACAGAATCACCAATATGGACAAAACAGTATCCATATCCATTAAGTGCTTCAGAATTTATAAACAAGGAAATAAGTAAAATGCTAAAAGATAATATAATTAGGCCAAGTAAAAGTCCATATTCAAGTCCAGTGTGGGTAGTACCAAAAAAAGGGTTCAACGAAGATGGAACACCTAAGAGCAGGTTAGTCATCGACTTTAAGAAACTCAATGAACACACTATAAGTGACAAATATCCAATCCCAGACACAAATGTTATTTTAAGCAATTTGGGAAAATCTAAATACTTTTCAACGATAGATTTAGAAAGTGGATTTCATCAGATATTAATGAAAGAATCTGATATTCAAAAGACTTCATTTTCCGTGAATAATGGTAAATACGAATATATACGCTTGCCTTTTGGTCTAAAGAACGCACCTTCTATATTCCAAAGAGCTATGGATGATATTCTTAAGCCAAACATCGGAAAATTCTGTCATGTATACATTGACGACATTATAGTTTTTTCAAAAAATATCGAAGAACATACTCAACACCTGAATGAAATAATAAAAATATTGAAAGAAGCAAATATGAAAATATCATTAGAAAAATCTAAATTCTATCAAACAGAGGTGGAATTTCTGGGATATGTTATCAGTGAGAATATAATTACTACCGATCCCAAGAAAATTACCACAAAGAATATCCAGAACCAAAAACTCTTAGACAATTAAGATGCTTCTTAGGAATGACAGGGTACTATCGTAAATTTATACAAAACTACGCTCAGATAACTAAACCCTTAACAATTCATTTAAATGGTGAAAATGGGAAGATATCAAAGAACCAGAGTAAGAAATGTAATATAAACATTGGAAATGAGGGTAGAAAAGCATTTAATAAACTAAAAGAACATTTAGTCGAAAATGTAAGGTTGACACAACCAGATTTTAAGAAAAAATTTATATTAGCTACTGATGCCAGTAATGATGCAATCTGAGGGGTATTGTCACAAGACGACAAACCAATTATATTCATTTCGAAAACGCTGAATAAAACGGAGAAAAATTATGCAACAAACGAAAAAGAACTTTTCGCTATAGTATATGCCTTAAAGAATTTAAGGAATTATTTGTACGGAGTTGCAGACCTAGAAATACATACTGATCATCAACCACTTACGTACTCAGTATCAAAAAGAAACCCAAATATAAAAATGAAGCGCTGGCATGCTATAATTGAAGAATATGCACCGAAAATTATATACAAACCAGGTAAAGATAACGTTGTCGCGGATGCACTAAGCCGACAAAATTTAAATATAACAAAATCCAAGTCAGTTATTGGAATAAGTACTATAAGTATAATTATTGTAATTATTATTATATTAACCTTATTTTTTAAGAAAAAAGAAATCAAAATCAACAACAATATACCGATGAAACATATAATCGAACGAACGGCTCCACAACAAGAGATGACATTAGAAAAAGGACTTGCCTTGCTTCAGAAACATATTGATGAATCGGGGCGATTCATTTTGAGCGATGGGGGGAGTTATAAACACTCAACTGTACCTCAAGCAGGAAATAAGAGGAAATAATAAAATAAATAAGATCGCTAATGATCTACAAACATCCTAATAAAGATTACCACAGATATTTTATGATCAACCAATCAAGATAATAATAACAAAACAAGATCAAATAAAATACATATAAGATGTTTTATGACCAACCAAATAAGATAAAGATACAAAAAGTATAAACCCTGACGATAAGAAAACCAACTCATCAGGATAACGATATAAAAGATTCAACACAGAAGGAGTGGCGAGTAGTTGCAGAATAGTATGTAAGAACTATGTATGTAAAAACTATTTAAATATTTTATTTGTTGAAAAGGAAATAAAGTTAAAATTTAAAAATATATTTTTTTGAAGTAACCTTTTTTAATTCCGACGGATAAATATAATTCACGCAAGCTAAATATATCAATTCAAAAATATTCTACGTTATAAAATATTCTACATTTTACAATATATTCTTCGATATTTTGAACAAACTGTGAAGAAAAGGCTAAAAACTTTGGCCTTTTAAAATCCTTTCCCTCTTGACTGATAAAAACTTTAATGATAATACTGCCTAGATTTTAAAGTTTACATCTTATCTTGCCGAAACTGGCTTACCAAGTATACCTTTTACGGTTTTGAAAAAAGTGACTTGGCGCTGCCTTTGTCCATTTTATTTAATTGTTCAATGTCTTGTAGTATATTGCAAACGTTTATAAAAACTCTTCTAATTTCTCTTCCGAAAATAAAATAGACGGAATCAATAATTATAGTCCTATAGGCCATTCCTAAAGTATTCAAGACTGTTATTTGTGATTGATTGATTTATTACATTATTTTTTTTATTTTGTATTTTTCTCTATATTTTTTTTATAAATGTTGCAGTACTAATAGAGTCGCGGGACATGCATCTCATTCAGCTGAATAATAACTTGAGCATCCATTAAGAACTCACTTGCCAATATGCTTCTCTTCATTTCCCTAAGATTTGGAAACCTTCCAACGAAGTGAATAACATCTTCCGCTAGGTTGCACTTACTGTATTCCAAAGGCAAATAGACTCTACGGAGAATAAAGTTAAGGCTGAGCATTGATCAATTCACTTCCAAGCCTCAACATTGTAGCAATCTTTTGAACACTGTTTGAATCGTACTAGTAGATAATTTCTCTTCTTAAACTATTCAATCGTAATACTCGTGCATCTAGGAATGCTCATTAGTTTCACTTGAACCCAACCTTGGACGTATTGTCCAGTACCGAGATTCTTTTTTTTAGCCCTATGACACAAATCTGGAATGCTTAACCGGGTCTATTTTTCCCCTCCCACTTTGATATTCATAAATTCAAAACCAGTGTGCATCGGTATATCATATTAAATCGTTCTTTACTTTCTTTACACTTGAACTTTGCTTGATCATTTAATGGGTAGTCAAAACAAACCCCTTTAGTTTTTATATTAACATTGCAAAACTCAAAAAGAAATACAGCCAACACTTTTGTATTTATAAAATAATAATAAGTTCTTTATTATTAATTAAATATTTTTTTTTTACATTTTAATACTTTGGTTACCTCACGAACCAGATCAGTTCATTTATATACCTAGTATCGTTATCAGGGGTGCTGGAAAGCAAACACACTACGAATACGACATTCGAGTAATTCTTTCCGATGGAAAATTAAACATACTCAGGCGGTATAGTCGTTTTAGGGAATTGCACTTGCCAATAATCATGGATCAAAGGTAAATTATTATTAATTTAATTAAATGAGTAATTTGAAAACAAAATGTTTCTTCGTTCGTTCAACAGATTGTTGCTCTTTCGTTTTCACGTCGTGAAATATTGTCATCAAAGAGTGAATCAGCTTGCAAACATCGAAGACGTTTGCTAGAACTATTATTCAATGCAAAACCCTTATATCAATGCAAATCCACATGAATGTAAGACGCATCTCTTTATCAGTACATTTTTTTTTTGATGACTGAAAATGAGATTCTGTTGAACGTGATTATTTAAGAAGAAAAGGGTATACATTAAACATTATTTAATAAAAAAATGTGTAATAATAGTAAACACTTACTGAATAAAGTTATACAAAATAGGTAACCAACAATAAGCAGTTGATTTTATTTATTCATAGTCCAATGAAGATGCTTGCAAAAAAACATCGGGAAAGTTAATGACTTTGAATCAAAGACCAAAAAGCCCAAATAACAAAACACATGCATATTAAAAATACAACCACAGATTCCATCGTTACAACTCAGAACGGATTGTTTGTTACGAATCCCGAAAAATTCTGTTCACAGAATTCGAATGGAATTGAAAAAGGCTTTGCCTCATTAAATACTCTCGCTCTGAATTTCTAATAAGCAGTGTTACGCCAAATCACCTTCAATTTGCGTTCATATCAATTGTTAATATTTAATATAATATATAAAAGTATTTCGCGTGAAAGATATGCCGGCGAAACTCACGGTAGGGCTGAATATACTTTAGTCATTGACATACTAGATATAGGCTGCTAGTTGTGATTCATTTCCATATAATTTCAGCGACTATTTCAAGCCAAGAAGCGAAAAGAAAAAGCAAATTGAGCACCATCTGTTGTCGCTATTACCTTTCTACAAATTTTATTCAAAGAAACTATAGCTATCTATTGGCACATAGTATAAGAACCCCTGCCATCTAGTGTTTGTTAGAAAGCTAACACTTGACGTAGTGCTGGGGACAATACGAAAAATTCTTTTTTCTTTCAGTTTATATCTAAAAGATTGGTCTTAGAGTTACATTCGAAATAAATGGCATACATTTAAACCCTGCAAAATACATTGTTGTTGGACACGTGACAAATATTTTTTTTATTTAATCGTATATTACGCAGTATTTTGTGTTAAATTCTATTAAATTTATTCGTTTCGTTTTTATCACATTTTTTTCATATTGTACAAAAAATAACCAAACTCTGGCAGACGGCTTTTAAATTCATAGTTATATATGATTTAAAAATCTTAATAATTTTAAAAGTATGATTTAAGAAAAGAAAATAAATCAAATTATCTATCTATCTTATTCTTTCGTCGAAGAGTTGAAACAAAAAATGAAATGTAATTTCAACTTATATTACGCAGTGTGTATTGCTTGAATCGTATTGCGTTCATCCGCAAAGAACAATAATATAGTTGTTTATTGTTTTCTGTAGAAAATAGAGAAATGGACATTTTGGGATTCGAATAGGGATTTCCTTGATCAACTAAATCCCTTTAGCACTGGTTTGACTTGATAATATTCTTAACTACCCCAAGGATTGAAATGGTCGCTGGTGATGCTTTTTTCAAAAGGAACCATCGTGAATTTTGTAATTTACACATAAAATGGATTCCATACCGATTGCAATTGTTGTTGCAAATAACGAGGCTGTAGCGAATTTAAAAGCTTAAAATCCAAAGAAAACAACTGAGAGATGCATGTAATCCTGTATCGGGTTGAAGCTGTGGTTATAAAAATATATAAATGGACTTATTTATCAAGCAATTATTTTAGTGTAATCTTGTAAAATTTCATATAAATGTGATTATTGATTCGCGTTGTATCTCTAATTAAACATAATCATAATGGCAACTGAGACAATGATGGTGAAAATTGAGCATCGCG